>CM035155.1:11857660-12434330 GCA_020205615.1 Panax quinquefolius | reverse complement strand
AAAATTTAATAAATTAATATTATAATTTTTCTACATCCTCCCACGCATCAAACATCTGAATTCAGCAACATGACATGTGTTAAAGATGCCCACAAAAAACGTTTTTGTGAATATAAATATTTTAAACTTCCAAAAATCAATTATTTTGAGCTTCCTAACTTCAATAATTCATAATAAATAGCCCTTTCATCAGAAAATTCGAATCTCGCGAGTTTTTATAGGAAATTCAATTTCACAACTTTGCAGAAGAAAATTTTTCCAAATTCCAAATAGAAATTGACCGAAATCCACAAACCAAGCGATTTTACAAAGCTATAATCAAATTTTAGTCAATAAATGGGGGTCCAATCGACATGTTTAATATGTTTTAAACATTTATTGCAACAAAAATACTCTTCCTCCTCAGATACTCATATATCCCACATTCGTCAGAAAATATCACCATTAATATATTATTAAAATAATATATTTAAATGAATTATTTTATCGTAAAAGATAAAATATTAATTTTCAACAATTGTCATTTTAAAAATTTTCTCCATCTATATCCACATAAAATCAATATTTTCCTCATCATATAAATCAATAATTAATTAATCACAAATAATATTACGTAATCACAATATCGACAACCGTGCAGCCCTGTGAGCAGGGGCTTTCCAATAAGAATTTCTTCTTCATCGCCGCAATTAGGTGACCAAACCTCTCCTGTATGTAACTTTCTAGACATCACCAATAATGTTATCTAATAATATTATTCAGATAATATGAATTATTGCTTCGATAATGAAAAATACCGTAGTAATGACAATTATCAAACAACAAAGAATATAAAATATCAACGCAAAGAATTATTAACTCAATAAAATATCGAATAAGAATTATCGTAACCATTATTGAATAAGGCCTTCAATAATTGGTGCAATACCGTAGCTAAGCAAGTGCAACGCCAGACATCGTGGTTTTAAACCACCGGATATTCCAATAAGATTAATCTAATAACAACTACGCCTGCTATTTTTAAACAACTTATATTCACTGCTTTCTTCATCCAATCGCTTCACATGGGCCCACATTATTAGTTACCGCATTTAATATTCCCGACCGCATTTAATATTCCACGACCAAACTAATATTCCCCAACAACAATGAATATTTTATAACCACTTGCTTATTTTGAAATATTTATGATTTAACCCTTTAACTATCCACATTAATCAAATCAACCCTTACTATTTCAAAATAATAAATAAAGGAAATTCCTTTTATTTAAAAATTTCTCTTATTACATTATTTGTGAATAATTAATTATTGATTCAAATGATGAGAAAATATTGATTTTATGTGATATAGATGGAGAAAATTTTAATGTGACAATTGTTGAAAATTGAAATTTTATCTTTTTCCGATAAAATAATTATTTAAATATATTATTATATTTTAATAATATAATAATGGTGATATTTTTACAACGAATGTGGGATATATGAGTATACGAGAGGAAGAGTATTTTTGTTGCAATAAATATTTAAAACATGTTAAATATGCTCATGGACCCCATTTATCGATCAAATTTGATTAT
This sequence comes from Panax quinquefolius, assembly GCA_020205615.1. Classification (NCBI taxonomy): domain Eukaryota; kingdom Viridiplantae; phylum Streptophyta; class Magnoliopsida; order Apiales; family Araliaceae; genus Panax; species Panax quinquefolius. The sequence continues at coordinate 12,432,748 of CM035155.1, read as the reverse complement.
AAATCAGAAATCGCCTGCTTGTGGATTTCCTGGTCAATTTCGCTTGGAATTTGGAAAACTTTCTTCTCGCAGTTTGTAGAGAATTGAATTTCCTATAAAAACACGCGAGATTCGAATTTTCTGATAAAAGGGCTATTTATTATGAATTATCAAGTTCAAGTTCAAATAATTGATTTTTGAAGTTTAAAATATTTTAAATAATAAAAACGTTTTTTTTTTTTTTGTAACAACATGTGCATAATGAGCTGAGATCAGATCTAGGAAGGTGGGCGAGAAATTTATATATATATATTAATATTATATTAAATTTTCTCGCTTGTGTTTCTAAAGATTTTCCTATAAATAGGTGCTTAGGTTAGAATTGAAAATCACACCGTAAACTCAAGTTTTCTCTCTATATTATCGAAATATTTTGTGAGTATTTTGAGTATACTTTGAGTATTGTTAGACTTGCAAGTTCCTTCAAAGACTATATATCCTAGATTTCAAATTTAAAGTACTAATCTTTCTTCGAGGTAAGTGGATATTATTTTCTTCTCAAATGATATTATTTCTTCAATATCATTATGTTGAAATATCGGTTGAAACTTTTTATCAAATTTGGAACTTTTTCATGCTCCAAGTTACTGCTGAGTTACTATTCACGAAGTTACTATTCACGAGTTACTATTCACGAGTCCCTATTCACGAGTACTATTCATTAAGTCACTAAGATGTTTTTTGGAAATTTCTATCTTTTGGTGCTTTGAGTTACTATTCACGATACTCAAGACTATTCACGATAATTTTCTATTCAATCAAAAATAAAATTTCTTCTTTTCTAAAATATCTATTCGATACTAGCTTTGATCAGATCCATGTTTTGATCATTCTCAATTTTACACCACTACGATTATTTTTAAGGTATTTTTGACGTGGATAAAACAAAGTACTAATCCTTAATCCTTAATCCTCACATTTTGTTTCACCGGATTCGCTTTTTTAAAAATATTTTTCATCATCCTCACCTTAAATGATGATATTATTGAATATCTTCGGCCCAGAAGTGCAAAGATGAATGATTTCTCAAGAATATCTTCGTCAGAGTGCAAAGATGAACAGTGTTTAGATTTAACACGATCAATCGATGAATATCTTCGCCCGAGTGCAAAGATGAATATTTGATTCCGTATGTATATCGATTGATGTTACAGGATAAAAGATAGACGATGAACTTTTAAATTCATACATGTAAGATAGTAGTTTGATTCTCTACTTAACTCTTCTAATGAATTATTATTTTCACGCATGTAATATTGATTTAAAATTTGTTGTCTATCATTTCTATTAGATTTTTCCCGTCAAGACTAACGATAATTTGTTGATATTATCTTAGTCATAATATTCTTTATCGGGCTAGTGAGCTCACCCTTTTCCTTTTTGTTCCATTTTTCTTCTCGTCGGAGGCGAGAATATAAATGAAAGTACGAAGCCTGGGTATGGAATGAAGGTTTTAGAAAAGAATTGTTTAGTAGTCCTCACCATTTTTGTAAAATAATGTATCAATAAATGTGATGAGGATTTATTTGAGTATAGATATTGCCTGTAAGATAATATTTGTATTCAAACTCACGCTTTACTCGCTGTAATAATAAAGTTGTAGTTGTTTCGCACTCACGATCGACAACTCGTAATGGGTGATGTATACCTATTTTGGGGGCGCCACAACTGGTATCGTAGCTTAGGATATGATCTCCATGAGATCTGGAATGTAACTAGAGGGGAGAGACGAGTAAATCCTTCGCTAAAGGTGTCCTACCTAAGCTTATTTTTTAGTTGGTCAAGATATAAGGATATTATGTGATATATTGATTTCTTTAATTAACCCTTGTTTTACGACAAGATTTGAGAATGTCGAATCGAGAATATTAACAATGGAAATGAGACCGTGGAGACGCTCAGACTCACCAACGAGGAGAACGTAAAAAAGTCGGGCAATGTTCCTCCCGCGAACAACACCACCGAAAGCGTATGATGAACGAGGGATGTTTAGAAGCTTTTTGCGCTCATGCAAAATCGCATTTAGGAGACTCGTGTTCAAAATACAGAGGAAATGATAGCAATTACCAAGTTGTCACAAATGCAAGCGCTTCAAAGAGTCGGGACCACCGAATTTAAGGGAAAGCCGATCCGATCACGGCGGAAACACGGGTCAAGCAAATTACCAAGATATTCGATGTCTTGGGATGCACGGAGAACAGAAGGTTCCATTCGCCACCTTTATGTTCCGTGGGCAGGCGCATCATCCGGTGGAGTCTCAGGAAGCGCACTCCATCCAAATTGCGCACTCAAAGATGTCTTGGGAGACGCTTTCAGAATTATTTAATGACAAATACTTTCCGAAAGTGTTCGCTATACGAAGGAAGTGGAGTTTATTAGATTGAGCAGTAAACAATACGACGCAAGTCTCAAAGACGAGGCAAAGTTTGCAGAGTTATCCAGTGTTTCAGACCTCATTTGGTGGAGAATGAGGAACGATGACGCGGATGTTTCTTAGAGGTTTGAAACCCCAAGATACGCCAAAGATCTCATTTCTCATAAATTTTCTCTATTCGATGTTGTAAATGTGGCTCAATTATTAGAGCGAGATAACGAGTACTGGCCAACCGAGGGACCACAACCAGTGATCGCACTCGTAGATAGCAAAACAATGTAATAATGATAACCAAATGAGAAAGAAAAGACGACAAAAAATGGTAACCACTCCGTGGTAATCACGGCCATGAAAATAAAGAAGCGAGTCGAGGAGATTTTAAAAGAGGAGATTTAACAACGACTATGTGAAGACGATAAAGGCTTAAGAAAGAATCGGTTCTAAGGAGGAGAACGACCACCGGCATTATATGCTATAAATGCGGAAAGAGGGACATATCACCAAACCGCCCACAACAGCTCAAGGTATGCTATAATTGTGGAAAGGAAGGACATATCGCCGAGATCAGACAAGAATAAAACCTAGTTCAATGGGGATTCGGTGACTCAAAAGATCGGCCCCGTAAAAGTCAAAGTCAACGATTCCGGAAGAGCGCTTTGTTGTGATCGGTCATAATGCGAGGAACCCAAACGAGGTGATCACGGTAAGCTATTTATAAATTCTCAAAGTTTATACCTTACTTGATACCGGCATACCCATTCATTTATCTCTCCCGCATGTGCTCAACGCTTAAACTCGACCGAGAAATTAGACTTTCGACCTATCTCGTGGAAACTCCGCTAGAGAAACTTTCATCACATCCACTCGCTTATAAATCTTGTTTGATTCAAGTCGGCACCATCACCTTACCCGCCGACCTTATCTCTTTAAAGATACTTGCTTTTGATGTGATTTTAGGATTGATCGTTAACTACTCATCATGCCAAAATTGATTGTTTTCGTAAGGTCATTAGTTTTCATATTCCTAACCAACCCGTTGTATTTAATTCAAGCAACTAAACCATTAAAATCAATCACCGCTATATCTAATCATAAAGCTATTCGCTTATCAAAAATCTGATGTCAAGCTTTCTTAGCCCATGTTATGGATTTGAATAAAGACACGCCAAATTTGAATAATATTCCCGTTGTTATCGACTTTCCCGACGATTTTTCAAGAACTTCCCTGCCTACCCCGTAACGTGAAGTCAATTCTTTATCGATCTTGAACCCGGCACAAAGCCCATTTCTAAAACCCCATATCGAATGGCTCCTATCAACTTCAGAGTTAAAGGTCCAACTACAGAATTGTTGGACATCGGCTTTTCATTCTGGCCCCAAGACATCTCCTCGGGTGCTCCTGCTTTATTCAGTAAAGAAGAAAGACGGAGTATGCGACTTTCAGATTGACTATCTGAATCGAACCATGTCACCATCAAGAATAGGTATCCTCACCTCGTATTGATGACTTGTTCGACCAACATGCAAGGGGGCACAATTCTTTTCAAAATCGATCTTCGCTCGATATCATCACCAAGATTAGAATCGAGGATATTCCAAAGACCGCCTTTAGAACTCCTAAGACGGGCATTATGAATTCTTAGTCATGTCTTTCTGATCGACTAATGCTCCTCTTTTTTCATGGATATGATGAACCGAGTATTCAAGGAATATTTGATCAATTTGTTGTTGTTTTATTGATGACATCCTTATATATTCCAAAAGTCGTGAAGATCATGAGCACCATTTGAAGTCGGTACTCCAAAGGCTTCGTGGAAAACAAACTATATGCCAAATTGAAGAAATGCGAAGTTCGCTTCGAGAAGTAGCATTCCTTGGGCACGCAAAGTCAAACATGGAGTATCCGCTGATCCCACCAAGATCAAGCAATACAAAGTTGGGAGCAACCAAGTTCGATCAAGACGAGTTTTTGGGCTTAGCCGGTTATTATCGGAGATTCGTGGAAGGGGTTTTCTAATCGCTACTCCATTAACTCAAATAACTCTAAGGATACAAAATTGCGCTTGGAGCGAAGAATGCGAGAAGAGTTTCCAAGAGCTTAAGAGGAGACTTATTTCTAAGACTGCTCTAACAATACCATCCGTTCTGGATGGATTTGTTATCTACAAATGATGCTTCGTGCAAAGGGTTAGGATGTGTTCTCATGCAACGTGGGAAAGTCATAGCCTATGCCATGACAACTTAAAGAGTATGAGAGGAATTATCCTACCATGATCTAGAGTTGGCAAAGCAATGCTTTCATAAAGATACGGAGGCACTATCTATACGGGGAGAAAGTGGAGATATATTCGCACCATAAAAGCCTTAAATATTTCTTCACTAAAAAGAACTCAACACGCGGCAATGACGCTGGCTCGAGCTATTGAAAGACTACGACCACACTATTCAATACCATCCCGAAAAGTTTAACGTGGTAGCCGACGCGGCTGAAAGTAGAAGATCATATGCAGGAACGAGTGCGATGATGTCAAGTATACGACAGAGCCAACTTTAATAGAAAAGTTAAGGTCGCTTTCAAGCCACCGAATCTTGAAATGATGCGTATGAAGAAGAAAGTACAAGAAGGAGCTATTCCTAAGCGAGAATCGATGAAGAAGGAATACTTCGAGTCCACTCTGCACTTCAGGTTCCTAACGACTGATTTGAAGTACAAGATTACGATGGAGGCACACAATACACCATTTGCAATCCATCCTCGAAGTACTAAAATGTATCGTGATCTTCGACATACATTTTGGTGGAACAATACGAAGAGAGATTGCAAAGTTTATCTCAATGTGTTTAACTTGTCAACGTAGTAAGGCTAGAGCATCTAGTACCTAAGGGTCCGTCAGAACCACTTGAGATTCCGAATGGAAGTGGGAACACATTACCATGGATTTCAACATGTCTTTCCTACGGTTTCAAGGCATCAATGCTATTTGGGTTATTGTTGATAGATTAACCAAGTCCGCTTCATTTCTTGCCGATACGGAGACTTATTCACTCGAACGCCTTGCTAGTATGTACGTGAATGAGATTGTGAGGTCAGTATGGCATGCCCAGATCCATAGTTTTGGATCGCGACCCAAGATTCACTTCAAGATTTTGGGTTAGCTTGCAAAAAGCTACGGGCACGGATTTACGATTCGGCTAAGATACCATCCTCAAACCACGACAATCAATAGAGGACTATTCAAACTCTTGAAGATTTATTAAGACTCGTGGTCCTGCACTTCAAGGGCGCTTGGGATAAGTATTTACCATCAGGAATTCTCCTACAACAACAAAGCTTATCGTGCAAGTATAAAGTGTAGCTCCATTCAAGCATTATATGGACGAAAAAATGTCGCTTCCAAAGATGTTGGGACGAGGTGGGTGAAGCAACATTGTTGGGACCCGAAAGTTAGTACGTATTTACTCACTTAAAAGATCCAAATGATTCGACAACGATACAAACCAAGACAAGATCGACAAAAGAGTTATGCGATCTTCATCGAAAGGACGGGAATTTAGTGTAGGGGATCATGATTGTCATGAAGTTGCTCCACGGAAGGGAGTTACAAGATTTGGGAAGAGAGGAAAGCTCAATCCACGATTTATCGTCCATTTCAAATTCTCGACCGAGTAGGAAATGTAGCCTATAGACTCGCTAAGCTACTCCGAGTATGTCTCGTGTTCATAATGTGTTTCATATATCCGCATTTCAGAAATATGTGAAAGACCCAAACCACGCTATAGAAGTTAGAACCTGGACGAGATAGCCAAGACTTAACGTATGAGGAGGTACCGCCAAGATCTTAGATAGGAGGAGCATGTCCCACGCCAAGAAAGGTCATACCACAAGTTAAAGTTTTGTGGAGGAATCATGCTATGAGAGAAATGACCCGAATTAGAAATGAAAATGAAAGCGAGGTATCCTCACCTTTTCAAACACTGTGCACGTACGCCAATTTCGAGGACTAAATTTCATAAGGAGGGGAGGTCAGTAAGACCCCAACTTATTATTAATGAAATTTAATTTTCTATTTATTATTTTGAAATAGTAAGGGTTGATTTGATTAATGTGGATAGTTAGGGTAAATACGCAAATATTTCAAAATAAGCAAGTGGTTATAAAATATTCATCATTGTTTTGGAATATTCGTCATCGTCGGAATATTCAGATCGCTTGGGGAATATTCGCATTTACTCTGCCAGCCCATGTGGGGCCCCATAACTAACTAAAAGCGATTGGATGAAGAAAACGACAAAATATAAGTGGTTTAAAATAATTACAGAAGTTGTATCAAGTATCATCGTTAAAATACCCTTGGGTTAAAACACAAGAAGATTACCAGTATCGCACCAATTATTGATTCTTACGTAAGAAGGCACTACTCAATAATGGTTACGAATTATCGCTCAAAGATTTTATCGATTTAATAATTGTCATATGATATTTTATATCATCATTGTTTCAATAATCACATTACACAAGATTTTTCATTATCGGCTAATAATTCATATTATCCTAATAATATTATTAGATAACATTATTGGCAATGTCTAGAAAGTTCGCCTAAGGAGAGGTTTGGTCACCTAATCATGCGCCAAGAAGAAGAAATTTTATCGAAAGCCCCTCTTCCTGAACCGCCTCATCATCATATCAGGATTCTCAGTAATATTATTTGTGAATAATTAATTATTGATTCATATGATGAGGAAAATATTGATTTTATGTGGATATAGATGGAGAAAATTTTTAATGTGACAATTGTTGAAAATTGAAATTTTATCTTTTTCTCGATAAAATAATTATTTAAATATATTATTATATTTTAATAATATAATAATGGTGATATTTTTACAACGAATGTGGGATATATGAGTATACGAGGAGGAAGAGTATTTTGTTGCAATAAATGTTTAAAACATGTTAAACATGCTCATGGACCCCATTTATCGACCGAAATTTGATTATAAATTTATAAAATCGCCTGCTTATGGATTTCTTTATCAATTTCTATTTGGAATTTGGAAAACTTTCTTCTGCAAAGTTGTAGAGAATTGAATTTCCTATAAAAACTCATGAGATTCGAATTTTCTGATAAAAGGGCTATTTATTATGAATTATTGAAGTTCAAGTTCAAATAATTGATTTTTGAAGTTTAAAATATTTTAAATAATAAAAACGTTTTTTTTTGTTTTGTGGGCTACAACATGTGCATAATGAGCTGAGATCAGATCTAGGAAGGTGGGCGTAAAAATCTTAATATATATATTAATATTATATTAAATTTTCTCGCTTTGTTTCTAAGCATTTTCCTATAAATAAGCTGCTTAGGTTAGAATTGAAAATCACACCGTAAATCAAGTTTTCTCTCTATATTATCGAGTTTATTCTTGTGAGTATTTTGAGTATACTTTGAGTATTGTTAGACTAAGGTAAGTTCCTTCAAAGACTATACCCTAGATTCCAAATTGTAAGTACTAATCTTCGAGGTAAGGATGTTATTTTCTTCTCAAATGATATTATTTCTTCAATATCATTATGTCAAATATCGGTTGAAACTTTTTTATCAAATTTGGAACTTTTTCATGTGCTCAAGTTACTATTCATGAGTTACTATTCACGATTACTATTCATGAGTTACTATTCACGAAGTTACTATTCACGAAGTTACTATTCACGAGTACTATTCATGGTTGAAGATGTTTTTTTAGCAAATTTCTATCTTTTGGTGTCTGAGTTACTATTCACGATACTCACTATTCAATTCAATACTAAATTCAAAAAAATTTTTTCTTTTCGTCTAAAATATCTATTCGGATACTAGCTTTGATCAGATCCATGTTTTGATCATTCTCAATTTTACACCACTATGATTATTTTTGAGGTATTTTTGGACATGGATAAAACAAAGTACTAATCCTTAATCCTTAATCCTCATCATTTTGTTTCACCGATTCGCTTTTTTAAAAATATTTTTCATCATCCTCACCTTAAATGATGATATTATTGAATATCTTCGGCCCAGAAGTAAAGATGAATGATTTCAAGAATATCTTTGCCCAGAGTGCAAAGATGAACAGTGTTTAGATGAAATACGACTAATCGATGAATATCTTCGCCTCAGAAAGTAAAAGATGAATATTTGATTCCGTATGTATATCGATTGATGTTACAGTGATAAAAGATAGACGATGAACTTTTAAATTCATATATGTAAGATAGTAGTTTGCATTCTCTACTTAACTCTTCTAATGAATTATTATTTCACCATAATATTGATTTAAAATTTGTCATTGCCTATCAGATTCTATTAGATTTTTCCCGTCAAGACTAACGATAATTTGTTGTATATTATCTTAGTCATAATATTCTTTATCGGGCTAGTTGAGCTCACCCTTTTCCTTTTTGTTCCATTTTTCTTCTCGTGAGGCGAGAATATAATGAAAGTACGAAAGCCTGGGTATGGAATGAAGGTTTTAGAAAGAATTGTTTAGTAGTCCTCACCATTTTGTGTAAAAATGTATCAATAAATGTATCAATAAATTTGAGTATGATGAGGATTTATTTAATAATAAAGTTGTAGTATAGATATCGTAATGTGATGTAAGATAATATTTAATATTCAAACTCATCTTTCTCAATTATCGATTTAATAATATATAAAATATCGACAATAATTGAATCAAATAACGTGAGATACTATGCAACAATTCGCAATAATTGAACAAAACTAAGGTGACTTTTCACGTAATCATCAATAATCAATACCGTGACTACGTATATCTGGTTGTTTTGCCTTTGTCAGAGTCTCCATCGTGTCTTATTTAGATTTATAGAATTGTTATTTTCGCAAATAAAATTTATATTTTTACAAGATTTCTTTTACGTAAGTGTATGAAAATATCAATTCCTATATTATATATCGACTTAAAAGGTTAATTAGTTTTAATCCATTTAAGCATTCTTTTATTCACTAATAGTAAATTCTTAATTAAAAGTAAAAGTACATTTAAAAACACAAATTACATATGGTTTTAAAAGATAAGTCTAATTTTAGAAGGGAATGATATATATATATATATATATATATATATATATATATATATATAGTTCGGATCTTAAATTTTTTTTCCATTCATCCATTATTTCACTGAAATCACCTTTTATTAGACGGATTTTGATTTGCTCGGTCATACAATCTGTCAGATATACTTTTAGCGACAAACAACATATAGTGTCGCTAAAAGTATGTATTTATTTGTCAGATAACCTAATCGCCGTCAGTCCGTCGCTAAATGTGGGTGAACTCGATGAGTTGGATACTGATCGTATATATATATATAGTCCAGAATCTTAAGCTTTCACCTCTTATCTAACATACCTTGCTCACCTCGCTTAGCAAATTTTGACCAAAGACGATTATCTTGGATTGTTACATATATAGAATCGTAAATCTTAGCTTTTTTAATACGATGACAACATATGTAGATTTAATAACATATAACGATTTTATCAATGATATAATAATGGACCAAATCGTTGTCTCTGGTCAATACTAAAAAAGCAAGAAGAAAATATGTTAGATAAGGAAATTTTAAGATTCTAATAGTGATATATATATATATATATATAGTCACCACGCACATAGAAAAGAGAAAAACAAAAAATGGATAGGAATTAATTAGTCCGCCCTTAGCATGAGAATTATGATTAGCAGGCAGGGGGCAGGGGGCAGGGGCAGAATTTACGTACCAAGCCATTTGGTTGGCACCTGTTGAAAGCACCAACATAACATGGGTTGTTGGGGTGCCTACGTACGTACATATAAATGGATTTGACTTTGACGCTCACCAATAGTATGTACGTAGTTACACATTTGAGTTATTTGCCAATCCTATACGACTGTAACTACCCCATATTTGTGAAGCAGAGTATAGTTATAAAATCGAGGGGCGGTCCGGTACACCTGAAGGATCGGTAATGATCGGTACACCTTTTTTTTTTCTTTCCACAATTATGAAAATAAAAAATAAAAAATAATAGAGCAAGTTTGAAAAAAAATTATAAAAGGAAGTACATTTTTTATTGAAAAAACACTGTAAACAGTTTACAATATTTTTTTAATAAAAAATGTACTTTCTTTTTCAGTTTTTTTTTCAAACTTGCTCTATTATTATTATTATTATTTTTTCATAATTGTGGTTTAAATAAAAAAAAAAATTATACAGTGCACTGGACGTTAGTCCGGTACATTTGTACAGGAAGCCCCCCCACCCCCCACCCCCCACCCCCCCCCCCCCCCATAGTTATACATAAAAAAGTAACATATGTTATTTTACATTTTTTTAATACTAATTTTGCATGATGAGATTCTCAAATTAATATCCATAAATAAAACAATTCCTTTTAAGATGACAAAAATACTGCACACTCTCATGAGATGTAGTGTAGGGGTACTTAAAATGGGTTGTACGGTCAATTTTGGGGCCGGGTTGTCGCAACATATTTAGCAGAAACCGGTTTGGGAAGATTCGATGCAAGTGTTATAATGTAGGTGACTTATTAAATATAATTATTCGAGTTTTTGATTATTGGATAAATATAAATGATAATTTTTTTTAAAAAAAATGTATAATAATAATCTCTCTTATAATTCATAATCACAATTATAATTATTACAATGCAAATCAAGATCCTGTTAAAAAAATTAATTGCATTAGACAGTAAAAAAAATAACAACGTACCAATTAAATTATGGTGTGAAATAAGCAGTACTATCTAACTTCGCTATATACACATATATGTAATTTATGGCAGTAATGATGTGAAAATGGGGCCAACAAGCAAATGCGGGAGGCAGAGGCGAAGCGGCTGATACGGATCTGGGCGGTAACAAGTAAAGTGGGTGATGTGGGACACGAGCAAATATGAAACCATTGTCGGATCACTGGGGTGGGCCTACACCCGGCTTAGAGATGGTTTCCATTCACTTCTCTCTCTTTCAATTGATGAATACGAGTGTAATAGTAATAGTAGCAACACAGTACCACCCACTTCAACCGTAATCTCTATATGGATTGACTTTGTCCCCGGTCACGTACATCTTCACCTGCCTCCAATGCAATTCCCCTGCTCAATCCAGTAAACAAGTTCAGACATCCTTTAAAATTTAAATGGGCTTAATTGACTTTTTTATTTAGGGGTTGATTTTTATTGTGATTATCAAATTTTCTTTGTTACAAACGTATTATTATACTCAAAAAAACTTACAAAATAGTTATTATTTATGATTTCGTCTAAAAAAGTGACAGAAAATGCCAAATAGACTAACGGTTGACAGGTGTTAATGACGTGAGTCTTTCTAAGCTATTTAACATCCAGCATCCACAATAAAATGGATCTAGGAAGGGCATTTACAAAAATACACAGCTCCCGCAGAACAATATATATAATAAAAGCCACTAAAGGATCAGACAAAATCAAATTAGGAACATTTGCTAATTATAATACCTCATCACAATATTATCAGCACTAGCACTAAACCCCGAGGAATCATCATGAAAGCAGCAATCCAATACAGCACCACCGTGCGAGAACTTTCCTCTAAACACATTGACGCTTACATATATCGTACAAACGAAACCTCTGCAAAATCAGATTTCAGATTCAAACTAAGAAATAAAATGTGAGAATCATTCATTGAATAATAAAACTATAAAATGAGGCTATAGCGAAATTGAAGAGAAAAGAGTACTTCGTCCCAAGAAGAAACTAGGAGGTGATCACTGTGATCAGAGAATCGATGTTTGGAGATTCCATCGGTCGGCGGATTCGACAGCTCCCGTCCAGTCACTTGTGGCACCGCCGTCATGATCTAATCGGTATTAAGCGACTAAGCTTTATAGAGAGAGAAAATGCCAGACGATTTCTAGAATTTTGTTTAGATTGATGAAGAGAGAGGGAATGATTTTTGAAATCGGGAAGAAGATAGAGAGGCTTGAGTTCAGATTCCATTATTAAAATTTAAACAGGGGCGTTTTGATTTATTGTTGATTTGGTATTTACAGTTTAATATTACGGAATACGATGTTGTTTTTCAAATTTCAATTGATCAATCATACTAAATGTTTCCTTATTTAGAAACGACTTCGTTTTTCAATGGATCATACTTAAAGTACCCAATTTAATGCGAATGAGATTTTTACAAGGAGAGCATTTAGGACTATCTTCCGTATTACTCCCTCCATCTCGAAATAATAGATGTTTTAGAATGTTTTTTTTTTTTCCAAAATATCTGACGTTTTACAATCTCAAAAATATTTTGGCATTTGTTTTTCCTCTCTACCCTTCCTTCCCCACCACTATTATCAGATTCAGGAGGAAAAAGACGCAATATTAATTAAGGGTAAAATAGTAAAATTATAACTATTCTTAATCTTTGTGAAACTCTCTAGAACATTTATTATTTTGGGATGGAGGGAGTATTAAAGTGCGAAATATTGAAAATTAAACTGCGGATGTGAGTAATATAAGTCGTTAGATATCCGTATAAAAGATCAGGATTTGTTGTAAGGATATACATTTTTTTACAGCGTTAGTTATAAATCAGCCTTCTTATACGGCATACACCATTTACACCATTGAAAATAAGAATGAACGGTCAAAATTAAAAATTGAAAATCGACGTTCGTTAGTTATAATTAGTAGTGGACGATAAGTGTTTGATTTGACTAATAAATGTTTAGGATTTATTAACTAGGGTTTAGTAGCGGAGGCTAAGTGGTTTTTTTTTTCGTCAGCTACTATTAATAGCGGATGCCAATTTTTAATTTATAATCCTGATCATGTTTTCTTATTTTCAATAGTATATATATATATATATATATATATATATATATATATATATATATATAGTTGGTTTCTCCTTCAATGGATTGATATTTTAAGTTGACAATTAACAGAGAAAATTAAGAAAAACAGATCATATATATTGTTCGATTACCAAATGTCCAAGCGCCACGGCAATTGTCATCGATATCAATAAATAGTAAACGGGAAGAAGAAATTAATTAATTTAGTAAATGTGATTCCCCGTGTTGCAATAATATATGTACTACTATATTTTACTCTATTTCAGGACTTCAATATTATTTAATCGAACTTTTGAATTTTTTAATAAGATTTGTGAATGACCCACATTTTTTTTCAATATTAATATAAAAACAAGATAGTGTTTTGTTTGAAAAAAGAAGGAGATACCAAGAACGAAGGTTCCTTAGCAAATTTAATAACATATAATATAAGTATTCAAATATTTAGGCAATGTGCATTAACGACATAAACAAATTTAAATTGTAGAAAAACATAAATATTTCACTCGGTTATAGTAATGATTCTCCACAACTTCAAATTAAATAAGAAACTATTTCAAAAAGTTAAGATAAAGTGCATTTTTAAAATAAGATATACTCCCTTCCAAATTATAAGATAATTATTGACTTTTGAAAGTCAAAATAAGATATTTTTAAACTTAAAATTTAAATAACTCATTAAAATTATAAATTAATAAATAAATTTTACAATGAGTAATACTTTTTAGATAGTTTAAAATATTTATCATTGTATCGTATCGATTAAAATTAAAGAAAATTATGTCAATTATATTTTGAGTTTGAAAATATCTTAAATTAACTTCAAAAAGTCAATAATAATATTTTATTTTAGAATGGATATATATACACACACTAGGTATATATAACCGGCGGATTCAAAATTTAATATACCTAAATTAAATGGTCCAAAGTTAAATATGTCCGACATTGTTTAGACGGGGAGTATAAGTTTATAGAGACTTAATTAGGATGAATGAGTAAAGCTCATATATAATGTTATGAATATAAATGTGAGTGTCATCCCACATCGATAATTAATATAGATGGTTGATATAATATTAGACTTTTCCTTTTAAATAATTAATTTTTTTCAGAGAAAAACTGGTTATTTGAGCGTATACCTTAACATATTTGGTAAGGGAAATCCTAGGCTATAACAAAAGCGCTGCTTGAAACATAATGATAATTACTTTTAGAATTAAGAACATCGACAGCACAAATTATATATAGTAGGGGCAAAGCTAGCTAATCTAATGATTTTACATTGGTAGTTTGTCTCCTAATTTTAATGATTCAATTATGCGTTGTATATGGTGCCTTATAATTAATCATGGTCAAACTGTAAATATATATAGTGATCAGCAACTGATTTTTATTCATCAAATTAAGTTTGGGATATATAACTCATAAGATGTTACAATTGGTAATATTATGTAATTAATTTTAGTAATTTTTTTACTTTATACCCTATTATAAATTTATTAATTTCTCTACAATACAACACTATATAGAGCATAAGCCTGAATGCTTATTTTTTTGGAAATCGTAAGGGTGTTCTTTAATCTATACTACTACTACTACTGCTTTAAACTTCCTTAAATTACCACCCATATATATATATATATATATATATAATCCCACATGCATTTTAATTAATTATGTAATAAAATTAATAGGTGCCTTTGCCTAGTCGTTCAAAATTGGAATCGAGCATTCTACCATATATAGAATATAAAGTAGTACTTTTATTCATAAAAATCTTTTATATGTGAGATAAATGTTTGCCTCAGGTCTGTGTTTTCAGGACCATATATTTAATTAGTATTTGTTTTTAGTTTACAAGGAGGGCCATTTATTTACTGTAGTAACCTTTATATGCTTTTATTTTATGTAAATATAAATGACTTCATGGTCAAACAGTCCAACGCCGAATTGGGATAATAAACCTTTAAAAAGTTTGTTCTCAGGCTTCGCTTTTATGACACTGACAAGTGTTTTAAGAGAAATCAGGTCCTTTATTGTTACCTTTTTCTTTATTAGTAGTTTTTTTAGTACTACATTATTTAAGGACTAAAAGTAAAATCCCCTTTTTCGAGTATTATATACTAATATAATTAAATATATTCCGTAAATAAATAAAAATAAAAATTATTATTATGGTGTACAAATTAATAATTAGTACATTAGTAGAATGACACGATTAGAAAGTACCTGATCAATTAATGACCAAAAAAAAGAAAGAATTCAAGTAAATAAGCCATTTAGCTTTTTTTTTTAATTACCAAAAATTATATTATGCTATCAAGAAATATGATAAATTGACCTCACTTTAATTTATCTAGTTGTGCTTCACTACCAAGTTTACAGATCGAGTCGAGTGGAGTGGAGTATATATATATATATATATATAAAGCCTATTTTTCCAGGCCACATATCTATCTTTCAAGGCGCCATTGGATATCAAAAGCTCAAATGTTAATTTCCTTTTTATTTTTATGTATAATGCTTCAATTCTCTTCATATACTATCAATGTCTTTTGTTCCAATTAGCATGAACCTAGAAGATTACCGAATATATATATATATATATATATATATATATATATATTGTTTATATCATTATTAATTGCTTCACCAAAAAAATTAATTATTGTGACCCGTTTTAATTTGGTTAAGTTCTCATGAATGGAAATGGAAGTATCCTTCAATTAACTACACAAGGGCCAAGGCTTCCAGATCCCACATTATTATGTTTAACCCAAATCATGAAATTAGGGTTTTTCTTTCCAGCAAATTAAGCTACAACATAAAGATCATTTTGTCTCTACAATCTTAGTCATAGCCCATTTATATAATCGTATATATGTAAGGAAAGCGTCACGTAATTACCGTCACACCACTGCCAAATATTATAGATTTTAAAATTACTTATAAAAATTTTAAATTAATTTATTTGCAAATTAATAAATTAATTGTAAGTATCTAAGGCTACATAGATCATAGTCGGCAGTAGCTTATAATGGATGAAAAGATGATGCAGAATGATAAAAGGCAATAAAAAATAAAATCGTTTCGCAAAAGGTGCATGCATATATGAATATAGATATTACTATATATAGTAGTATATATGTATAGAGATATATATTATGAATGGAAAAAAAGAGGGCGAAATAATCCGTCCCTCCACAGAAACCCATACCCATTTTACCCTTTCTTTCCCAACCATGTTAGCCCTCAGACATTTACAATGAACTTCATACAAACTTTGCATACAAGTCTTCTGTTTTTCTAGGTCATGTTTGGATTACGATCGATCTTTAGCCTAGCAATCTATATTTATATGATTACAGTAGGGGAGGATCTATAATTAAGTCTCTGTTTTCTAGATGTTTGGATTACGATTGATCTTTAGCCTAGCAATATATATGTTTATGGTTACAGTATGGGAGGATCTGTAAAGCTCAGGAGGGATAGCGCCATGGATCGTACGTTAATTTGGTGCAATTAATTAAGACTTTGTTTGGATGGATTAGTTGTATTAATTAATTAGTTAATACTAGCTAGTAGCTTTCATCAAGAAACTGTGGCGCTATCTATCCTGAGTTTCACGGGTTCTTCCTACTCTCTGTTTGGTGCAGTTTCAGCTCTTCAAGGACAAGCAAGCAAAGCTTTTGCCATCTGGGTATGTATGTACTATCTACCTACTATTAATTATTTATGATTCATATTTATTTGTTTCTTTTTTTTTTTATTTCTCGATCTTCTGTTTTTCAAAAAGAATATTCAGTATCGTGTGTTCTTGTTCCTTGTTGCCTAATTCACTAAGTGAAATAGGTTTGATCCCCCTTTTTTTTGATAAATAAGCTTTCAGGTAGCTAGTCTCCAAGTTTGACCTTGCTTTGATCGTTACAAAACTATTGTGTTTTTTTAGTACCAATCATCATTATTTTAATGGACAGTTGTGCCATTTGATTTCCATTTCCCCCCCTTTTCTGTGGACTACTAATTACATGAATCCTAGCAAAGGTGATGAAAAACCATAGGGTATGACTTGTCTTTTCACTTGAAATTAATCAAGGTTTTGTTCATGATCGTTTCATTTTTTTACAAGATCATCTTCTTAATTTTGGAACCAAAATCAAGGATCTTCATGTCATCACATGTGTTGGACTTGTTCCAAGCTTGATCTCCCCAAGTTAAAAGCAGAAAGAAATACGTGACATGATTTTTCCTTAATTTCAGCCATATGCTAGCTAGCTAGAGAATTTCTCTCTCTCTCTCTCTCTCTCTCTCTCTCACACACACACACACACACACACACACACACAAAAAAAACACTGACAGACATGTATTATATTATACATATATGTAAATATACGTGTGTGTAAGATGATATGTAAATCTCTTGTTTTTTCTACATGGGTTTTCCTTGTTCATCAATAAACCCTAGGGTTAAATTGATCAGTTTTTTTTTGTAGTTCTTTCATTTCTTTCAGGTACAGTCTTAATTGGAAGCATGTGATGATCATGAATTTCATATATATATTTATTATAACTTTCATATAAAGGGTCGTAAGGGAAGAGGTATTAATGCAGTCTGAGACCGTAGTATTCTCCATAAAAAGCTTTTAGATCAATATGGTGGAGGACGAGGAGTTATTAGGGTTTTGCTTTATTATTTTATAAAGTGAGTAATGGTTTTGACTAAAATTTATTGCAGGCTTTTGAATAAAGGGTATTAGACTATTAGTAGTAAATGTGGATGTTGACACCTTTTCCCCAACTTCGTTGAGGTCACGTCTTCGTCTCTTTCCTTTAATTTCCTTTTCCCTATATATATATATATATATATATATATATATATATATATATATATATATAGTGCTCCATCCACAATCGATTGTTGTCATGCATTTAAGAATTTGGTTTTTTAATTAATTTTTATTTTTTGCTCCATCCAAAATTTCAACAAATCAAAAAGGGTTTGTTTCCACATCGATCAATTCTTTCTTTGTCAATCCCTTTGGCATTTTGAAATTTTGACTAGAGCAAAAAAAAAAAAAAAAATTCAACAGGCCATAAAAGGTATTGCTCCACATCAACCGATATTTAAGCTTTGTTTAGGGGTGTTTGTTTAGAGTTGAATGGAGCTGATCAATCATTCGGTGTGTTTGTTTAGAATAAAAATCATTTAAATGGTTGAATCAGTCCGATTTTTGGGCTGAATGAGCCGAATGACTGCTAAATAAAGTATTTTATATTTAATTTTTTTATAATATTAATTATTATATTATGTAACATTAAATAAATTTATAATAATTTTAATTTTTTTCAGAGGGATAAAATAATAAAAATATATTATTCAGACATTTTAGACATGTCAATTACTCCATCAAACAATTTTTTTCATTTAGTATTTAGAATTCAATTTCATTCAGGTCATTCAGATTACTTAAAATTCAGAACTATTTCATTCAATTTTATCAAACACCCCCTTATAATATTATTTATGATTTACTTTCTCTCTCTTCATTCCAAATCTTAACAAAATTAGGGGGGATGAGATTGTGTTTCATGTTAAAGTTAATAGCGTTACTTTTTTCCAATGTTATATCGTATTGTTTAATTTCAATGAATTTTTTGTAAAGTTAAATGGGCATAGTGTTTAAAAAAAAGGTCAAAAATAATTTTAAAATAGAAAGTGTACAAATAAATTTGGACAGACTAAAAAGAAAATCAAGTACAAATAAACTCAGATGGAGGGATTAATTAATTTTAAAGTTTGAGATTTATTTTTTTTACTCTCTCTCCCTCTCTCTGTGTCTGTGATTATTCTTTTATTAATTAGATAGAGTACATGCACCATGCTTATCCATATGTTGAGGTGTGGTGCACAATTGAGAGGTTGGAGGCATGAAGGTCGGCCATTATGTGGCATGTGTACGGCTGGCTGGGGATGTGAGGGACCATTGTTTTCTTTTTGTATGTTTTTCTGTTTTTTGTAAGCTACTAGCGTTTGAGTTGTATTTTCATATAACTAACTTTAGGGCACAAATGTGTGAGTTTTGTTTGGGGACAAAGGAAGCAGCTTATCTTTTTATATTGAGATCTTATTCATTGTTTGGAGAAATTAAAGTGGATATATACTGGAGAATATATATATATATATATATATATATATATATATATATATATATATATATATATATATAATGTGCATGCTAGCTTGTACAGAAAAATAAAAGAAAACCCACCCATCTCCAGGCCGAGATATCCACCGACCGACCGGCCGACCGACCGACGGTATAAAGTTGATTTTGTGATTGTTTGTTAAAACTTTCTAGTTTCCATGCATTGGAGTTCCGACTACTACACCAGTTTTAGGTATTATTAGTACCACTTTTAATTAATAATAATGCATGTACACAAAACCCATTCAATTTACTTTGATGAATCTTTTTTTTTAATTAATTAATAATTATATATCTCCTCCTCTTGCAAATGGATGGTATTGAGCAGGCAATATATGGTGGGTTTGACTTTAGTCAAAAAATTGTTCAGAGAGCACTACCGACAAATGATGGGTTTGTCTCTCTGTTGATTTTTATTTTTGGAAAAATATGTTGATTCTACTCAATAATTATATTAAAATTAATGACAAAAACACTTATTTAAAATGGTGCCATTAAGAGATTATTTCTGCCCCTCGAAGAAGATTTTTGGTTGCTAATTAAATGTCATTGGCAGTAATCCCTCCGGCATTCAACAACTCTTCCTCTAGGTTAACCAACACTGAAATAACCATAGAATCAGCAAGAACAACTTCTATCATTCTCCTTACTCAATTGACTGAAAAAATCGTAACGGTATATAAATGAAGATGGTAAGTATATAGATGGAGATTGAGAGAGAGAGAGAGAGAGAGAGAGAGAGAGAGTGTATTATTACATCTGTTCTTAAAAGATTATCGTTTAAGGTTTTTGCACATGTATAGATTAAGAAAGTATCATTAAAATTTGTTTGAAATTCTATCACTACCCCTTTATGGAAAGTTGAAAATTATTAATACTCCCTCCATCCCAAAATAATAGACTTTTTAGGGTATTTTTTTCCCCAAAATATCTGACGTTCTACAATCTTAAGAATATTTTGGCATTTGTTTTCCTTCTCTACCCTTCCTTCCCCACCACTATTATCAGATTCAGGAGGAAAAAGACGCAATATTAATTAAGGGTAAAATAGTAAAATTATAACTATTCTTAATCTTTGTGAAACTCTCTAGAACGTCTATTATTTTGGGATGGAGGGAGTATATGTGAGAGAATTTCTTGGAACAATGAGAGAAGGTAGGGGTAATATAAAAAAGTAAATAATTTATTCTTCTCAAAAGTTGTAAACGACAAATATTTTAGAATACATTTTTTCTTCTAAAACGACAATATTTTAAAAACGAAGAGAGTTTCATTTTTTACGAGAAAAAGGTCTCATAAATTAATACATAACTAAAAATCCTCAACAAAATTAGTTAGGAAACTTAGTCAATAAGACATGGTCAATTCATTTACCTTCATTCAATTCTACCGTCATGTATGTTCTTATTATGAAATTAACTTTTGGTGATGCTTTTAATAATTTCGACTAAACTAATAAAATTTGGTGATTCTTTTAAAAATATATATATACTTATTATTAAGTTTTGAAGTAGTACTCATGTATCTATATATCTTTCAGTTTGACCAGAAATTCAGCTCGTACAGTAACGTCTGTGGGGAGGGAGGATCAAATTGAAATGAACATGTCAATCCAATTATTCAAGAAAGTACAACAAAAATCGAATTAAATGGGACCGAGTGGACACACTATATATTGTTTCGTAATTATCATCATTCTTTCCCCCACACACACACACACACACACACACACATATATATATATATATATATATATGATATATTATGTATTCTGACATGAAGAGTTATATACGACAGATTTTTAAGTTATAAATGACATCGTCGTCTATAAATTTCGAAATAAACTTTCGATAAATCGGATAAAATCGTCGCTATAAATACGAAAAAAAATCGCCATCATAACCTAATGCAGAATACATACATACATACATTTTTTTTCATATATATATATATATAATTATTATATATGCTTGGCAGCCTAGCTAGCTCGATACTACTCCAGTTTGAACCACTCATAATTTTGCTCAGCGTCATTATTTACCCCCATCAACCCATTCTTCAATTGGGGGCATCTTTGCTTTATTAGTGGTCCAGCTTGGACCATTCAGAGTGGTGGGATGTGGGGTACGTACCTCAACGCTAAACCCAGATGCCAAAATTAAACCAATCTCTCTCTCTCTCTCTCTCTCTCTCTCTCTCTCTCTCTCTCTCTCTCTATATATATATATATATATATATATATATATATATATGATATGGATCTTAAACTCACTTTCTTATCTAAATAACTCGCTTCATTCCCTTTAATGACGGACGGAATCGAACGATTAGATCTTGGTCTCATTACGTCTATATGTAACCGTCAGCCTTTAGTTTTAGCGACGAACAACATATAGCGACAGACCGAACATATATCGACGGACCGAATCGTCGTCCGATCCGTCGTTAAAAGGGGGTGAACAAGATGAGTTAGATAAGGGGCGAGTTTAAGATCCGGACTGTGTATATATATATATATGTTAAGTGTTTCAGAAAATATAGATTAGTCTATAAAAAGGTTAATTGATGTTTTCATTATCAAATCTTTTTTGTTATAAACACATTATTACACTAAAAAAAAGTTATAAAATGGTCATTATTTAACATTTTGTCTAAAAAAGGAAAGTGCTGACTAGACTAACGATTAACATGTGTTAATTATGGGACAGATAGCGTGGATCGAGTTAAATGATGTTTCATTGCACTAGGGATACATTTTTATTTTGGTTATTAAAACTATTTTTTGTTACATTCTCGTTATCGAAGTACGTACCAAAAATATTACAAACTAATGATTTTATAATTTTCCGTCCAACATATTAACGAAAAAACTTACTTGGCAAACATTTGACATATAAATGTGGAATATTCTAATTAATGAGGTAGTATATGTGAGTCAGCTTGTAAAAATAAAATAAAATTCTCACTTAGAAGAAAAGAAAAAAAGATAAAGTCAAACTAATTATTTTAATACTCCATAATATTATAAGAAGATAATTAAAATTTTAAAAAAATAAAAACATAATTTAAAGAAACAAAAGCAATTAAAAATTAAAATCAATTCATCTTCCTTTTAATTCTAACTACGAACGACGAACTTATTGAAAAAAATGGTGTTTTACATCTTATGTACATCAACTCTTTCTCTCATCATGGGTCAAGTCGAAAGTATGGTCTCTCGTTAGAAATCTAGTTTAGAAAATTGGACGCTTATACCTATGTATACTTGTCAGGAAAAAAATGGAAAAAATAGGATGACAAATTGATGATGGTGGCATCCAAATCTACTTGTTTTACTTCGAAATGAGAATGAAATAATTTCTATTAAATTAATTTTTGTAGTAGTTTACAGATCTAAGGTCTAAGGGGGTTTATTGGGTCAATTTTTTATTTTATTTTGTAGGTTGATTTGGTGTTTAGAAGGTATCAAATTAAATATGATTTTGAAAAATTTATGGATTTAAATTAGCTATGATGTACTTTCTCTTCATACATATTGTAACATTTTGTAATAAAATCACTAATTTGTAATATTTTTGATACTTCGATAACGAGAATGTAACAAAAAAGTTTGAGTAACCAAAATAAAAATTGACCCCTAGTACAATGATCGAAACATCAATTAACCCGATCCACGTCATATGTATGCCACATAATTAACACCTGTTAACCGTTAGTCTAGTCAGCACTTTCGTTCATTTTTTTGGACAAAATGTTAATCAATGACTATTTTGTAATTTTTTTTTGTATATTGTAATGTGTTTGTAATAAAAAATTCAATAATCACAATAAAAATCAACCCTTTAGTACAATGACTAAAACATTAATTTTTATAATGGCTTTTTGACGGTTTTGGAATGCTAATTAGTCCAAAAAATATACTTCCTCTGTCCTAATTAATTTCAGCACACTGATTAATAAAGTTTTCTTTTATCTAAATTTTTTTTTTTTTATTTTTTCACTTTCTATGAACCCAATAATTATTTTTTATTTTTCTATGACCCCAATAATTGTTTTTTTACTTTTTTATAACCCTAATAATTATTTTTTCTTATGTCATTTAATTCTCCAGATATATTTTTTTGTAACTCTCACATTCTCAATAAGTATATTAAATAGATTATGAGGGTTTAACAGGAAGAATAGAATAAATACTGTTATTAATATAGAAATAGAAATATTTCCTCAATTTTTCCAAAGCTTATGCTCTAAGCTTTGATCTCCAGCTATGAAATTCAATTTTTCCTCAAAAAAAATATATAGAAATAAAATATTTATTTTAGAACATCCTAAAAAAAATTAAAACATTTAATATGAAATAGAGGATTATAAATAAAATATATACTCTTGTCTTATAGAGAAGAATTTTACTTTTCTGTTGATTTCTTTAAAAATAATTGTGGCATACACCTACGCACATGTAAATATTTTTCTTGATATTTTTAATATATTAGTTTTTGAAGAAAAAAATATTCTCTGGACTAAAGTTTTTATGCGTCCAGTTGCAACTTCATATATATATATATATATATATATATATATATATATATATATATATAAAATCTAAATATTATGGTGAGAAAAACAAGTAGAACTCTCTTTTAGGGACAAATAGTACATATTGTTATAAAACTTTAGCAAAGTGTATAAATATATTCTTATAATTGCTGCATAAATTTAGAGAGAATAAGCAAGAGAGAAGAGAGAAATTCTTCAAGGGAATTCTTTCTGTGAAGTTATATATCTATTTCATTCAACAGGTTCTCCTTTATATAGGAAAGGAGAAGAGAAGGAGGACAAGAATAGAGGAGGGATCACGGAGTGGGAATAAAGGGGAAAAGGGGAGTCACGGGAGGAGGGAATCACGGAGAGGAGGGAATCATATCATAATACTTCCCCTGATTTCCTACGATAGAAGATTATGTCTCATTAAAAACCTTGTTAAGAAAACCCAGTGGGAAAAACTTAACGAAGGAAAAAAGAGTACATATCTTTTACATAAATATCTAAATTGACTGCCTCGTTAAAACCTTGTCAGGAAAAATCCATTGGAATAAAAACCGTGACTAAGGAAAAAGAGTACAGTCTTCCCCTCAAAAGGATTTCATTACTCCTTGATGAAATGTTGTCATAAGTCTTTCAGTCGACACATTTCGATCCTTTTCCGAAGTTTTGCAAACGTTGCATATGGTAGCGACTTTGTGAATAAGTCGGCTAGATTATCACATGATCGAATTTGATGCACATCTATATCACCTTTCTTTTGTAGCTCATGTGTGAAGAAGAATTTGGGTGAAATATGTTTTGTTCTATCTCTCTTGATGTACCCTCCTCTAAGTTGAGCAATGCATGCAGCGTTATCCTCATACAGAATTGTAGGAATGTCTTTGATTGATGGTAATCCACATGACTTTTGAATATGTTGAATAATTGATCTCAACCAAACACACTCTCTACTTGCTTCATGTATAGCGAGAATCTCTGAGTGATTTGAAGATGTAGTTGTCATGGTTTGCTTTGCGGATTTCCAGGATATAGCCATGTCACAATATGTAAATACATAACCTATTTGTGATCTTCCATTATGTGGATCTGATAAATATCCTGCATCGGCATATCCAACCAATTGCGACGTTGAATTTCTTGGATAAAATAACCCAAGATCTATACTTCCACAGAGGTATCTCAAAATGTGTTTGATCCCATCCCAATGTCTCTTAGTAGGAGAAGAACTGTATCTTACTAACAAGTTGACAGCAAAAGTAATATCAGGTCGTGTACAGTTTGCAAGATACATAAGAGCACCTATTGCACTTAGGTATGGAACTTCAGGTCCAAGAACTTCTTCCCCACTTTCTAGAGGTCGAAATGGATCTTTATCAACTTCTAAAGATCGAACAACCATCGGAGTAGTCAAATGATGAGCTTTATCCATATGAAAACGAATGAGAATCTTTTCAGCATATGTGGATTGATGAACAAAAATTCCAGATGCTAAATACTCCACTTGTATTCCCAAACAGAATTTTGTCTTTCCAAGATCTTTCATTTCGAATTCATCTTTTAAATAAGTAGCAGTTCTTGTGAGTTCTTCAGGAGTACCTACAAGATTCAAATCATCCACATATACAACAATGATGGAAAATCCACTTTGTGATTTCTTAATAAAAACACATGGACATACTTGATCATTTATATATCCATCTTTTATTAAATAATCACTAAGTCGATTATACCACATACGACCAGACTGTTTCAACCCATACAATGAGCGTTGTAACTTGATTGAATATATGTGACGTGACCTTTGTGATTCAGCCATTTTCAATCCTTCAGGGATTCTCATGTAAATCTCACTGTCAAGTGAGCCATATAGGTATGCTGTTACAACATCCATCAGACGTGTTTCCAAACCTTCCATGGTTGCCATACCTATCAGAAAGCGAAAAGTGACTCCATCCATTACTGGAGAATATGTATCCTGATAATCAATACCAGGTTTTTGTGAAAACCCTTGAGCTACAAGTCGGGCTTTGTATCTCACAATTTCATTTTTCTCATTTCACTTTCGTACAAATACCCATTTGTTTCCAACCGGGATTACACCCAGCGGTGTTTGGACTACTGGTCCAAATACTTCTCTTTTCAATAGAGATTGTAGCTCAGTTTGAATAGCATCTTTCCATTTTGGCCAATCTTTTCTTTTTCAAAATTCTTCCACGTTTTGTAGTTCAGGATCCGTGTCAGGAATCAAAGTAATATCTGATGCTATAGAGAAAGCAAATATGTCATCAATCATGACTTTGCTTCGATCCCATATTTTCTCATCATGTACATAATTTATTGAGATATCTTGGTGTTCATTTCTTATCCCTTCACTGAGATTTTGAACCTCTTATGGGACTATTCTCACTCTTGGAATAAGTGCTACTTCTGGAACGGGTATTCCTTCTGGGATTCCCTTATTTGTTTTTGATTTTCGTGGTAAAGTGTCTTTTGCACCAACCGGTCTTCCACGCTTCTGGCGTGGTTTAGATTCTTCTATTACCTTATTCGTCAATTCTCCAGAAATTGATTTTTCAATAGTATTTCTATCCTTGCCGGAGTATTCACTGCAGGTGTATGTGACTTTATCACTTTTCTAGCATCATTAAATACATATGGCATTTGATTTGCAATATTTTGTAAATAAATAATTCTTTGAACTTTAATTTCACATTGTCCTGCACGAGGATCAAGTGAATTTAAATATGATGCATTCCATGATATTTCAGAGGGTTTTTTATTTAAAACTTTCTCTCCTTCTAATGGAGGAAATATAGTTTCATCAAAATGACAATCTACATAATGTGCAGAAAAAACATCTCCAGTTAAAGGCTCAAGATATCTGATAAAAGAAGGAGAATCAAAACCAATATAAATACCTATTCTTCTTTGGGCTCCCATCTTGGTTCTTGTGGAGGTGCAATTGGAACATATACTGCACTTCCAAAAATTCGAAAGTGTGATATGTTGGGTATCTGTCCGAGAACTAACTGTAGAGGAGAGAATTTATGAAGAGCCATTGGTCTTACTCGAATGATGGTTGCTGCATAAAGAATTGCATGACCCCAAACTGAGGTAGGTAAATTAGCCCTTAACATTAATGGTCGTGCAATTAGTTGAAGTCTTTTTATTAAAGATTCATCTAAACCATTTTGTGTATGAATATGAGGAACAGTGTAAGACCCAAGCTTTTTATAAATAAAATTAAATTTTCTCTATTCATTATCTTGAAATAATAAGGAGTTAATTTGATATAATGTTTTGGTTATGGGTGAAATGTGCAAATTTTACAAAATAAGCAAGTTGTTGTAAAATATTCATTTCTGTCGGGGAATATTCGTTTGATCGTGGAATATTCTTTTTGTCGGGAATATCCATACGACGGTGCAGTCATTTGTGGGCCCCATAACGGAATAACTGTCGGATGAAGAAAATGACAAGTTTGAGTTTTTATAAATGACGGCAGTAGTTATACTGAAGTAACATTTGTTGGAATACACCGGTGGTTAAAATACAATAATACGCGTGGTTCGCACAAAGAAGACACTCACGGTGCAGTACAAGATTGTTGAATTATTGATTACATGCGTAAAGAAGGCACTACTCAATAATTGTTACATGAGTTACTTTATTCAATATTTTATTTTATTGATTCAATAATTGATGCGTTGATATTTTATATTATTGTTGTTTCAATAATTGTACTTCAGCATGATATTTCCATTATCGGATCAATAATTCATATTATTTGAATAATATTATTAGATAGCATTATTGGCAATGTCTAGAAAGTTACATCGAGGAGAGGTTTGGTCACCTAATTGCTTGCTAGTAGTAAGGAGAAATCCTTATCTGAAAGCCCCTCTTTCACGGAACTACTACAGTTTGCCATTATTGTGATTCTGTAATATTATTTGTGAATAATTAATTATTGATTTATATGATAAGGAAATATTTATTTGATGCGGATATAAATGATGAATTTATTTATTTTATGTGGTTATAATTGAAGGAATTAATGTTGAGGTGTTTTATCAGTTTTTTGTCGGAATGGAGGTATTAAAAATCAAATCAGTATTTTTACGATATATTGCGTGAGTTATAATTTTTAATCCGACCGTTGGATCGTTTTGATTTTTGGATATGTTATACATATATAAGTTGAGTATATGTCCACAAATTTTAAACCGTTAAAAATGAACGAATGATTTGTTATGAAATTTAAGAGGTGACTGATTCAAAAATTAGGTTTATAAATATTTTTGGTGGAAAATTCTAGAATTGAGTGGGCCCCACATGTGGTTGGTGAAGAAATGTGCTGAATTTTATTTCAAATGTGGTGGGTGGCAATAGTAGCAGGTAAAGCCATTATGTAGCAGGTCAAGTCTGCTTCGATGTGCTAATATTTTCCTATAAATAGAGGGCTAAGTTAGAATGGAAAATCACACCAGAAACATAAGCTTTCTCTCTTTCTCTCTCTATATTATCGAGCGTATTTTGTGAGTATTTAGATACTTTGAGAGTTGCTGTTCAGTACAAGTTTCATTTAGCATCACATCCGACCTTTCATTTCGAAGTACTGTTTCTTTGAGGTAAGAGATGTTATTTTCTTCTTAAATGATATTCTTTTCTTCAATATCATTATGCCAAAATATTGGTTTGAACTTTTTAATCAAATTTGGAACTTTTGTGTGGGAGTTACTATTCACGTATACGATACTATTCACGTATACGACACTATTCACGAATACGGCACTATTCACCGAAAATATAAAATTTTTCCTTTTTGTCTAAGATGTCTATTATGGTTACTATCTTTGATTGTATCCATGTTTTGATCTTTATTTTTGAATTCTGCTTCAAAATTAGTTATTATGGAGTATTATTGATCTTGGATAAACTGTAATACGAATCCCTAATATTTGTCCTTCTGTTTCACTGGATTCGTTTTCTTTAAAATATTTTTCATCATCCTCAGTCTTAAATGATGATATTACTGAATATCTTTGGCCTGGTAGTGCAAAGATGAATGGTTAATGGATGAATATCTTTGGCCCGTAGTGCAAGATGAGCAGGTGTTGAGATGAACATGATCGAATCGGTGGTATACAAATGAATATCTTCTGGCCAGTAGTGCAAAGATGAATATTTGATTAAAGATGTATATTGATTGATGTTACAGGGATAAAATATTGATGATGAAATTTTAAATCTTAGAAGATAGTAGAACTCATTCTCTACATGACTCTTCTAATGGATTGCTGTTTCCGCTGCAGTTGTTGATCTAAAACTTGTTGTCTATTATATTCTATCAGATTTTTCCCTGTTGAAGACCAATGATAATTTTTTGTTCACCCTTTTCCTTTTTGTTCTATTTTTCTTCTCAGGAGGTGAGAACATAGCAGGATCGAGTCGGGATATGGAGTGATGGTTCTAGAAAGAAGTTTTAGCAGTCCTCACTATTTTTGTAAAATAGTGTATGAATAATTGTAATGAGGATTTATTTGAGTGTTGATATTGTCTAGAAGACAATATTTGTATTTAAACTCATAGTATGTGTTGTCGTATTTTGCACGACAATTGTATTATTGAAGTTGTAGTTTGCTTTCTGTACCATGTATTTGGCGACTTAGAATGGGTGTTGTATACCTATTTTGGGGGCATCACAGTTGGTATCAAAGCTTAGGGATATGGTCTCTAGCGGAGATCGGGGAATAAAACTAGGAGGGGAGAGATGAGTAAATCTTTCGCTAGTGTGTCCTATCTAAGCTTATTTGTTGGTCGGTCATAATATAGGGATATTATGTGATATGTTAATTTGTTTAATTACCCTTGTTTTATGGCAGTATTTAAGAATGGCTGATGAGAACGTTAACAATGGAGTGTATTAGACTGTGGAACAACCTTTAGTCATAAACCAGGAGAACGTGCAACAGGAAGGTAATATTCCTCTTGTAAACAACGTTACCGAGCAAACGATGAATGATGGAATGTTTAGGAGTTTTTTGCAGTTCATGCAAAATCAGACGAGGGAGACTCGTGTACAAAATACGGGTGGAAATGATGGCAACGTATGGTCTGTCACAGCCAAGTAGTTCAAAGAGTTGGGACCACCTGAGTTCTTTGGAAAGCCGGATCCGATTAAGGCGGAAACATGGGTCAAGCAAATTACCAAGATATTCGATGTCTTGGAATGCACGGAGGAACAGAAGGTTCCATTCGCCACCTTTATGTTCCGTGGTGAGGCGACATTCTTGGTGGGAATCAGTGAAGCGCACTCACCAAATTTCACTCAACATGTCTTGGGAAAGATTTCAGAAACTGTTCAATGACAAGTATTTTCCTGAAAGTATTCATCATATGAAAGAAGTAGAGTTTATTAGACTAGAACAGAACAACATGACGGTGTCTTAGTACAAGGCGAATTTCGCATAGTTATCCAGGTTTGTACCTCATTTGGTAGAGAATGTGGAACGTATGACGTGGATATTTCTGAGAGGTCTAAAACCCGAGATTCGTCAATACCTTATCTCTCATAAATTTTCATTGTATTCAGATGTTGTCAACAGGGCTCAATTATTAGAGCGAGATAATGAGTATACTCAATCGAGGGATCACAACCAGGGTCATACCGGTGACAGTAGTCATCGGAGCGATGATAACCAGCGAGGAGGGAAAAATACGGACAAAAGCGGTAACCACTGGGGGGTAATCGCGGCCAAAGACCTCGAATTTTTAAATAAAAGGAATTTCCTTTATTTATTATTTTGAAATAGTAAGGGTTGATTTGATTAATGTGGATAGTTAAGGGTTAAATACGCAAATATTTCAAAATAAGCAAGTGGTTATAAAATATTCATTATCGCTTGGGAATATTCGTTTGGTCGTGGAATATTCGTATCGCTCGGGAATATTCGCACGACGCACGCCAAAATGCTGTGGGGCCCCATAACGGAAAAAGCGATTGGATGAAGAAAACGACAAATATAAGTTGTTTTTAAATAACTACAGAAGTTGTTACCAAGTTATCATCGTTGGAATACCCGGTGGTTAAAACACACTAATACGCGTTGTTGAACAAGAAGACACCAGATTGCACCAATTATTGATTCTTACGTAAGAAGGCACTACTCAATAATGGTTACAAGAATTACCGCTCAAAGATTTTATCGAGTTAATAATTGTCAAGCTGATATTTTATATCATTGCATTGTTGTTTCAATAATTGTCATTACACAAGATTTTCATTATCGAAGCAATAATTCATATTATCCTAATAATATTATTAGATAACATTATTGGCAATGTCTAGAAAGTTCTGCTTAAGGAGAGGTTTGGTCACCTAATCATACTACCAGTAGAAGAAGAAATTTTATATGAAAGCCCCTCTTCTTCGAACCGCCTCGTCATCAATATCAGATTCTCGTAATATTATTTGTGAATAATTAATTATTGATTCATATGATGAGAAAAATATTGATTTTATGTGGATATAGATGGAGAAAATTTTTAAAATGACAATTGTTGAAAATTAATATTTTATCTTTTTCTCGATAAAATAATTCATTTAAATATATTATTTTAATAATATATTAACTATGATATTTTTACAACGAATGTGGGATATATGAGTATACGAGGAGGAAGAGTATTTTTGTTGCAATAAATGTTTAAAACATGTTAAACATGTCTCATGGACCCCATTTATCGAATCGAAATTTGATTATAAATTGTAAAATCGCCTGCTTGTGGATTTCTTTAATTTCTATTTGGAATTTGGAAAAACTTTCTTCTGTAAAGTTGTAGAGAATTGAAATTCCTATAAAAACTCGCGATTCGAATTTTCTGATGAAAGGGCTATTTATTATGAATTATTGAAGTTCAAGTCTCAAATAATTGATTTTTGGGAGTTTAAAATATTTTTTGTAAGAAAAACGTTTTTTGTTGTAATTGAGTGGCTCACATGTGTTATAAATGATCTGAAATCAGATTTCTAAGGTGGGCTTGAATATTTTTAAAATATATTATTATTTTATTAAATTTTCTTTCGCTTGTTTCTAAAGCATTTTCCTATAAATAGGTGCTTAGGTTAGAATTGAAAATCACACCAAAACCCAAGTTTTCTCTCTATATTATCGAGCGATTTCTTGTGAGTATTTTGAGTATACTTTGAGTATTGCTAGATTTGCAAGTAAGTTCTCTTCAAAGACTATACCCTAGATTCTAGCTGTAAGTACTCGATCTTCGAGGTAAGGGATATTATTTTTTTCAGTAATGATATTATTTCTTCAATATCATTATACCGAAAATGTTGATCCAAGTTTTTATCAAATTTGGAATTTTTTCATGCTCGGGTTACTATTCATGGGTTACTATTCATTCAGAGTTACTATTCACGAGTTACTATTCACGAGTTACTATTCACGAAGTTACTATTCACGAAGTACTATTCATGAAGCGCGAAGATGTTTTTTGTGGAATTTCTATCTTTTGGTGTCTTACTAGTTACTATTCACGATACTCAGACTATTCACGATACTAAGACTATTCAATTTAAAAATAAAATTTCTTCTTTTCGTCTAAAAATATCTATTCGATACTAACTTTGATCAGATCCATGTTTTGATCATTCTCGAATTTTACACCACTATGATTATTTTTTGAGGTATTTTTGGACGTGGATAAAACCAAGTACTTAATCCTTAATCCTTAATCCTTGTCATTTTGTTTCACCGATTCGCTTTTTTAAAAAATATTTTCATCATCCTCGCCTTAAAATGATGATATTATGGAATATCTTTGGCCCAGTAGTGCAAAGATGAATGATTTCTTAAGAATATCTTTGGCCAGTAGTGTAAAGATGAATGATTTCAAGAATATCTTTGGCCCGTAGTGCAAAGATGAACAGTGTTTAAATGAATACGACTAATCGATGAATATCTTCGGCCTCAGTGTAAAGATGAATATTTGATTCCGTATGTATATCGATTGATGTTACAGGATAAAAGATAGACGATGAACTTTTAAATTCATACATAAAGATAGTAGTTTGCATTCTCTACTTAACTCTTCTAATGAATTATTATTTCACCATGAATATTGATTTAAAATTTGTTGTCTATCAGATTCTATTATATTTTTCCCTCGTTGAAGACTAACGATAATTTGTCAGATATTATCTTAGTCATAATATTCTTTATCGAAAGCTAGTTGAGCTCACCCTTTTCCTTTTTGTTCCATTTTTCTCGTGAGGCGAGAATATAGCGAGTACGCAGCCTGGGGTATGGAATGAAGGTTTTAGAAAGGATTGTTTAGTAGTCCTCACCATTTTTGTAAAATAATGTATCAATAAATGTGATGAGGATTTATTTGAGTATAGATATTGTCTAAGATAATATTTGTATTCAAACTCACAGCTTTTATCGTTGTAATAATAAAGTTGTAGTTGTTTCAGCACTCACGTATTGACAACTCGTAATAGGTGATGTATACCTATTTTGGGGCGCCACAATTGGTATCGTAGCTTAGGATATGATCTCCATGAGATCGTGAATAGAACTAGAGGGGAGAGACGAAAATCCCTTCGCTAAAGGTGTCCTACCTAAGCTTATTTGTTAGTTGGTCAAGATATAGGATATTATGTGATATATTGATTTCTTAATTAACCCTTGTTTTATGCACGATTTGAGAATGTCGATCGAGAATATTAACAATGGAAATGAGACCGTGGAGATGCCTCAGACTCACCAACGAGGAGAACGTGCAACAGTCGGGCAATGTTCCTCCCGTGAACAACACCATTGAAAGCGATGATGAACGAGGGATGTTTAGAAGTTTTTTGCAGCTCATGCAAAATCGCATTTAGGGAAACTCGTGTTCAAAATACAGGAGGAAATGATAGCAATTCACGGTTGTCACAAATGCAAGCAGCTCAAAGAGTCAGACCACCAGAATTTAAGGGAAAGCCAGATCCGATCACGGCGAAAACACGGGTCAAACAAATTACCAAGATATTCGATGTCTTGGGATGCACGGAGAAACGAAGGTTCCATTCGCCACCTTTATGTTCCGTGGCAGGCGGCATCATCGGTGGGAGTTCAGTGAAGCGCACTCCATCCAAATTGCACTCAAAGATGTCTTGGGAGACGCTTTCAGAGCTATTTAATGACAAATACTTTCCCGAAAGTGTTCGCTATATGAAGGAAGTGGAGTTCATCGATTGAACAAAACAACACGACGGTGTCTCAAAGACGAGGCAAAGTTTGCAGAGTTATCCAGTGTTCAGCACCTCATTCGGTGGAGAATGAGGAACGATGACGCGGATGTTTCTTAGAGGTTTGAAACCCTAGATACGCCAAGATCTCATTTCTCATAAATTTTCTCTTTATTCGAGATGTTGTAAAATGTGGCTCAATTATTAGAGCGAGATAACGAGTACTACCAACCGAGGGACCACAACCAGATCGTACGTAGATAGCAAACAACAAAATAATGATAACTCATGAGAAAGAAAAACATTTTACAGAAATGGTAACCACTGGTGTGGTAATCATGGCCATGAAAATAGAAGAAGCGAGTCGAGGAGATTTTAAAAAGAGGAGATTTAACAACGACTATGTGAAGATGATGAAAGGTTTAAAGAATCGGTTCTAAGGGAGGAGAACGACCACCCATTATATGCTACAAATGCGAAAAGAGGGACATATCACCAAACCGCCCACAACAGCTCAAGGTATGCTATAATTGTGGAAAGGAAGGACATATCGCCGAGATCAGACAAGAGCGAAACCTAGTTCAATGGGGATTTGACTCAAAAGATCGTCCCGTAAAAAGTCAAAGTCAACGATTCCGGAAGAGCGCTTTGTCAGGATCGGTCATAATGCGAGGAACCCAAACGAGGTGATCACGGTAAGCTATTTATAAATTCTCATAAGTTTATACCTTACTTGATACCGGCATACCCATTCATTTATCTCTCCTGCATGTGCTCAACGCTTAAACTCGACCGAGAGAAATTAGACTTCGACCTATCTCGTGGAAACTCCGCTAGAGAAACTTTCATCACATCCACCGCTTATAAATCTTGTTTGATTCTAAGTTGGCACCATTACCTTACCTCGCTGACCTTATCTCTTTAAAGATACTTGCTTTTGATGTGATTTTAGGGATTGATCGTTAACTACTCATCATGCCAAAATTGATTGTTTTCGTAAGGTTGTTAGTTTTCATATTCCTAACCAACCCGTTGTATTTAATTCAAGCAACTAAACCATTAAAATCGATCACCGCCATATCTAATCATAAAGCTATTCGCTTATTAAAAAACGGATGTCAAGCTTTCTTAGCCCATGTTATGGATTTGAATAAAGACACGCCAAATTTGAATAATATTCCCGTTGTTATCGACTTTCCGACGATTTCAAGAACTTCCTTGCCTACCCCTCGTAACGTGAAGTTGAATTCTTATTGATCTTGAACCCGCACAAAGCCCATTTCTAAAACCCCATATCGAATGGCTCCTATTGAACTTCAGAGTTAAAGGTCCAACTACGTGAATTGTTGGACATCTGCTTTCATTCGCCCCAAGACATCTCCTCGGGGTGCTCTCTGCTTTATTCAGAAAAGAAGAAAGACGGAGTATGCGACTTTGTATCGACTATCGAATTAAACCATGTCACCATCAAGAATAGGTATCCTCTACCTCGTATTGATGACTTGTTTGACCAAATAGTAAGGGCACAATTCTTTTCAAAAATCGATCTTCGCTCGATATCATCACCAAAGATTAAAATCGAGGATATTCCAAAGACCGCCTTCGTAACCTCTGTATGGGCATTATGAATTCTTAGTCATGTCTTTCTGACTAACTAATGCTCCTCGCGGCTTTCATGGATATGATGAACCGAGTATTCAAGGAATATTTGGATCAATTCGTTGTTGTTTTTATTGATGACATCCTCATATATTCCAAAAGCCGTGAAGATCATGAGCACCATTTGAAGTCGGTACTCCAAAGGCTTCGTGAAAACCAACTATATGCCAAATTGAAGAAATGCGAGTTCGCTTGAGGAAGTAGCATTCCTCGGGCACGTGGTGTCGAAACATGGAGTATCCGCTGATCCGCCAAGATTGAAGCAATACAAAGTTGGGAGCAACCAAGTCTGCGGATCAAGTACGAGCCTTTTTGGGCTTAGCCGGTTATTATCGAGATTCGTGGAAGGGTTTTCTAATCGCTACTCCATTAACTCAAATAACTCTAAGGATACAAAATTGCTTGGAGCGAAGAATGCGAGAAAAGTTTCCAAGAGCTTAAGAGGAGACTTATTTCTAAGACTGTTTCTAACAATACCATCCGTTCGGATGGATTTGTTATCTACAAATGATGCTTCGAGCAAAGGGTTAGGATGTGTTCTCATGCAACGTGGGAAAGTCATAGCCTATGCCTCGCGACAACTTAAAAAGTATGAGAGGAATTATCCTACTCATGATCTAGAGTCAAGCAAAGCAATGCTTTTCAAGCCGCTAAAAATATGGAGGCACTATCTATATGGGGAGAAAGTGGAGATATATTCGCACCATAAAAGCCTTAAATATTTCTTCACTCAAAAAGAACTCAACACGCTAAGCAATGACGCTGGCTCGAGCTATTGAAAGACTACGACCACACTATTCAATACCATCCCGGTAAAGTTTAACGTGGTAGTGACGCATTGAGTAGAAGAAGATCATATGCGAACGAAAAGCGATGATGTCAAGTATACGATAGAGCCAACTTTAATAGAAAAGTTAAGGTCGCTCAAGCCACCGAATCTTGAGCCGATGCGCGTATGAAGAAGAAAGTACAAGAAGGAGCTATTCCTAAGCGAGAATTGATGAAGAAGGAATACTTCGAGTCCACTCTAGACTTTGTGGTTCCTAACGACTCTAATTTGAAGTACAAGATTATGATGGAGGCACACAACACGCCATTTGCAATCCATCCTCGAAGTACTAAATGTATCGTGATCTTCGACATACATTTTGGTGGAACAATATGAAGAGAGAGATTGCAAAGTTTATCTCGATGTGTTTAACTTGCCAACGGTAAAGGCGAGCATCTAGTACCTAAGGGTCCGCTGCAACCACTTGAGATTCCTAAATGGAAGTGGGAACACATTACCATGGATTTCATTACGGTCTTCTTCC
Source organism: Panax quinquefolius (assembly GCA_020205615.1). Lineage (NCBI taxonomy): Eukaryota > Viridiplantae > Streptophyta > Magnoliopsida > Apiales > Araliaceae > Panax > Panax quinquefolius. Next base: position 12,395,449 of record CM035155.1, on the reverse strand, counting down.
TACGGTTTCTCAAGGCATCAATGCTATTTGGGTTATTGTTGATAGATTAACCAAGTCTCCGCTTCATTTCTGCCGATACACGGAGACTTATTCCTCGAACGCCTTGCTAGTATGTACGTGAATGAGATTGTGAGGTTGTATGGCATGCCAAGATCCATAGTTTCGATCGTGACCCAAGATTCACTTCAAGATTTTGGGTTAGCTTGCAAAAAGCTATGGGCACGGATTTGCGATTTAGTTCTAAGCATACCATCCCCAAACCAGACGACAATCGTAGAGGACTATTCAAACTCTCAAGATCTATTAAGACTCGTGTCCTAGACTTCAAGGGTAGTTGGATAAGTATTTACCATCGGTGGAATTCTCCTACAACAACAGCTTATCGTGCAAGTATAGTGTGGCTCCATTCAAGCATTATATGGACGAAAAATGTCGCTTCTCCAATATGTTGGGATGAGGTGGGTGAAGCAACATTGTTGGGACCCGAAGTTAAGACGTATGACTCACCGAAAAGATCCAAATGATTCGACAACGATACAAACCAGACAAGATCGACAAAAGAGTTATGCGGATCTTCATCGAAAGGACGGGAATTTAATGTAGGGGATCATGTATTGTCATGAAGCCGCTTCCATGGAAGGGAGTTACAAGATTTGGGAAGAGAGGAAAGCTCAATCCACGATTTATCGGTCCATTTCAAATTCTTGACCGAGTAGGAAATGTAGCCTATAGACTTGCATAGCACCTCCGAGTATGTCTCGTGTTTCATAATGTGTTTCATATATCCGTATTTCAGAATATGTGAAAGACCCGAACCACGCTATCGAAGTTAGAACCCACGAGATAGCCAAGACTTAACGTATGAGGAGGTACCACAAAGATCTTGGATAGAAGGAGCATGTCCCACGCCAAGCAAAGGTCATACCACAAGTTAAAGTTTTGTGGAGGAATCATGCTATAGAGGAAATGACCCGGGAATTGAAACGGAAATGAAAGTGAGGTATCCTCACCTTTTCAAACACTGTGTACGTGACGCCAATTTCGAGGACGAAATTTCATAAGGAGGGAGGTCAGAAGACCCCAAATTTTTTTATAAATAAAAAGGAATTTCCTTTATTTATTATTTTGAAATAGTAAGGGTTGATTTGATTAATGTGGATAGTTAAGGGTTAAATACGCAAATATTTCAAAATAAGCAAGTGGTTATAAAATATTCATTATCGCTTGGGAATATTCGTTTGGTCGTGGAATATTCGCATCGTTTGTGAATATTCGTATTTACTCACAGCCTTGCAATGTGTGGGCCCCATAACTAAAAGCGATTGGATGAAGAAAACGACAAATATAAGTTGTTTTTAAATAATCTACAGAAGTTGTTACCAAGTATCATCGTTGAATACCCGGTGGGTTAAAACACACTAATACGCCATTGTCGAATAAAGAAGATACACCAGATTGCACCAATTATTGATTCTTACGTAAGAAGGCACTACTCAATAATGGTTACAGAATTATCGCTCAAAGATTTTATCGAGTTAATAATTGTCGCGCTGATATTTTATATTGTCGTTGTTTCAATAATTGTCATTACACAAGATTTTTCATTATCGGCAAATAATTCATATTATCTCAATAATATTATTAGATAACATTATTGGCAATGTCTAGAAAGTTCTGCTTCTAAGGAGAGGTTTGGTCACCTAATCATGCGCCAAGAAGAAGAAATTCTTATCGAAAGCCCCTCTTCCTCGAACCGCCTCGTCATTAATATTGTGATTCTCAGAATATTATTTGTGAATAATTAATTATTGATTTATATGATGAGGAAAAATATTGATTTTATGTGGATATAGATGGAGAAAATTTTTAAAATGACAATTGTTGAAAATTAATATTTTATCTTTTTCTCGATAAAATAATTCATTTAAATATATTATTTTAATAATATATTAATTGGTGATATTTTTACAACTAATGTGGGATATATGAGTATACGAGGAGGAAGAGTATTTTTGTTGCAATAAATGTTTAAAACATGTTAAACATGCTCTGCGGACCCCATTTATCGACCGAAATTTGATTATAAATAAAATCGCCTGCTTGTGGATTTCGGCCAATTTCTATTTGGAATTTGGAAAACTTTCTTCTGCAAAGTTGTAGAGAATTGAAATTCCTATAAAAACACGCGAGATTCGAATTTTCTGATGAAAGGGCTATTTATTATGAATTATTGAAGTTCAAGTCTCAAATAATTGATTTTTGGGAGTTTAAAATATTTTTTGTAAGAAAAACGTTTTTGTTGTAATTGAGTGGCTCACATGTGTTATAAATGATCTGAAATCAGATTTCTAAGGTGGGCTTGAATATTTTTAAGAAATATTATTATTTTATTAAATTTTCTCTTGGTGTTTCTAAGCATTTTCCTATAAATAGGTGCTTAGGTTAGAATTGAAAATCACACCGTAAACTCAAGTTTTCTCTCTATATTATCGAGCGTATTCTTGTGAGTATTTTGAGTATACTTTGAGTATTGCTAGATTTGCAAGTTCCCTTCAAAGACTATACCCTTGTATTCTAGCTAGAAGTACTCGATCTTTCGAGGTAAGGGATATTATTTTTTTCAGAATGATATTATTTCTTCAATATCATTATACCAAATGTTGATCCAAGTTTTTATCAAATTTGGAACTTTTTCATGTCGAGGTTACTATTCATGGGTTACTATTCATGAGTTACTATTCACGAAGTTACTATTCATGAGTTACTATTCACGAGTTACTATTCACGAAGTACTATTCATGAAGCGTGAAGATGTTTTTGTGGAATTTCTATCTTTTGGTGTCTGAGTTACTATTCACGATACGACACTATTCACGATATCTGACTATTCACGATACTAAGATTATTCAATCTAAAAATAAAATTTCTTCTTTTCGTCTAAAATATCTATTCTCGATACTAACTCGATTGTATCCATGTTTTGATCATTCTCAATTTTACACCACTATGATTATTTTTTGAGGTATTTTTGGACGTGGATAAAACCAAGTACGAATCCTTAATCCTTAATCCTTGTCATTTTGTTTCACCGATTCGCTTTTTTAAAAAAAATATTTTTCATCATCCTCGCCCTTAAATGATGATATTATGGAATATCTTTGGCCTCAGAGTGCAAAGATGAATGATTTCTTAAGAATATCTTTGGCCCAGAGTAGCAAAGATGAATGATTTTCTCAAGAATATCTTTGGCCCGTAGTAAAAGATGAACAGTGTTTAAATGAATATGACTAAATCGATGAATATCTTTGGCCCAGAGTAAAAAGATGAATATTTGATTCCGTATGTATATCGATTGATGTTACAGGATAAAAGATAGACGATGAACTTTTAAATTCATACATGTAAGATAGTAGTTTGCATTCTCTACTTAACTCTTCTAATGAATTATTATTTCACCATGTAATATTGATTTAAAATTTGTTGTCTATCAGTATTCTATTATATTTTTTCCTCGTTGAAGACTAACGATAATTTGTTGTATATTATCTTAGTCATAATATTCTTTATCGAGCTAGTTGAGCTCACCCTTTTCCTTTTTGTTCCATTTTTCTCGTGAGGCGAGAATATAAAGCGAGTACGAGTGCCTGGGTATGGAATGAAGGTTTTAGAAAGGATTGTTTAGTAGTCCTCACCATTTTTGTAAAATAATGTATCAATAAATGTGATGAGGATTTATTTGAGTATAGATATTGTCTAGAAGATAATATTTGTATTCAAACTCACAGCTTTACTCATTGTAATAATAAAGTTGTAGTTGTTTCGCACCATGTATTGACAACTCAGAATAGGTGATGTATACCTATTTTGGGGGCGTCACAACAGCCTTCCAAGGTGTGTTTCAATTGTAGAAAAGAAGGTCACATAGCTCGATTTTGTCCTGTAGTGAAATCAAGTCCAGCTAGGACGGTGGCACCAAAGGTGGATACGGACAAAACAAAATCGGCAGTTTCTAAAAGAGCGTTTGTCGTGAATGCCCAAAATACGAGGAACCCGGACGAAGGTATCACGGGTTAGTTAATTATAAATTTTTGCGAAGTCTATACCTTATTAGATACCGGTTCTACCCACTCTTTTATTTCTCCTACTTGCGCTCAACGTTTAAACTTGACTTCGGAGAAATAGGACTTTGATTTATCAGTGGAGACTCCGTTATGAGAAACTTTCGTTACATCCACTATTTATAAATCTTGCTTAATCCAAGTTGGCACCATCACATTACCTGTGGATCTTATCCCTTTAAAGATACTTGTTTTTGATGTGATTTTAGGGATTGATTGGTTAACCACTCATCATGCGAAAATTGATTATTTTCGTAAGGTTGTTAATTTTCATATTCCTAACCAACCTGTTATGCGAATTCAAGCAACCAAACCATTGAAGTCAAACACTTTCATATCGTTTACAAAGCCATTCGTTTATTAAAAAGCGGATGTCAAGCTTTCTTAGCCCATTTCATGGATTTTAACAAAAATAAGTCAGATTTGAATGATATTTCTGTTGTTAGTGAATTTCCTGACGTATTTCCTGAAGAACTTGTTGGCCTACCCCCAGAGTGTGATATTGAATTTTGTATCGACTTTGAACCCGGTACAAAACCCATTTTCAAAAATCCATATCAAATGGCTCTATTGAACTTCAGAGTTAAAACCCAACTACGAGAGTTGGTACCGAGCCTCTATCCGGTAACTTCCTTTGTGGAATGCACCGAAGCTAGACTCTCCGTAGGGGACGTCATATTCATGCGGTGGTAAACTGATAGGCGCCATTGTGACGTGCTATCCAAGATTGGGAAATGAGTCACAGTTGAGAGCAACCTAAGTCAGTAATCGAAATATCTAGCTTTCTAGGCTTAGCTGATTACTATCAGAGATTCGTGGAAGAATTTTCTCGAATCGCTACTCCATTAACTCAGCTGACTCAAAAATTCGTATAGAGCGAGGAATGCGAAAAGATTTTCCAAAAGCTCAAGAGGAAACTCATTTTGGCACCTGTTCTGACCATACCATCCTGGAAAAACGAATGTGGTAGCTGACACGTTGAGTAGAAGATCGTACGCGAGTACGAGTGCGATATTGTTGAACACAAAGACCTATTTTGTATAATTTACAAATGATAGAGATAGACTTAAAGACTCCAAGTACCCACGTGATGATATACGAGTAGAAATGACTTTAATCGATAACGTTAAAGCCGCTCAAGCTACACACCGGAGCTGATGAATATAAAGAAGAAGGTGCAAGAAGGCGTTATTCTAGAAGTAAGAGTCGATGAAGAGAAGAAAGCTCAAACCTTCGATTTATTTGAAATCCTCGATCGAGTAGGAACTGTGGCCTATAGACTCGTCGTAACGCTAAGTATGACACGTGTTCATAACGTTTTTCACGTATCGATGTTACGTAAATATGTGGACGACCTGAACCACATCAGTGAATTAGAACCGGATGGGATAGTAGAAGATTTAATGTACAAAGAGGTACCTGTTAAGATATTGGATAGGAAATAGCATGTCCTACGAACAAAGGTTATACCACAAGTTAAGGTTTTATGGAGGAACCATGCAATTGAGGAAATGACATGGGAGTTGAAATCGGAAATGAAAGCGAGGTACCCTCACCTTTTTGAAACACCAGGTACGTACGTCAATTTTGAGGACGAAATTTTATAAGGAAGGGAGGTTGTAAGACCCCAGCTTTTTATAAATAAAATTGAATTTTCTCTATTCATTATCTTGAAATAATAAGGAGTTAATTTGATATAATGTTTTGGTTATGGGTGAAATGTGCAAATTTTACAAAATAAGCAAGTGGTTGTAAAATATTCATTTCTGTTGGGGAATATTCGTTTGGTCGTGGAATATTCTTTTTATCGGGAATATCCGTACGACGGCGCAGTCATTTGTGGGCCCCATAAAGGAATAACTGTCGGATGAAGAAAACGACAAGTTTGAGTTTTTATAAATGACGACGTAGTTATTACTGCTAACATTTGTTGAATACACGTGGTTAAAATACGATGAATACGCGTGGTTGCACAAAGAAGCACCTGTATATTACATGTGATTGTTGAATTATTGATTTATGCGTGAAGGCACACTACTCAATAATTGTTACGATGAGTTACTTGTTCAATATTTTATTTTATTGATTCAATAATTGCTACGTTGATATTTTATATTATTGTTGTTTCAATAATTTTCATCGCACGATATTTCCCATTATCGGATCAATAATTCATATTATTTGAATAATATTATTAGATAGCATTATTGGCAATGTCTAGAAAGTTCATCAGGAGAGGTTTGGTCACCTAATTGCGGCCAAAGAAGGAGAAATCCTTATCTGAAAGCCCTCTTTCTGAGAACTACCGGTTGCCATTATTGTGATTCTCGTAATATTATTTGTGAATAATTAATTATTGATTTATATGATAAGGAAATATTTATTTGATGCGGATATAAATGATGGATTTATTTATTTTATGTGGTTATAATTGAAGGAATTAATGTTGAGGTGTTTTATCTAATAGAGGTATTAAAAATCAAATCGATATTTTTACGATATATTAAATGAATTATAATTTTTAATCCGATAGTTGGATCGTTGTGATTTTTGGATATGTTATACATATATAAGTTGAGTATATGTCCACAAATTTTGATCCGTTAAAAATGAACGAATGATTTGTTATGAATTTTAAGAGGTGACTGATTCGAAAATTAGGTTTATAAATGATTTTGGTGGAAAATTCTAGAATTGAGTGGGCCCCACTTGTGGTTGATGAAGAAATGTGCTGAATTTTATTTCAAATGTGGTGGGTGGCAATAGTAGCAGGTAAAGCCATCGGTGTGCGTCGGTCAAGTCTCGCTTCACGTCTTAAATATTTTCCTATAAATAGAGGACTAAGTTAGAATGGAAAATCACACCAGAAACATAAGCTTTCTCTCTTTCTCTCTCTATATTATCGAGCGTATTTTATGAGTATTTAGATACTTTAAGAGTTCTTGCTCAAAGATAAGTTTCACTCAAAGATCACTTCCCACCTTTCATTCCAAGCAATTGCTTCTTTGAGGTAAGGGATGTTATTTTCTTTTTAAATGATATTATTTTCTTCAATATCATTATGCCGAAATATTGGTTAGAACTTTTTAATCAAATTTGGAACTTTTGTGTCGGAGTTACTATTCACATATACGACACTATTCACGTATATGGCACTATTCACGAATACGGCACTATTCACCGAAAAATAAAATTTTTCTTTTTTGTCCAAGATGTATATTATGGTTACTATCTTTGATTGTATCCATGTTTTGATCTTTATTTTTGAATTCTGATTCAAAATTGGTTATTATGGAGTATTATTGATCTTGGATAAACTGTAATACGAATCCCTAATATTTGTCTTTCTGTCTCACTAGATTGGTTTTCTTTAAAATATTCTTCATCATCCTCGGTCTTAAATAATAATATTACTGAATATCTTTGGCCTGTAGTGCAAAGATAAATGATTAACTGATGAATATCTTTGGCCCGTAGTGCAAAGATGAGCAGGTGTTGAGATGAACATGATGATCGGTGATACAAATGAATATCTTTGGCCCAGTAGTGCAAAGATGAATATTTGATTAAAGATGTATATTGATTGATGTTACAGGGATAAAATATTGATGATGAACTTTTAAATCTTAGAAGATAGTAGAACTCATTCTCTATATGACTCTTCTAATGGATTGTTGTTTCCGCTGCAGTTGTTGATCTAAAACTTGTTGTCAATTATATTCTATCAGATTTTTCCCTGTTGAAGACTAATGATAATTTGTTATATATTATCTTAGTCATAATATTCTTTACTGGGCTAGTTAAGCTCGCCCTTTTTCTTTTTGTTCTATTTTTCTTCTCAGGATGTGAGAACATAGCATGATCGAGTTGGGGTATGGAGTGATGATTCTAGAAAGATGTTTTAGCAGTCCTCACTATTTCTGTAAAATAGTGTATGAATAATTGTAATGAGGACTTATTTGAGTGTTGATATTGTCTAGAAGACAATATTTGTATTTAAACTCACAGTATGTGTTGTCGTATTTTACACGACAATTTTATTATTGAAGTTGTAGTTTACTTTCTGTACCATGTATTTTGCGACTTAGAATGGGTGTTGTATACCTATTTTGGGGGCGTCACAAACAGAATGCTCAATAGAGATTCCAATAGTCATACAAAAATCATTAAAAGTCATTGATAAAAATTCAACTGTGTTATCAAGTCGAATTGACTTGATTGGATGATCTGAGAACTTAGCCTGTAACTTGATTATTTGAGCAAGAAGTTTTAAGAAGGTAAAATTTTGAGAAGAGAGAAGACAAACATGAGACTATCTAGTTTAAGCATCTATTAAAACCATGAAATATCGAAATGGGCCAGACAATGGGTGAATAGGTCCACAAATGTCTCCTTGAATTCTCTCTAGGAATTTTGGGGCTTCTTTATAAGCTTTTACTGGTGATGGTCGAACAATTAATTTTCCTCGAGAACACGCAGCACAAGGAAATTCACTACTAGGAAAAACCTTATTATCTTTGAGAGGATGACCAATAGAATTTTTAATAATACGACGCATCATAGAAGTACCTGGATGACCGAGTCTTTCATGCCAAAGCATAAACGATTTGGGATCTATGATTTTTGGAATCATAACATTATGAGACTCAATTGCTCTAATTCTCATAGTATATAATCCAGAAGAAATTGAATGAAGTTTTTCTAAGATATTCTTTTTTCCAGAAATAGTAGAAGTAATGAGAAGATATTCATTTTTATTTTCATTGGTTGTTTCAATGTGAAAACCATTTAGTCGAATATCTTTAAAACTAAGCAAATTTCTTCTTGATTTACTAGAATATAGAGCATCTTTGATAAAAACTTGTGTCTCATTTGGTAGCATGAAACTAGCTTTTCCAAATCCCTCAATTAAATTTGATGTGCCAGAGATAGTTCCTACATTTCCCTTAGCTTTGATCAGTTGTAAAAAATATTTCTCATTTCGAAGGATTGTATGAGTTGTTGCACTGTCTGCTAAACATATATCCTCCATATCCATTAAAAATGGTCTAACACATATAAAAACATAAATAAGTAAAGTTAAATTTCAAATATAATTTTATTCATGAGAAACACATACCACATATATAATGAAAAGTAATAATATTATACATACAGGATGTTTAATTAAAATAAAAAATTAAACGATATCCCAAAAGATACTTTCAGAAGGTTCAGTAATATCAACTATCTTTTCCTCATTGTTGGTCATTGGTGGATCATCAACAATATTTAATTGATGATTAACAAAGTTTGTTTATGCCTCCATTACTTTGTTATTTTGAGACTCCTGGAATAAATTAGTCAGATGCCTTGCGTACGACAGGTACGCGACCAATGCCCTTTCATCCTACACCTAAAACAAACATCTGGTTTGTTCTTTATCGGTACTGCATTTTCTTTATTTTTACCCGACCCAGACACTTGTCACTTCTGGTGGCCTGATTTATCGCAGTTCTAGAATTTGTTGTTACGATGGCCTCGTTTATTCTTTCGTCCCCAAGGCTTCTTATTATATGACCATCTATTATCACGTTTATTCCGCTGGAATGACGTGCTGTTAATATCCGGCAATGGGGTATTACCCGTTGGCCGTACTTGATGATTTTTCAACAACAATTCATTATTCTTTTCTGCAACAAGGAAGATAAATAACAAGTCACTGAATCTTGTGAACTTACTTTGTCTATATTGTTGTGACAGAATCATGTTGGTGGGATGAAAAGTTGAGAGTGTTTTCTCTAACATTTGGGATTCAGAAACTGGATCTCCGTACAAAGCCAAAGTAGAGGTTATTCTATAAACATTGGAACTATATTCCGTAATTGATTTGTAATCTTGTAGCCTTAAATTAAGCCACTCAAATTTGGCATTAGGGAGAACAACCAATTTTTGGTGATCAAATCTTTCCTTCAGTTATGTCCATAAAGACAAAGGATCTTTGACTGTTAAATACTCAGTCTTTAATCCTTCATCAATATGGTGACGAAGAAAAATTATGGCTTTTGCATTTTGTGTCAAGAGTCAGATTTCTGATTCAATGGTCTTTTCTAACTCATTTGCATTAAGGTGCAATTCTGCATCAAGTGCCCAAGCCAAATAGTTGTTTCCAGAGATTTTCAAAATAGAAAAATCTATTTTTTCCAAGTTTGCCATTTATTCTGGGTTAAAACACAATTTTATTATTTATTAAAACAATAAATAATTGCATGTATGATATAGAAAAATAAACTACGTCACGACCTCAAGTAGTGATAAAATGCAAATATAAATATTCTTATATTTATGTTATTAGCATAATGCAAATGGATCTTCACCCGACATGCGGTAGTTCGCATAGACAAGTTATTCCAACAGAATAATAAATAATAGAATAACGTAAGAATTTTACCATGCATACGGTAGTCCGCGTAGGCAGGTTATTCCAACAGAATAATAAATAATGGAATAATGTATATTTTACCACGTAATGCGATAGATCGCATGCACGGTTTATTTCAATGAATAATAAAGAATGAAACCGTGTCGAAGCGTAATCCGCATCGACGGGATATTCCAACAAAATAATAAAGAATCGGAACCAATTCGATTTAAATTACGCACCAAGCGGATATTCCAATGTAATAATAAAGAATCGAAACCGAAGTCAAAGTAAATTCGCACCAACAGATATATTCCAATGTAATAATAAATGGTAAAAAGGTTCCCACCAAGTCTTATAAGATTAACAAGGATAGATGGTACCATTGTAAATAACAGAATTCAAATACAATTATAAGAATAAAATTATATTATTGGTGGCATATCCCAACCGGCAGTATAATAATAAATTGCAAGAATTTAATTTTACCGTCTCAGTTGGTTAGAGCCTCATGCTGATAACGTGTTATAAAACTTTAGCAAAGTGTATAAATATATTCTTATAATTGCTGCATAAATTTAGAGAGAATAAGCAAGAGAGAAGAGAGAAAAATTCTTCAAGGGAATTCTTTCTGTGAAGTTATATATCTATTTCATTCAACAAGTTCTCCTTTATATTGGAAAGGAGAAGAGGAGGAGGACAAGAATAGAGGAGGGATCACGGAGTGGGAATAAAGGAGAAAAGGGGAGTCACGGGAGGAGGGAATCATGGAGAGGAGGGAATGATCATATCATAATACATATCACTATATTAGAGGGTAGTGTTTTAAAATTTGGACCGGATTGACGATCGGACTGGTATAAATCGAAATCTGTCCGTCTTTCGGTCCTATTTGGACTAATGATCCGATTTTAATCAATACCCGGATTGACCCGTTGACCAACGGTCCAATCGGTAAACTCGATTAATTGACCCAGTTGACCCAATTTTTTAATTTGATTTAATTTTATCAAAAAAAATCTAATATTAAAATTAACCACTTTTATTAATATTATAACTCATCTTGATGACGTTTAGTTCATAAAAAATGAGATTTTTAATTTTTTTATTAATTACTAATAATATATATTTTTATATATTAATGACGTCGCTAGGTTAATAACGATTAGACCATTGGTTGGACCAGTGATCCATCCATCTGATATATTTTTTGGTTCGATGAAGAGTTCGATTATGAAAAACTTGTCAGTTGAAGTATCTATCTAAGCTTGATATAATGTCGTGTTAACTCAAAAACTTGATTTCATTAATATGATATATATTAGTTATAATGTAAGAACAATAATTATGCAGCTAAAGGAAAAAATATATTTGAAAATATATATTTAATCTCAAAACATGAATATTGTTATGATATACGAATGACCTTTTATATATAAGGATAACTTGATATATGTGTTCCACAAAGAAAGTCCCCATTAGACTTTTTAATGTCAATTATAGAAATTTTCTAAAATTCTAATATGATATACTCCACTTATAGGAAATGATTTCTAATCTACCAAAACTAAAAGAAAAAAAAGGTTACCTTCTATTTAGAATTTTCTAAATATTGCCAATTATGCTAACTAATAATAATATCATATCAAATAATATGAGTTACTGTGCCGTGACAATTATTATTTTAATAATGTGAAATAATATGCAGTTACTACTGTGGCAATTATTAAATGAAATATTGAGTGAATTCTTACGTAAGAATCAATAATCATATATATTGTGCACTATCGCGTGCTACTATACAATACTGCGTACTACTGTAGAATAACACGTATTACTGTACTTTTATCACCGGGTATTTCAACAGTTAATGGTAAAAGTTCTACCGTCAATTTTTAAAAAGGTTATTTGTGACGCCCCCAATATTAGGTATACATCACCCATCTTAGGTCGCCACTTACATGGTACGTAATTTAAATACAACTTACTAAACATAACGTGCCGTGTACAATACGACATAAATCGTGAGTTTAAATACAAATATCGCCTACTAGATATTATACAAACTCAAAAGGAGTCCTCATTACAATTATTATCACACTATTTCACGAAATAGTGAGGACTACTAATGCTATCTTCGTGACCATCACTCGCTTCCAGGACTCGTCCCGAATTATATTCTCATTTCAAGAAGAGAACGGTGAAAGAAAGGGTGAGCTCAACCACCCGATGAAAAATATTATGACTAAGATAATGCGGAATAAATTATCAATAGTCTTCAACAATGTTAAACCGATAAAATACAATAGACAACCGGTTTAATCTGCGGTGAATAAGCAATCCATTAAAAGAGTCAAGTAGAAAATAAAGTCTACTATCTTTTAGGTTTTAAAAGGTTTTCATCATTTATTATAAATGAGACTCGACTTTAATAAATATTCCACATCATCGAATCACCCTCGCACTACTGCCAAGGATATTCTTTTTGTATCACGACCACAATTATTCATGCACTACGGGCCAAGAATATTTGTGTATTCATTAATGGTCATGATCATGCCAACAATCATCCCACCAATGCACTACTGACCATCGAGGATTTTTATCACATCATTTGTAACATTACGGTCATGATTACAATCAATAGTCTCTGGTCATAATCATACCAAGTCCATCTATGCACTACTGGTGCCACGAGATGACTTTCAACATAATATAAACATGAGGATGATGACAATGATATAAGAATTCAATAAAACAAGTTCAAGAATTATTTTATCCGGGGAATTATTAACGTCCAAATTATCAACATGATAATCTTGTTTTGTAGAGTAAAATTCAAGAATGATCGGAAGAATATTTTCATGAAAAGATATCTTTGGATGAAAAGCAAATATCAAGGATATTCCACTAATTTCATGGAGTATAGAAGTCAAAGTTTTAACCAATTGGGTATAATAAAGAATAGAATAACAAAAGAAATCACCATGCATGCGATAGATCAAGACAGCAAAAGTTATTCCAACGAATAATAAATAACGGAACCGGTCCCGTAAAAACGCATGCAGCGGGATGTTCCAACGTAATAATAATAAAGATTTTAACCAGTCCGTGTAAAACACACAGCACGTGGATGTTCTAATGAATAATAGAAGAATGTCACCAAGTATAGGGTAAACCACGATATCAAAGTTATTCCAATGTATAATAATAAGCAATGGAATAACAACAGCTTCTCTTCATGAATAAGAAAGAATAACACCCCTTACATTTGGTAGGAGATTGAATACTTTGCGGCGGTGTAGTAACAAAATACTCTTCTTCTTTCTCTTTATTCTCTATATACTTTCTCTCTATAGCTTGAATGAATTCGTGAAAATAATGAAGCCCTAGGCCTCTATTTATAGAAGATTTCTAGCTTTTCTTAGTAATAAAAAAGCAAGTGGCTTGCGACTAATGATGTGAAAAGAAAAGTGGTTTGATCTTTGTAATGTGAAACGACAAGTGGTTCGGCCGCTTTGTAATGTGAAACGACAAGTGGTTCGACGTCCGGTAAAGGTAATTACTATTAACGAAGGTAAATACTATTGACGAAGGTAAATACTATTCACAAGGGTAATTATTATTGACGAAGGTAATTACTTATCGACGAAGGTAAATACTATCGATTTAAGAGACTCTTAAATGATGACATATGAGCCCCCATAAAATAATCAAACTTACCCCAAATCATTTTTTTTTCATCACACATATTTAATCTTTCAACAATTATTAATCATTTATAACTTGTCGTCTCAATTATTGATTTAATACTATAACATATTATACGATGATCTTCGTGACAATAATTGAATCAATAATATAAGAGATATGATGCGTGAATTATCGTAGCAATAATTGAGCATAGTGAGTGACTTCTCACGTAAGCATCAATAATCAATACTGCAGTGCTACTATGCAACCACGCCAGACATCGCATTTCTTTACCACCGGGTAGTTCAACGGTTTTAACGGTAACACCTCCGTAGTTATTTTATAAAATATTTTTATGTCGTTTTCTCGATCCGATAATAATTACGCTTGGGGGTCCACCAATGATTGAGTAGTTATGCGAATATTCCTAACAAAAGAATATTCCCCGACCAAACGAATATTTTATAACAACTTGCATACTTTGCAAAATTTATAAATATTACCCACAACTATAACATTATATCAAATTTATTCCATAATATTCAAAAATAATATTTATAGAAAATTCAACTTTATTTATAAAAGCTGGGGTCTTACAACCTCCCCTTCTTATGAAATTTCGCCCTCGAAATTAGGGTACGTACCTGGTATGTCGAAGAGGTAAGGATACCTTGACTTCATTTCAGATTCTAACTCCCAAGTCATTTCCTCAACATCGTGGTTCCTCCACAAAACTTTGACTTGAGGTATAACCTTGGAGCGTAGAATATGTTCCTTCTTATCCAAAATTTGAACAGGAACCTCTTCATACGTCAAATCTTCCGCTATTTCGTCCGGTTCTAACTCAATAATATGGTTCTAGTCTTTCACATATTTACGTAACATGGATATGTGAAAAACGTTATGAACACGAGACATATTTGGCGGTAGAGCGAGTCTATAGGCCACAGTTCCTACTCGATCGAGGATTAAAAATGGACCGATGAATCGAGGATTAAGTTTTCCTCTTTTTCCAAATCTTGTAACTCCTTTCCATGGAGCAACTCTTAACAACACATGATCTCCTATACCGAATTCCACGTCCTTTCGATGAAGATCAACATAACTCTTTTGTCGATTTTGTGAGGTTTGTATACGTCGTCGGATCGTTTGAATCTTTTCCGTAGTCATACGTACCAACTCCGGTCCCAACAACGTTGCTTCACCCACCTCATCCCAAAGATACCGAGAACGACACTTTCTTCCATACAACGCTTGAATGGAGCCATGCCAATACTTGCTTGATAACCTGTTGTTGTAGGAAAACTCCACCAATGGTAAGAACTTGTCCCAACTTCCTTGAAATCAAGGACACAGAGTCTTAATAGATCTTCAAGAGTTTGAATAGTCCTCTCCGATCGTCCGTCCGTCCGCGAGGATGATATGCTTAGAAGCTAAATCGTAAGTCTGTGCCCATAGCTTTTTGCAAACTAACCTAAAATCGTGAAGTGAATCTTGGGTCTCGATCGAAACTATGGATCTTAGGCATACCATGCGAAGTTACAATCTCGTTTATGTACATACGAGCAAGACGTTCAAGTGTATAAGTTTCTCGATTTCGAAGAAATGAGCGGATTTGGTCAATCTATCAATAATGACCCAAATCGCATCAATGCCTTGAGAAACCTTAGGAAAACCGTAAACGAAATCCATGGTAATGTGCTCCCACTTCCATTCGGAATTTCAAGTGGTTGCAATGGACCTTTTGGTACTTGATGCTCGCTTTAACTCGTTGACAAGTTAGACACCTTGAGATAAACAAATATTATCTCTTTCTTCATATTGCTCCACCAAAATGTATGATGAATATCATGATACATTTTGGTACTCCTGTGATGGATTGCAAATGGTGTGTTGTGCGCGCCTCCATCATGATATTATACTTTAAATCGTGGTCGTTAGAACACAAAGTCCGGAGTTGACTCAAGTATTCCTTCTTCATCGATTCTTGCTTTCGACATAACACCTTCTTGCACTTTCTTCGTCATACGATCGCCTGTGTCTCAGAAGCTTGAGCAATTTTAACTTTATCGATTAAAGTTGGTTCTACTCGTATATTCGCTTATCATCACACGCGTCCCCAGAGTCTTTAACTCTATCTCCATCCTTTGCAAGTCACACAAAATGGGCCTTTGGTTGACAATATCGCACTCGTATTTGCATATGATTTTCAACTCAACGCGCGTACTACCACGTTCGCTTTTCGGGATGGTATTGGATGGTATGATCATAATCTTTCAACAGCTTCAAGCCAACGTCGTTGTCGCGTGTTGAGTTCCTTTTGAGTGAAGAAATATTTGAGGCTTTTATGATCCGTAAAGATCTCCACTTTCTCCCCATACAAGTAATGCCTCCAAATTTTAAGTGAAGATAACAAATTTGCTAACTCTAGATCATGAGTAGGATAATTCCTCTCATATTCTTTGAGTTGTCGCGAGGCATAAACTATAACTTTTCCATGTTGCATAAAAACACATCCCAACCCTTTTGCCCAAGCATCATCAGATGACAAATCCTCCGAGCCGGATGGTATTGTCGAACAGTCTTTGAAATAAGTCTCCTCTTGAGTTCTTGAAAACTCTTCTCACATTCTTCGCTCCAACCGAACTTTGTATCTTTCCGAGTCACCGAAGTCGATGGAGTAGCGATTCGAGAAAATCCTTCCACGAATCTCCGATAATAACCAAATAAACCGAGAAAGCTACGTCTTGGCCATCGATTTAGGTTGTTCCCACTTTGAATAGCTTCAATCTTTCTTTGGGTCAATGATATTCCATGACTTGATACCACGTGCCCAAGGAATGCTACTTCTTCAAGCCGAACTCACATTTCTTCAACTTGGCATAAAGCTTATATTCACGAAGCTTTTGGAGTGTCGACCTCAAGTGTTGCTCATGATCTTCACGGCTTTTGGAATAAATAAGGATGTCATCAATAAAGACGACCACAAAGTGATCTAAATATTCCTTGAATACTCGGTTCATCATATCCATGAAGGCGGGGAGCATTAGTCAATCCAAAGGACATGACTAGGAATTCATAATGCCCGTCTTAGAGTTTTGAAAGCCGCCTTTGGAATGTCACGGTTCTAATCTTCAATTGGTGATATCCTAACGAAGATCAATCTTTGAAAAGAATTTGGCTCCTTGCAATCGGGTCAAACAGTCATCAATACGTTGCAATGGATACCTATTTTTGATGATGACATGATTCAACTCCCGATAATCAATACAAAGTCGCATACTCCCATCTTTCTTCTTCACGAATAGAAAGCAGAGCACCCCCCAGGAGAAGTACTAGGGACGAATAAAGCCAATGTCTAACAATTCCTGCGGTTGGGTCTTTAACTCCACGAAGTTCAATAGAGCCATTCGATATGGGGCTTTGGAAATAGGTTTTGTCTGCGGGTTCAAGGTCGATACAAAATTCAATTTCACGCCTGGGGTAGGCCGGAAGTTCTTGAGGAATACGTCGGAAATTTATTAACAATAGAAATATCGTTCAAAACCGGCGTATTTTTGTTTAAATCAGTGATATGAGCTAAGAAAGCTTGACATCCGCTTTTCAATAAACGAATAGCTTTATGGCTTGAGATGACCGTGATTGATTTTAATGGTTTGGTCGTTTGAATTAGCATAATAGGTTGATTAGGAATATGAAAGCTAACAACCTTACGAAAAACAATCAATTTTGCATGATAAGTAGTTAACCAATCAATCCTAATCACGTCAAATGCAAGTATTTTTAATGAAATAAGATCGACGAAATGTAATGTGAGGGTACCGATTTGAACCAAACAAGACTTATAAACGATGGATGTAATGAAGGTTTCTCCCAACGGAGTTTCCACAGATAAGTCAAAGTCTAATTTCTCCTGAGTCAAATTTAATCGATGAGCGCAAGTAGAGAAATAAAAGAATGGGTAGAACCGGTATCAAATAAAGTATAGACTTCATTAGAGTTTATGATAAGCTTACCCGTGACGACCTCATTTGGGTTCCTTGCTCTCTGGGAGGTCACAACAAACGCCTCCCCAGACTACCGGGTTTTAAATTTTCCGGGACGGCCTTTGGTGCCTCCATCCTAGCTGATTTGTCTTCTATGAACGACAAAATCGAGCTAAGTGACCTTCTTCCACAATTATAACATGCTTTGACTACATGGAGCGCTTTGGATCGATGTGTCCCTCTCCTCCGCATTTGAAGCATATGATAGGTTGTCTTTCTCCTTCCTTAACAACGGGTGCTGGTGCTGACGTCTTTCCATCATTGTTGAATCTCCTTTTCTTGAAATGTCCATTCTTATTGTTTTGGCCCTGATTACCACCGGTGGTTACCATATCCGCCTGTTGATTCCCTCCACGCTTGTTGTCACCGCTAACCGATGACTACTCTCATTGGAATTATAATTTTGCCGCACGCTCTCTTTTTAGTTCATATTGACTCATTATCGCGCTCACTAATCGAGCCCTATTTACAACATCCGAATACAAACACGCTTTTATGAGAAATAAGATGTTGACGTATCTCCGCTTCAAACCTCTTAAAAACATTCGCGCCATTCTCTTTCATTATCCACCAAGTGGGACGAAACCGTGATAACTCCGTAAATTTTGCCTCGTATTGCGACACCTGGCCATATTGTTTTGTTCCAACTTGATAAACTCCACCTCCTTCATGTGGTGAATACTTTCGGGAAAGTATTTGTCGTTGAATAGCTCCCGGAACTTCTCCCAAGATATCTTCAAGACAAAGAGGTTGAGTACGCTTCTACCGATTCCCACCAAGAATCCGCCTCTCCAAAGAATGAAAAAAGCGTGAAGGAACCTTTTGCTCCTCGAAGCATCCCAAGACATCAAATATCTTGGTAAATGCTTTATCCATGCTTCCGCCAAGTGGTTTTGCTCTCCCTTAAACTCCGGTGGTCCCAGCTCTTGAATTGTTTAGCGGTGACCGCCGAGAGTTTTTCGTGTTTCCACCTACGTTTTGGACGAGAGTCGCTCTACTTTCTTTGTTGCATAAATTACATAAAGCCTCCGAACATTTGATCATTCATCATTTAGTCGGTGTTGTTGTTTGCATGAGGATTGTCGCTTTCGATGCACATTATCCTCGATTATTGATATGTGGTGAATCAACGATCGCTTTAGCTCCATTGCTATTCTCAACATTCTCGGATGTCATTTTCAGACATCGCCACAAAACAAAAGGTTAATTGACATGTAACAAATTATCCCTATCTTCCGACCAACCAATAAAATAAACATAAACTTAGGTAGGTCATACTAGCGAAGGTATTCCCCGCCTCTCCCTCTAGTACTATTCTCACATCTTAGCCGTGGATCTTATCCTAAGCTCGATACCAACCGTGATGCCCCAAAAATTAGGTATACATCACCCATCTTAGGTCACCACTTACATGGTATGTAAATTTAAATACAACTTACTAACATAAGCGTAGGTATACAATACGACATAAATCGTGAGTTTAAATACAAATATCGCTCTACTAGATATTATACAAACTCAAAAGGAGTCCTCATTACAATTATTATCACACTATTTCACGTAATAGTGAGGACTACTAATGCTATCTTCGGGACCATCACTCGTTTCCCCACTCTCGTCGGTATATATTCTCATTTCACGAGAGAACGGTGAAAGAAAGGGTGAGCTCAACCACCCAAGAAGAAATATTATGACTAAGATAATGCGGAATAAATTATCAATAGTCTTCAACAATGTTAAACCGATAAAATACAATAGACAACCAAGTTTAATCTGCAGTGAATAAGCAATCCATTAAAAGAGTCAAGTAGAAAATAAAGTCTACTATCTTTTAGGTTTTAAAAGGTTTTTCATCACTGTTATAGCTGAGACTCAGCTTTAATAAATATTCCACATCATCGAATCACCCCTGCACTACGGCCAAGGATATTCTTTTGTATCACGACCACAATTATTCATGCACTACGGGCCAAGAATATTTGTGTATTCATTAATGGTCATGATCATGCCAACAACTGTCCACCAATGCACTACGGCCACTGAGGATTTTTATCACATCATTTGTAACATTACTACCATCATGATTACAATCAATAGTCTCTCGTCATAATCATACCAAGTCCATCTATGCACTTCACAAAGCATGATGACTTTCAACATAATATAAACATGAGGATGATGACAATGATATAAGAATTCAATAAAACAAGTTCAAGAATTATTTTATCCAGAATTATTAACGTCCAAATTATCAACACGATCTTTTTTTTGTAGAGTAAAATTCAAGAATGATCGGAAGAATATTTCCATGAAAAGATATCGGATGAAAAGCAAATATCAAGGATATTCCACTAATTTCATGGAGTATAAAGTCAAAGTTTTAACCAACTGGGTATTATAAAGAATAGAATAACAAAAGAAATCACCATGCATGCGATATCAAGCATTGCAAAAAGTTATTCCAACAGAATAATAAATAACGGAACCAGTCCTGGCGTAAAACGCATGACATGGATGTTCCAATGTAATAATAATAAAGATTTTAACCAGTCCGTGTAAAACATGCGAGCATGGATGTTCCAACAGAATAATAATAAAGATTTTACCCAGTCCTGTAAAACACATGCATGTGATGTTCCAACGTATTAATAATAATAAAGCGGAACCAGTCCTAAAAAACACACAGTGAGGATGTTCCAATGAATAATAGAAGAATGTCACCAAGTATAGGTAAACTCATATACACGTTATTCCAATGTAATAATAAGCAATGGAATAACAATGCCTTCTTCATGAATAAGAAAGAATAACACCCTTACATTTGGTAGGAGATTGAATATCGCAGCAGAAGTAGTAACAAAATACTCTTCTTCTTTCTCTCTTATTCTCTCTATACTTTCTCTCTCTATAGCTTGAATGAATTAAGTGAAAAATAATGAAGCCCTAGGCCTCTATTTATAGAAGATTTCTAGCTTAGCACCGCCGTGTGAAAAGGCAAGTGGCTTGACGACTAATGATGTGAAAAGAAAAGTGGTTTGACGCACCAGTAATGTGAAACGACAAGTGGTTCGGCGCTTTTGTAATGTGAAACGACAAGTGGTTCGACGTCTGGTAAAGGTAATTACTATTAACGAAGGTAAATACTATTGACGAAGGTAAATACTATTCACAAGGGTAATTATTATTGACGAAGGTAATTACTATTGACGAAGGTAAATACTATTGATGAAGAGACTCTTAAATGATGACATATGAGCCCCCCATAAAATAATCAAACTTACCCCAAATCATTTTTTTTTCATCAACACATATTTAATCTTTCAACAATTATTAATCATTTATAACTTGTCGTCTCAATTATTGATTTATTACTATAACATATTATACTGATGATATCTGTGTGACAATAATTGAATCAATAATATAAGAGATATGATGCAAAGAATTATCGTAGCAATAATTGAGCATAGGTTGAGTGACTTCTCACGTAAGCATCAATAATCAATCTGCAGTAATACTACTTATGCACCCCAGACATCTTGTTTCTTTTACCAACGGGTAGTTCAACAGCTTTTAACAGTAACACCTCCGTAGTTATTTTTATAAAATATTTTTGTCGCTTTTCGATCAATCCGACAATAATTACATTGTGGTCCACTGATGATTGAGTAGTTGTTTAATATTCCCTAACAAAAGAATATTCCCCGACCAAACGAATATTTTATAACAACTTGCATACTTTGCAAAATTTATAAATATTACCCACAACTATAACATTATATCAAATTTATTCCATAATATTCAAAATAATATTTATAGAAAATTCAACTTTATTTATAAAAGTCAGGGGTCTTACAACCTCCCTTCTTATGAAATTTAAGCCCTCGAAATTAGGGTACGATACTGGTATATCGAAGAGGTAAGGATACCTTGACTTCATTTCGATTCTAACTCCCAAGTCATTTCCTCAACATCGTGGTTCCTCCACAAAACTTTGACTTGAGGTATAACCTTGGAGCGTAGAATATGTTCCTTCTTATCCAAAATTTGAACAGAACCTCTTCATACGTCAAATCTTCCGCTATTTAAATCCTGGTTCTAACTCAATAATATGGTTCGGGTCTTTCACATATTTACGTAACATGGATATGTGAAAAACGTTATGAACACTGAGACATATTTAGCGGTGAAATGAGTCTATAGCCCGAGCTTCTACTCGATCGAGGATTAAAATGGACCGATGAATCGAGGATTAAGTTTTCCTCTTTTTCCAAATCTTGTAACTCCTTTCCATGGAGCGAACTCTTAACAACACATGATCTCTATACCGAATTCCACGTCCTTTCGATGAAGATCAACATAACTCTTTTATCGATTTTGTGAGGTTTTTATACGTCGTCGGATCGTTTGAATCTTTTCCGTAGTCATATACGTACCAACTCGGTCCCAACAACGTTGCTTCACCCACCTCATCCCAAAGATAATCGAGAGCGACACTTTCTTCCATACAACGCTTGAATGGAGCCATGCCAATACTTGCTTGATAAGCTGTTGTTGTAGGAAAACTCCACCAATGGTAAGAACTTGTCCCAACTTCCTTGAAATCAAGGACAGAGTCTTAATAGATCTTCAAGAGTTTGAATAGTCCTCCCGATTGTCCGTCCGTCTGAGGATGATATGCTTAGAGCTAAATCGTAAGTCTGCGCCCATAGCTTTTTGCAAACTAACCCAAAATCGTGAAGTGAATCTTGGGTCTCGATCGAAACTATGGATACCCAAGCATACCATGCGATCTTACAATCTCGTTTATGTACATACGAGCAAGACGTTCAAGTGTATAAGTTTCTCGTATCGGTAAGAAATGAGCGGACTTGGTCAATCTATCAATAATGACCCAAATCGCATCAATGCCTTGAGAAACCTTAGGAAGACCGTGAATCTAAATCCATGGTAATGTGCTCCCACTTCCATTCGGATTTTCAAGTGGTTGCAATGGACCTTTTGGTACTTGATGCTCGCTTTAACTCGTTGACAAGTTAGACACCTTGAGATAAACAAATATCTCTTTTCTTCATATTGCTCCACCAAAATGTATGGCGAATATCATCATACATTTTGGTACTCCTGAGATGGATTGCAAATGGTGTGTTGTGCGCCTCCATCATGATATTATACTTTAAATCGTGGTCGTTAGGAACACAAAGTGCGAGTTGACTCAAGTATTCCTTCTTCATCGATTCTTGCTTTCGACATAACACCTTCTTGCACTTTCTTCCTCATACGCATCGCCTCCAGTGTCCGTAGCTTGAAGCGGCTTTAACTTTATCGATTAAAGTCGGTTCTACTCGTATATTCGCTTATCATCACATGCGTCCCAGAGTCTTTAACTCTATCTCCATCCTTTGCAAGTCACACAAAATGGGCCTTTCGCGTGACAATATCGCACTCATCTTGCGTATGATTTTCTACTCAATGCGTCGGCTACCACGTTCGCTTTTCGGGATGGTATTGGATGGTATGATCATAATCTTTCAACAGTTCAAGCCAACGTCGTTGTCGCATGTTGAGTTCCTTTTGAGTGAAGAAATATTTGAGGCTTTTATGATCCGTAAAGATCTCCACTTTCTCCCCATACAAGTAATGCCTCCAAATTTTAAGTGCAAAAGACAACAAACCGCCAACTCTAGATCATGAATAGGATAATTCCTCTCATATTCTTTGAGTTGTCATGAGGCATAAAGCTATAACTTTTTCATGTTGCATAAAAACACATCCCAACCCTTTGCCTCAAGCATCATTTGTAGATGACAAATCCTCCGAGCAGATGGTATTGTCGAGCAGTCTTGAAATAAGTCTCCTCTTGAGTTCTTGAAAACTCTTCTCACATTCTTCGCTCCAACCAACTTTGTATCTTTCCGAGTCACCGAAATCAATGGAGTAGCGATTCGAGAAAATCCTTCCACGAATCTCCGATAATAACCAAATTTAAACCGAGAAAGCTACGTGCTTGATTATCATCGATTTAGGTTGTTCCCACTTTGAATAGCTTCAATCTTTCTTTGGGTCAACAGATATTCCATGACTTGATACCACGTGCCCAAGGAATGCTACTTCTTCAAGCCGAACTCACATTTCTTCAACTTGGCATAAAGCTTATATTCACGAAGCTTTTGGAGTGTCGACCTCAAGTGTTGCTTTCATGATCTTCGCTTTTGGAATAAATAAGGATGTCATCAATAAAGACGACCACAAAGTGATCTAAATATTCCTTGAATACTCGGTTCATCATATCCATGAAAGGCGGCGGGAGCATTAGTCAATCCAAAGGACATGACTAGAATTCATAATGCCCGTCTCGAAGTTTTAAAAGCCGTCTTTGGAATGTCGTGGTTCTAATCTTCAATTGGTGATATCCTAACGAAGATCAATCTTTGAAAAGAATTTGGCTCATTGCAATCGGTCAAACAGTCATCAATACGTTGCAATGGATACCTATTTTTGATGGTGACATGATTCAACTCCAGATAATCAATACAAAGTCGCATACTCCCATCTTTCTTCTTCACGAATAGAACAGAGCACCCCAAGGAGAAGTACTAGGGATCTAATAAAGCCAATGTCTAACAATTCCTGCAGTTGGGTCTTTAACTCCTCAAGTTCAATAGAGCCATTCGATATGGGGCTTTGGAAATAGGTTTTGTCTGCGGGTTCAAGGTCGATACAAAATTCAATTTCACGCCTGGGTAGGCCAGAAGTTCTTGAGAATACGTCGAGAAATTTATTAACAATAGAAATATCGTTCAAAACCGGCGTATTTTTGTTTAAATCGTGACATGAGCTAAGAAAGCTCGACATCCGCTTTTCAATAAACGAATAGCTTTATGGCTTGAGATGACCGTGATTGATTTTAATGGTTTGGTCATTTGAATTTGCATAATAGGTTGATTAGGAATATGAAAGCTAACAACCTTACGAAAACAATCAATTTTTGCATGATAAGTAGTTAACCAATCAATCCTAGAATCACGTCAAATGCAAGTATTTTAATGAAATAAGATCGACCGGTAATGTGAGGTGCAAGTTTGATTTGAACCAAACAAGACTTATAAGCAATTGGATGTAATGAAGGTTTCTCCCAACGGAGTTTCCACAGATAAGTCAAAGTCTAATTTCTCCTCGAGTCAAATTTAATCGATGAGCGCAAGTAGGAGAAATAAAAGAATGGGTAGAACAGGTATCAAATAAAGTATAGACTTCATTAGAGTTTATGATAAGCTTACCCGTGACGACCTCATTTGGGTTCCTTGCTCTCTGGGAGGTCACAACAAACGCCTCCCTCAGACTCTAGGTTTTGAATTTTCTCGGGACTGGCTTTTGGTGCCTCCATCCTAGCTGAATTTGTCTTGATGGCAACAAAATCGAGCTAAGTGACCTTCTTCCACAATTATAACATGCTTTGGACGGCATGGAGCGGTTTGGGCGATGTGTCCCTCTCTCTCTGCATTTGAAGCATATGATAGGTTGTCTTTCTCCTTCCTTAACAACGGGTGTTTGGTCCCAGACGTCTTTCCATCATTGTTGAATCTCCTTTTCTTGAAATGTCCATTCTTATTGTTTTGTACTCGATTACCACCGAAGTGGTTACCATATCGGCTTTATTGATTCCTCCACGCTTGTTGTCACCGCCCGATGACTACTCTCATTTGGAATTATAATTTCTTGCATACTTCTCTTTTAGTTGCGTTGACTCATTATCGCGCTCCCACTAACTAACCGAGCCCTATTTACAACATCTGAATACAAACACGGTTTATGAGAAATAAGATGTTGACGTATCTCGACTTCAAACCTCTTAAAAACATTCGCGCCATTCTCTCTTCATTATCCACCAAGTGGGACGAAACCGTGATAACTCCAGTAATTTTGCCTCGTATTGCATGACACGGTCATATTGTTTTGTTCCAACTTGATAAACTCCACCTCCTTACATGTGGCGAATACTTTCGGGGAAAGTATTTGTCGTTGAATGCTCCCCGAACTTCTCCCAAGATATCTTGATCTGACGGAAAGTTGAGTCGTTTCTGGAATTTCCACCAATGTCTGCCTCTCAAGCGCGGCATAAAAGGCGTGAAGGAACCTTTTGCTCCTCGGAGCATCCCAAGACATCAAATATCTTGGTAATCTGCTTTATCCATGCTTCCGCCAGAAGTGGTTTTGGCTCTCCCTTAAACTCCGGTGGTCCCAGCTCCTTGAATTGTTTAGCGGTGACCGCTCGAGAGTTTTTCGTGTTTCCACCTACGTTTTGGACAGGAGTCGCTCTCGCCTGTTGTTGCATAAATTGCATAAAGCCTCTGAACATTTGATCATTCATCATTTAGTCAGTGTTGTTGTTTGCATGAGGATTGTCGCCTTCCTGATGCACATTATCCTGATTATTGATATGTGGTGAATCAACGATCGCCTGCGCTCCCATCTTATTCTCAACATTCTCGGATGTCATTTTCGAATCGCCACAAAACAAAAGGTTAATTGACGTGTAACAAATTATCCATATCTTCCGACCAACCAATAAAATAAAGACATAAACTTAGGTAGGTCATACTAGCAAAGGTATTCCCGTCTCTCCCTCCTAGTACTATTCTCACATCTTAGCGAGGATCTTATCCACTGGCTCGATACCAACCGTATGGCCCCCAAAATTAGGTATACATCACCCATCTTAGGTCGCCACTTACATGGTGCGTAATTTAAATACAACTTACTAACATAAGCGTAGTGGTACAATCTGACATAAATCGTGAGTTTAAATACAAATATCGTCTACTAGATATTATACAAACTCAAAAAGGAGTCCTCATTACAATTATTATCACACTATTTCACGTAATAGTGAGGACTACTAATCTTATCTTCAGGACCATCACTTTCGTTCCCCAGACTCGTCCCGGTTTATATTCTCATTTCTGAAGAAAAAGGTGAAAGAAAAGGGTGAGCTCAACCAAAATTTCAAAGAAGAAATATTATGACTAAGATAATGCGGAATAAATTATCAATAGTCTTCAACAATGTTAAACGATAAAATACTGATAGACAACGGTTTAATCTGCGGTGAATAAGCAATCCATTAAAAGAGTCAGTAGAAAATAAAATCTACTATCTTTTAGGTTTTAAAGGTTTTTCATCATTTGTTATAAATGAGACTCGACTTTAATAAATATTCCACATCATCGAATCACCCCTGCACTTTACTGGCGAGGATATTCTTTTGTATCGCGACCACAATTATTCATGCACTACGGGCGAGAATATTTGTGTATTCATTAATGGTCATGATCATGCCAACAATCATCCACCAATGCACTACGACCAATCGAGGATTTTTATCACATCATTTGTAACATTACGGTCGTGATTACACCGAATAGTCTCTGGTCATAATCATACTAAGTCCATCTATGCACTTCTGAGCCACGAGATGACTTTCAACATAATATAAACATGAGGATGATGACAATGATATAAAAATTCAATAAAACAAGTTCAAGAATTATTTTATCCGAGAATTATTAACGTCCAAATTATCAACATCTTGTTTTGTAGAGTAAAATTCAAGAATGATCGGAAGAATATTTCCATGAAAAGATCTTTGGATGAAAAGCAAATATCAAGGATATTCCACTAATTTCATGGAGTATAGAAGTCAAAGTTTTAACTTATTTGGGTATAATAAAGAATAGAATAACAAAAGAAATCACCACGCATGCGATAGGCCGCTTGCGCAGGCGAGTTATTCCAACAGAATAATAAATAACGGAACCAGGTCCGGCGTAAAAGCGCATGAGCGGGATGTTCAACGAATAATAATAAAAAGCGGAACCCGGTCCGGTGTAAAACACACGAGCGGATATTCAATGAATAATAATAAAAACGGAACCAGTCCTGTAAAACACATGAACGAGGATGTTCCAATGAATAATAGAAGAATGTCACCAAGTATAGGTAAACCGCGTATCTGAGGTTATTCCAGCGAATAATAAGCAATGGAATAACAACAGTTCTCTTCGTGAATAAGAAAGAATAACACCCTTTACATTTGGTAGGAGATTGAATCTTTGCGACGATGTAGTAACAAAATACTACTTAACTTCTTCTCTCTTATTCTCTATACTTTCTCTCTCTATAAGCTTGAATGAATTAAATGAAAAATAATGAAGCCCTAGGCCTCTATTTATAGAAGATTTCTAGCTTAGCACTTTCTTAGTGTGAAAAGCGAGTGGCTTGACGACTAATGATGTGAAAAGAAAAGTGGTTTGGCCTTTTGTAATGTGAAGCGGCAAGTGGTTCGGCGCTTTTGTAATGTGAAACGACAAGTGGTTCGACGTCTGGTAAAGGTAATTACTATTGACGAAGGTAAATACTATTCACAAGGGTAATTATTATTGACGAAGGTAATTACTATTGACGAAGGTAAATACTATTCACAAGGGTAATTATTATTGACGAAGGTAATTACTTATTGACGAAGGTAAATACTATTGATGAAGAGACTCTTAAATGATGACATATAGAGCCCCCATAAAATAATCAAACTTACCCCAAATCATTTTTTTTCATCAACACATATTTAATCTTTCAACAATTATTAATCATTTATAACTTATCGTCTCAATTATTGATTTAATACTATAACATATTATCTGAGATGATCTTGTGACAATAATTGAATCAATAATATAAGAGATATGATCGTGAATTCTTGTGTGATAATTGAGCATAAATTGGTGACTTCTCACGTAAGCATCGATAATCAATCTGAGTGTCTTCTTATGCAACCACGCGTATTCTTTCAGCTTTTTACCACCGGGTAGTTCAGCAGTTTTAACGGTAACACCTCATAGTTATTTTTATAAAATATTTTTGTCGTTTTCTCGATCCGATGAATAATTACATTAATGGTCCACCAATGATGATTGGTAGTTATACTGAATATTCCCTAACAAAAGAATATTCCCCAAAACGAATATTTTATAACAACTTGCATACTTTGCAAAATTTATAAATATTACCTGTTATAACATTATATCAAATTTATTCCATAATATTCAAAAATAATATTTATAGAAAATTCAACTTTATTTATAAAAGCTGGGGTCTTACATTATTTATGTCGCTTTCTACATCTGATAGTTATTCTGTTGTGGGGCCCACCAATGATTGGTTATTTCGGCGCCTTTGCACTTTATTGAATATAATATTCCATGATAAAATGAATATTTTTTGACACGCTATTTAATTTCTATAATTTGTATATATCACCCCTAATTATAACATTTTATCAATTAAATACTTTACTGTTTAAAAATAGTCATACAGAAAAATAAACCTGTATTTCATAAGAGTCGGGGTCTTACAACATCCATTCCTTATAAAATTTCGTCCTAAAAATTGACATACGTACCTGATATTTCGAAGAGGTGATGATATCTTGCTCTCATTTTAGATTCTAATTAATTCTCAGATCATTTCTTCAATATCATAGTTTCTCCATAAAACTTTAACTTGAGGTATGACCTTTGAGCGTAAAATATGTTTTTTCTTATCAAATATCTGACATGTACCTCCTCATACGTTAAATATTCCGTTTTCTCATTTAGGTTTAATTAATACATTCATAACTAACATGAATCATACTGCCAATTGTATATTTAAGAATTTTGTGAATTAAATTTAAAAATTGAAAAATGAGACTTGTTTTTTTTTTTTTTTTTCAGACTTGGGATTGTAATCGATCGAATCCTGTTATTTCCGGGAGCCTGCATTGGTTCAACCTTCATTTAATATGAGAGTATGATAGTTAGGGTTCAGTTTCTGAACCAGATCATGTGGCCAAAACCCAATGTAGTATCATTAGCGGTGCCAGATTATAATTGGCTGGCCATCATCACAATTCACAATGGGTGATTACAATATATATATATATATATATATATATATATATATATATATTTTATATTCAGAGCTTCCCACTGCATGCACTGAATAATTTAAAAGTTACTTGAATTCGCGTAATTTAACTTCAGTGAAGTGTGGTCCAGTAGCCCATATTACTGACGACTGACGACCGAGCTGTAATACAGCTGCGACCTCTTAAATCTTTCCCCGGTTTGGTGCGTTTTCTCTGATATATATATATATATATATATATATATATATATATATATATATATATCTATCCGATCTTAACTTCATCCAATTCATTTCATTAAAATTCCTTAATTATGACGGATACGACGACGGTTTGATCATACAACCGTCGTCTATATTTTTAGCGACGCTATATATTGTCCGTCCCTAAAAGTATACTACGGTTGTATGATCGAACCGTCATTTGGATCCGTCATTAAAAGGAGAGGTGAAATTTCGGGTGAGTTGGATAAAATAAAACAAAGATCCGGACTCTATATATAAGTTCCGCATCTTAAGCTTACTCTTTATCTAACATACCTTGCATATTCCTCTTTAGCGACGGATCGAACGACGATTCTATCCGTCACTATATATAGAACCGTCGTCCTAGCTTTTAACGACGGACAACATATATCGACGGACCGAATCTATAGCGACGGACCGAACCTATAGCGAATGATCGAATCGTCGCCCGATCCATCATTAAAAAAGAATATATAAGGTATGATAGATAAGAGATAAATTTAAGATCTTGACGGTATATATATATATATATATATATATATATATATATATATATATTAATTAAGATTTGCTAGACATGTTTCTCTGACATATTTGTTGTTGTTACCCTCTCTAACAACAAATATGTCTAAAATGGATTCAAAATGGTCCAATTGCATTGAATTGGTCAAATTTTATCCAAACTCTTGACCTTGTCAATGCGGTTTTGATATAAATTTTATTAAACAAAGACCAAAGCTGTTCAGATTTTACATTTGCTTCTCAACCAATGCACCGGACTTTTTTTTTGAATGGATGGTGCACCGGTCCGACGTCCCATACTAGCTAGTCGTTCTAATTTTATTTTAATGGTCAAATTGATTATTTTAAATTTAATAGAAATTTTAAATTTCGAAACTGTACCGTAGTAATTTATATGTGATTTTAATCACTCAATGTTTATCTTGAAATTTTTAAGATTTATTAATTTTATAAATGGTCAATTTAAACATGAAAGTCAAATTACGTAGGAAATTTTTATGAAATAGAGAGTACTTGTTTATTTAATTATATTTCTATATTTTATATTATTATTATTATTATTATTATTATTATTTTTATTATATATAACCAGAGAGTTACTCAAACATATTTTTAATATTTTTTACTTTTGCATATCAAAAGTTAATTTATGAATATATTCGTTGACATATATTAAAACTATAATAATATTAAAATTATAACCATGTTATCTTAATTTTAATTGAACATATATTCTTATATTATTCGTTAATATTTCTTGAGTTATTTTAATAAATACTATTATAATGTGCGTGATAAAATTTTTTTTATTAATTTTTTACCTATGCAAGTCCGTGCAGTGCGATTCAAAATATAAAACAAGTGAGATTTGTATAAATAAATTCTTAAAACCGCTACTAGTGCGGTGGGGTTCCGGTTCAATTTTTTTTAAGACTAATCATTGAAAATCCAAAATCGCACTGTGCTATTGTCATCCTATTTGTTTTGTTTCAAAGAAAGAGTTTTATTTGAGTTTGATTTATCTTAAAATTCAAGTTGTACTGTGATGGATTTTTTTTTTAATTTTGGAAAATAAAGTTTTTTTACTTAATAATATTTGTTAAGAAGTTTATAATTTTGACTATCAGATTAATCAAAATTAAATAAAGTTACATTAATTCTGAATTTTAAAATTTGAAAATTGGAATAAAAAAATATCAAATGAAATTTTTTTTTGGGCAAGAGGGAGTAATATTTGACTTTTTAATGCATATTTGTAAGTCACCGAAGAATTAATTCAAGATCTAAGAATATATATTTGGGAAATTTAGGGCTCAATTTTTTTATTGGTTTGGTGACTTTTGTTTTGCTTTTTTCGCATTAATTCTTGTATATATTTAGTGTTTAATTTTCAGAAAAATAATTAATAACGAACTTAAAAACCCCTCTTTATATTTAGAAGAATATATATTAAGCATGCAATTTCTTTTCATTTTTTGAAATGGGAAATAAAGGAAAAGCAATAGTTCTAAGCCAATGCTTATATTAATTAAATCTCACCCATAAGCAATGAATCAAGAAAAAATTGTATTTATATGGATAAAGTTTACGGCTGAGATGAAAGAAATAGTAAAAGAATCCAACTTCCAAATTTATGGAGTACTCCAAATTCTATAAAGGTTAATTTCTAGGCAGTAGAAATTGTAGAAATAACTGTTTGCAACTGATTGGTCAACCATATGAAAGACACTGGGCGAGTATTTACCCCTTTTTAACGCAGGTCCATCAAACATTTTACTCTCCTCTTTTCCATTCTCTCTTATCACCAATATTCTTTTTACCATTTTTTGTGGCTAATTTAATACATAGATTTTCCGTTTTGCATGGTTAATTAATTAGGGTTTTCAGATATGGGAAAGCTTTCCGGCCGGCAATGCTAAACAACACCTATATCCAGGAAGAGTTGGAACCAGATCGGACAATATGTCAACATTCTCTTGGGGGTCGTTCCCCTGGCATTTTCTCCGGAAAATACTCGATACAATTTTCATTTTCACACATGTTATTGGAGGCTTCCATGGTAATTATTATCACCCGTCTCGTTCATTATGTCCTCAAACCTCTCAAACAGCCTAGAATTGTCTCCGAGATCCTCGTGAGTTTTTCTCTCCTAGCTAGCTCCTTCAAATGAAAAATATAACATTTGTTTTTTTTGTTCAAGATTTCTGACATGTAAACATAGTCTCACTATACATTTTCATTATATAATTAAGCTCGTGTGGACTTAATTTTAAAGAAATTTATTTATTATTAAGGTGGGTGAGGAGAACCCATGAGATTTATGATATCTCATCACGTACACACAAGAAAATTTTGTTTCCTATAGTTGGTATCCATTAATTTTGAGTCTGCAAATTAATGTTGTACGTACGTATTGACTTAATTAATGATTTATATATTGTTTTCAAGGGTGGACTAATAATGGGGCCATCCGTCTTAGGCCGCAGCAGCAAGTTTTCTTCATTTGTTTTCCCAGCCAATTCCGAGTATGTAATGAAAACCTTAGGAATATTGGGGTTCATGTATTTCCTATTCATTTGTGGAGTGAAAACGGATCTTAGCACCATACAAAGAGCTAGCAAAAAACAATGGTACATAGCTTTATTCGGGGTAGTCGTTCCTCTTCTAACAATTGCGTCGATTGCACTCTTTGTTCGAGACTCCCTATCTGATGAGCTCCGAAAAGGTGCTTCCATTTGGGGTGTTGCTTCTTCCTTGGCCATAACCGCATTCCCCGTCATATACACAATTATAAAAGACTTTAACCTTTTAAGCTCCGATATCGGACGAATGGCATTGTCAACTTCAGTCATTAGTGACGTTATTGGGATCAACGGGGTTGTTGCATTTGAGGCTGCTAAACAAGGCGAAACAAAGCCAGTGGCCGCATTATGGTACATGTTATCGTTGATAATAGTCATGGCTTCGATTATTGTTGGAATGCGTCACGTTATGGTTTGGATTGTACGTACAACACCTCAAGGGAAACCGGTGGATCAAATATATATTGTGGCTATTTTGTTGGGAGTAATGGTGGTGGGGTTTGTTAGTGATATGTGTGGGTTAGCCATAGGTAATGGACCATTGTGGCTAGGGTTGGCCGTGCCGGATGGTCCTCCTTTAGGTGCAACACTTGTGGATAAGAGCGAGACGTTTTTGATGGAGGTTCTTTTGCCATTTTCATACATCTATATAGGATTTTATACTGATGTGTTCTCCATCAGTGGCCGGTGGTCGACGTTGAGGCCGCTGTTTTTTATGGCTCTCGGTGCCTACTTGACAAAACTTGTGGCAACTCTAGCGGTTTCTCGGTTGTTTTTTAACATGCCAATTAGAGATAGTTTCACTCTTAGTCTCATAATGAGCTTGAGAGGTCAAGTTGAGCTTGTTTTGTTCATCCACTGGACCGATTTGAAGGTACGTACGTACAAATTCATTATATCACTCTTCCCATCTCTATCGATCATTCTTTCTATAATTAGTACAAACTACAATGAAAAAATAGTTATATACAAATAGAATATCCAAACATAATAATGTTGGAATTCTTCTAGGGGAATTCCCTTTGCTTATATATATTGCATTCTCGAAATTGAAATTGTCACATTCAATATTAATTTGTCACATAGAATGATATATCATTTGGTTACTAAAGCTAGTTGGTTGTGGTAAACATTTCAGAACGATGCCATTTCTGATTTTATAATAAAGCTGTGAAATGATGAAACTTTCATTTATTAGGAAATATTTCCACACCCATTTCATTAAAGAAACTTCTTGTATCGTCATTGCAATAACTCTAACTTCATGCCTTATATACGAATGTCTATACGATATGCAGATGATAACGCAGCCATATTTCACAATGATGGTGCTATTATCCACCGCGATAACTGCCGTAGCTGGACCATTGATCAGCATCATCTACGATCCAACGCGGCCATACATGGTGAACAAAAGAAGAAACATCCAACACAATCCTCCAAACATAGACTTCACCATAGTAGTCACTATACGCGATGAACAAAGTGTACCTGGATTCATCAATCTACTCGAGCTCTCCAATCCCACCCCAAGCAGCCCTTTATCCGTCTACGCCCTACGCCTCATCGAACTTGTAGGACGTGCCACACCTATATTCATAGACCATGAGAATCAAGAACATGCTTTTAATTACACCAGCTACAATCCAATCCACAATGCCTTCAAAATTTCACACGAATCACGGTGCGGATTCATTAACATCCATCCCTTCACATCTGTCTCCCCTAAAAGAAGCATGTACCAAGACATTTGCGAGCTGGCGTTGCTAAAAAAAGCTTCTCTTATCATTTTGCCATATGATAAGGATTGTTTATACTCGCAAAGTGGAATTGAAGGAGTACTGGAGCCCAACAATAACAAAGTACAATCTATAAACTCGAACGTATTGGCTCATGCGCCTTGTTCTGTTGGAATTTTTGTAGATAAAGGGTTTTTTCAGCATTACCCTACGCAGAATAGTACTACCTACGTACAACCTGTAAAGTACCATTTTGCGTTGCTTTTCTTGGGCGGACCGGATGCACGTGAGGCTCTTGCATATGCCGATAGAATGGCTAAGCATCCGGACGTGTGGCTAACCGTGGTGCGTTTTCTTGCTTATAAAGGGGAGGGAGATGAGGTGATGGAGAAGAAGCTTGACGACGGGCTGGTGACGTGGTTTTGGGTGAAGAATGAGGGGAATAATCGGGTAATTTATAGGGAAGTTGTGGTTAAAAATGGAGAGGAGACGGTGGCAGCGATTCGAGGGATGAATGATGATTATTGTGATCTTTGGATTGTTGGGAGGAACCACGGGATTAATCCGCTTTTGTTTAGGGGATTAACGAGTTGGAGTGAGAATGATGAGCTGGGAGTGATTGGGGAGTATGTTTCGTCTATGGATTTAGGCACTACGGCTTCTGTGTTGGTGGTGCAACAGCAGGTTTTGAGAGGGCAGTAAGCTTCATTTGGTTTACTCAAATTTTAGTAACGTCTGTTTATAATTAATGTGAATGCATGTAATTAATATTGTCACCCCTAGCCCAAGCCCTATGGTGGTGAATTAATGAATATTTAAGTAACTGGAACTGGTGGTATGGTGTGGTGTTAATTAAGTTACTTGGCAGGCAGTGTGGTGTTAAGTAGCTGGGTTGAGGGTGCGTCCGGTACAGATGTACCGGACTAACAACCGGTACTATGTAATTTTTTTTTTTAATCACAATTATAAGAATAATAAATAAAAAATAATAGAACAAGTTTGAACAAAAAACTATAAAAGAAAGTATATTTTTTATTGAAAAAATACTGTAAACTGTTTACGGTGTTTTTTCAATAAAAAATATACTTTTTTTTACAGTATACGGTCGTTAACCGGATCGGACGCCCCCCCAATCTTAAGTAGCTAAGGATATATCGACATTAATTAATGTAGTTTGCATGATTTTGT
This sequence comes from Panax quinquefolius, assembly GCA_020205615.1. Lineage (NCBI taxonomy): Eukaryota > Viridiplantae > Streptophyta > Magnoliopsida > Apiales > Araliaceae > Panax > Panax quinquefolius. Next base: position 12,358,951 of record CM035155.1, on the reverse strand, counting down.
GTAGCTTCTTCCTAACATTGTTTTACTTTTTGTGAAGATGATTGTTACTATGACTCTCTCCCTTTCTTAATATAAGTCATTTTAAAGTTATACACAAGTATTAAAAAAATGATTATAAAACATTAAATATACTATCAATTGTCTATATTACTATTGTATTAAAAAAAGAAAGTGCTATTTATAGGGTAAAAAATAGCGAGAGAACCAAAGTTATAGTATTTATTACTTGGGATAATATTGGAAACTAAGCAATTAATGGTTATTTGAAATTCTCAAACGACTTATATTTAGGAACACAAATATTTCTCTAAAACGACTTATATTAAGAAACGGAGGGAGTACTATTTTGTAATTATATATATTAAAGTCACTAATCATTAAGTAATTTGGTTTTTTGTATTAATGAATGAAAGACAAGACGAGAGTTCAAATTTGCAATTAAAGACTTGTTTTATTTTAAATGACAAGGTGTTCAAGTTTGTAATAGATCAGAAAACTATTATTAAGCTAACAATTTATTATTTTTAACTATTATTAAACTATATATATTAAGTTTTGAGTCAATTTATAAAATTATAAAATTTAAGATCAATTCATTATAATATAATTTTAATTAGTACAAACAATTGAACGATTATGAAATCAGTTACTATTTTTGAATTCAAAAAAGAGCTAAAAAATAATTAGGGATAGTATAAATTCTATAAATTATCATATTTATTATTTTTCAAATCTAACACAATTATATGAATTTTGGATTCTCAGATTAACTTATTTACTATTTTTAATTAGTTTTGGAGAAGTATATATATGTGCAGGCGACTAGGTTGGACTTTGGAGTGAACTTGTCCGGAAAAACAAAAAAACCGGGCCGTTGCACTTGGATAGAAACATTTTGGCCAAGTTTAGATGCCGTATTTGGGTCCATCAGAACCAGTAATTATGTATTTTCTGTAGATTGTTTAAAAACTCTTGTGAATTGGCATGAAGAGATTTGTTTTCTCAGATAATCAATAATATTATGAATCTGATTTAATGATGATCGATAATCTAACCTAAAGCTGTTAATGTTACTATTATTATTATTTAGATTTTCTATTCCAGTTCGCCTTTAGCTCTTCCACCCCCATGAAATCATAGAAATGCTAAATTTACCTCTATGGTATTTTATATATAAAAATAGAGTTTATATTTAATAGATTTATTTTAAGAATAATGTTAGAGACACAAACTATTTTACAAATATTTTACAAACTGTTGATGTGGCATACTCCACATTAGCATATTGTGTGGGACCGAAGACTACATTAAACAATTTGTTGATCAATAGGCTGACGTGGAGTATGTCACATCAGCTGACGTGGAGTATGTCACATCAGCTGTTTGTAAAATAGTTTGTGTTTCTAGCACCACTCTTATTTTAAATAGGAGACCAATTTTCAAAATCCAAAAAAGCCAAGGGAATAACCAATTCAGCAGGGAAAAAAATCTACCTTTATTATAGTCAAAACAATTCAAACTTTATATAATAATTTAAATTCATGAGATATTTATCCGAATAGAATGCAATTTACAATGTGTTTACCCAAAATTCCACTTGACCACCTGTAATATTAAAATCTACATATCCCTATGATTTGTTGGGACATTTAGCTAAAATCGCATTCTGACAACAAATAACTCAAGTGCTTTCTTTTTCCAGAAACAGAGAATAGTCGAGGCAGGAGCACTTGCAAGGAGGGAATTCTTCATCATCCCCTTGAATCCACTTTCAGCAATCCCCTCGAGTCAAAATGTGAGTCCAGACTTTTGCATGATAAATGCAAGAGATCTCTCATTTTGAAACATATTCAACGCTCAATTTGAGCTGGAGGGAGTAAAATTTTACAACAATGGTAGAAAATTCTGAATTCATGTAGTTGCATACAATTATGTACCTTCATCATCCGGACCCAGGCAAACCTTTGAGTACATCTCTCAGAGCATAATAATGGTTATCACATTTATGGTCTGAAAGTAAGTTGCTTGACAGCAGTATCCTCTGAAAATGTTCACCGGGATGTCTCTTCCATAATGTGAAAAATTCCCCACCTTTATCATGGTTGCTACCAATGTGAGTATCAAAGTTCCTTCTCAGACAGTAGACAGTCCCTGGTACAAACAACTCCTCTGGTATTTTACAAGAAGTTTCTTCCTTCTTAACAACAGCACTAGATCCTGCTGACGTAGTAGTTAGCAGGACACTGGGAAGCACGAGAGATTCCTTTCTAGTAGGAATGTCTGTTTGCAAATAGAAAACATCAATTGACAAAAAGAGGACAAAATTTTAGCATTTCGGTATGGCATGTGAAAGCTTAAACCACTAACAACAACAGGATGATCGAAATGTTGATGATATAACCATTACAAAAAATTCAGAAATCTAATAACACAAGTATAAAGGTGTTTCGCTTAATAATTTTCAAGGAGGTACAGCCACTGGACATGCCATATATAATTCATTCTCCAATCCCCATCAAACCAAACAGGGATGGAATAGATGTGGTGCATCTAGAAGAAAGTAAAGAAAACATGGGTCTCTGCACAAGACATTATAGCACATATGACCCTTTAGACAGGTCTATATACAAGGATTTACCTGCAAACAAAAGAAGGGATTACAATACTACTAGATCAAGGGAGTTGGTCTTTAGAAAGATTAGCTAGTCATCATAAATAATTTTACAGATAGAAAGATTGAATTTCAACAAAATAACATAGGGGACCTAAGTGAACAGGGAAGTCGTACCCAAAAACTTTGTCTGGCTCCTGAACTTGGCATAATCCGCTAGCTTTCGAGCTACATCTTGTACAGAAGAAACAACTTGCTTCACATTTGTAACCAAATCCGTAAAACTCTTCCAGTCTTCCTTTTCAAGAACACTAATCCTGTTCACAAACAAATTAGGTGATGCCAACACAGAGACAGAAAAACTAAGAAGTCCAAGGAGAGTGGTGCAAGAGAAAAGCTTAAGTGTGCTAAAAAGTTCAAGGAGAGCAGTGCAAGAGAAAAGCTTCCTAACAATAACAGTGATGCAAAGGAAAAGGAAGTTCACAATACATTTTACCAGCTAAATGCTCGTGAGATGGTAAGAGTGACCTGTTTCACATTGATAGAATGTCAGGGGAAGAGGTTCATGTCCCCCAAAAAAGCAGTGTGTCAAACATGTGTCATGTTTTTTACACCAAGGATTTCTTGAGTTGAATTTTCTGCCAACTAAGAAGGTTGAGAGAAGAATAAATTCAAACAGCAGAAGGAAAAATGATAAATCACTACTGATACTCCGAGAGAGAATTAATAAATAAAGATAGCAGGTCCCGTGCTCTGACTAGCTCCACACATAAAGATGTTTCCTCATGCAACACACAATTGCTTGCCCCATGGAACTACTGGGCTTTGGGTTTTCTGACTTCAAGGTATTATTAGGGTTAACAAATTGTCTACATCACTTGTAAAAAGAAAAACTATAATCTATTGATAAGCTAACGTTTCCATACCAATCAGTCTGAAGAATTTCATTCCTCAACCTTGTTAGAGAAGCTACACTTAACCTTGGAATAATATCATCCTGCATATAAGAAATAAGAACAGTGCTCAATAATTAGGTGATACAAAAGAAAATCACAAAAAGGAGACCGAATTGATTATCTTCATGCACAAGAATACTAGATTACCTAGTAGAAAAGATTTCAAAATCATCATAAACCTCCCTTTTTCTTTTCTATTGCAATTTTTAGAAAAGAAATAGAAAGAGATAGAAACGACATTTGTTATGTCAATGACACCAAATGGATATTAAATGAATGGAATTGTGATATACGTGTCAACAGAAGAAACTACGCTTTATTGGTAGTGATTGAGAAAGTCCTATAAAAAATGTTTTTCATCATATATGAAAGGAATACTCAAATCATATGCTGACCTGCATTACAACGTTTGTGACATAATCAGAGCAGCTGTCCGCAAGCTCCCTGGAGACACAAGGTGGAGTGCCGTATCCAACTGCTGAAATACTGTCAGGGTTGAACCCCAGCTCCTTACTTGATTTTTGTCGGAGCATTATTGCCAGTAACGAGGCTGTAGCACCTCCAAGGGAATGACCAACTAGCCTTAACCTAAAGCCCTGTAAATGAATTAGTCTTGCTAAACACCGATAAACAATTTGAGGTAAAGAAGGTAAAAAGATGAAGATATATCAGAAAGGTAATATCAAATTCCAGAAATTGTAAGAACTTCACCACCTCATGTTTTTCAAGGCACTTCTTAATGGTTCCCAGCTCGTGACTAAGAAACCAACGAGCAGCCTCAGCCGTACCAAAGTGGGTTGAGAATCCTTCAGATATCACTTCTTCATGGCTTGAAGAAACTATGTCAGTAATTAGATCGGAGACAGTATGGGTTCCACGAATTCCAAGAATCACAAGTTTCTTACGAAAATCAACCCCTATATAGTATCCCGGCCTCAAAATATTAGAGCTTTTAACAAATTTCAAAACATTGCTTTCTCGAAGCATGCTGTTTTTGGCAAGACCTGCAGCGCTGTCTTTATAAGATCCTTTCGCAAGTTCAGTATGGTAGATAAGATCCTGGACCTAAACAAGAAAAGCCTTATCTATATTACATAATTGGCAAAGAGGTTGAGCCTTGAAAATACTGGAAAAGTACTTTAATTGACTATAAAGGACAATAATATACGTATCAGTGCCTACAATTTTTTCTGGAAAGGGTTCTAATAATTACAATTGAATCAGATGATATCTGTACACCCTTAACATCCTGAAATGGATTTGTGGATGCTTGCTGGAGGTATATAAGATATAAGCCTACTGTAAGATCACTCAAGCTCCAATCCTGCACTCCAAGTTTACTTCGTTGAATGCTTGAAATAATTTCTGCAACTGATCTATTGCTAGGTGGGGGTTTGCTTCCAAATTCATTTCCTGCAAAATGAGTACTGCATCAGCCTCTGTAACCTCTTGCGGAAGGGAAAATTATAGAAATCAGAGACCGAAACAAAAATACACAGTTGCCGAAGAGCAAGACAGCTAATATATTGACGATAAATTATCCTGATGTTCTCACTTAACTAGACTCACATGTTAAGTTTTTTAAAAAAAATCACGTGAAAATGAGATGCAAATCAAGAGACTTGGCTGAATGGCCCTCCAGTGACTCAAACAACCTTAATGCTCATTCTCAGCTTAAGATACCAATTCAATTCAACTTCAGAAAATGTATAAATAAGCTCAACCAATGTGGTCATTTCCATAAACCTGAAGCATAAAATGCATGGTGGAAGTAATAAGGACAATAATGAACAGACCTGATGGCAAAGCCCGCTTATACAATTGCAAAGCTGGTTCAAGTGCTCTTGTGAGCCAAGCTAGTTCCAACTTCCATTTGTTAATGCTAAAATCATCTTCATCAGAACTATATTTGCTGATCCTGGAATCAGAGTCTGTTTCGTTGTCCACTTTAGGCCTTAAAGGTAGTTGAGATTCATCCTTTGCCTCCTTAGAAACAGGAGTTTCTACCTTTTCACCCTTTGACCATTGTGATAGATACCGATGACGAAAATTACATAAAATCCCCCATGATACCTCTTGTTTCTTTAAAAACTTTAAACTAAAATCTGCACAAACAAACAAAAAAGTATATAAAATACAAAACTTAATACCCTGCAACGACACAAAAGAATGCGTAAACCTTTTATCTAATAAAAAAAATGATCTTTTATTACATTATCCCATATATTGTCAAGTGAAGTTGAAGTCCATCTTTCAATTTACGATTCGATCTTCCATTTATATGTCTTTGCTTCTTTTCCCTTTAAGTAGACATTATTTAAGAAGGATTGTACAAAAGACCAAATTCAACTATATTAACAACATTTTCCTGGTTAGTGAATCTGTTAATATTTGGATTCAGGTATACACATTTCTTCATCGGTCATCAGCAAATGATATTCATAAATCCTACTATTTGTCATTCACATAACAAGATACAAAAGCGCTCATTTTATAAATTCCACGATAACAGTAGCGAGCCTTGGGAATTAATAAACAATAAAAAACATTATTATTGATATGAATAAAAGAAAGGTGAGGAATAAGTTATAATTACCTATGCTGTATAAGAAACGCCTGATGTGATGATTAGCCATTAATACTCTGTAATGGAAGATAGATAGTTTAGTCCAGAGAGAGAGCGGAAATTATTGTGCGCTTTGATTTAAAGGCGGCTGTGACGGAGCTTCACGTCGGCCGATTGGTGGAACACAGCGCATGGTCGGTTGCGAAGGGAGAAGGCGGTTTTTCCCGGTGGATTAGTAAAGCAGAAAGTTGTGTAAAAGCGCTAGGCTCATCGGCCCATCGGCCCATAGGCCCATAATGAAGTGATGTATATTAATTGGACCTGATGGGACGGTGAATGTGGAAAAGTTACTAAAGTTAGTATGACACCTTAAACGTGTCGCACGCACATTCCATTTTATTAAAATTTATTTATAAATTTTAAACATGTTATAAAAGATTAATAATATGAAGAACAAAGATGATGATTAAGGGATAAACATTCTATTTCATATATTGTAATTGTATATGTCCTTCATCCATCCTCTTTACAATGCTACTATTTATGGTACAAGGATATCAATACTAGAGAGGTTCTGGCTCAAAGATGAAGGTGCGTGAGTTTCAAACCTTAAAGGATATGAGAGTTTCTGAAAGTTTAAAGTTCATTACAATAAAGAGGGGTAGGAATGTATCTAGACATGAGTAATAATGTATCTAGACATCCACACACTATGTATAATTTTATAACACTCCCCCTTGGATGTCTATTGTATAGCCATATGCATTGAAAAGTTGTCTCATTAAAAACCTTACTAGGAAAAACCAATGGGAAAAAACCTTGGTTAAGAAAAAAAGAGTGCAACGCGTATTAGCTCCCCCTCATTAATATATCCTTAAGTCCTTCAACTGTCGCATTTCAATATTGTGACGCAATCCTTCAAACGTTGCAGTTAGTAATGCTTTTGTGAACAAATCTGCTAGATTATCTTTTGAGCGAATTTGCTGAACATCAATGTTACCACACTTTTCAATGTCATGTGAAATTTTTTTTTGATGAGATGTGCTTTGTTCTATCTCCTTTGATGTATCCTCCTTTTAATTGAGCTATACATGCAACATTGTCTTCATATAAAAGGGATGGAGTTCTTTTGTAGCAATTTTCTAAGAATATGCCTCGTTAAAAACCTTACCAAATAAAAATCTAGTGGAAAAAAATTTGGCGAAAGAAAAGAGTACAATATTCTTGTATAACTTCTAGTGCCTTGGGATTGCCTCATTAAAACCTTGCAAAGGAAAATCCAGTGGGAAAAAACCTTAGCAAAGAAAAAAGAGTACAATCGGCACATATCCTTTTTACTCCCCTTCATAAGTACATAGAATTTCCATTGTTCATGGTAAAAATATCATTAAGTCGAAGTATGCCAATATTGTGCACCATCTTCTTCAAAATCATAGCTGGTAATGACTTAATGAATATATCAACCAAATTATCACATGATCATATATGTTTGATATCAATATTGCCATTCTTCTAGGGCTCATGTGTATAAAATAATTTTGGTGCAATATGCTTGGTTTTATCACCATTTGGATTAAATAATCCCAAATCAATAGTCTCACGAAGATAACGTAAAATATATTTAATTTTATTACAATATCTTCGAGTTGGTGCATAACTATACATTGCTAGTAAGTTAACTGCAAATGTTATATCAGGTCTTGTCAAATTTGCAAGATACATCAAAGTACTAATTACATTAAGATATAGTACTTCAGGCCCAAAACACCAATTTCAAAAGATATGGTACTTGAAGACCAAAAGTTTATTAATCATTTTCTTGTGGTCAAAACGGATATTTCTTGATATCAAGTGACCAACCCATCATTGGAGTACTCAAAGGATTAACATTATCCATGTAAAATTACTTCAGAACTTTTTCTGTGTTTGTTGATTGATGAACAAGAATTTCATAGTTCAATTTGTAGGCCAAGACAAAAATTTGGCTTACCAATATCTTTCATCTTAAATTGGTTGTTTTTGTCGACTCTTCTGGAGCAAGATCTTTCATCAATAAATCTGATAATAATAACAAATCCAGTTATGATCTTTTGATAAAATGCATTACAAATTGGATTATTCTCAAATTCTTCTTTCAAAAGATATCCACTTAGGCGATTATACCATAATATGCATTTGGATTGCTTTAACCTATATAAAGATCTTTTTAGCTTAATAGAATACATATTTTGAGATGTAGAATTATATGTTTCAGGCATTTTATATCCTTCAGGGATTTTCATGTATATATAATTATATAATGATCAATACAGATATGATGTAACAACATCCATTAATTTCTCTTTCTACCAAGCTAATTAAAAATCTGAATGTAATTGTGTCCATTACAGGAGCATATGTTTCTTCATAATTAATACCATGTCTCTGCGAATAAACCTTGTTCTACAAGTTGAGCTTTGTACCATATAATTTTATTTTTCTTATTTCGTACAAATACCCATTTGTATTCAACAGGCATTACACCTTTAGGTGTTCGGACTACAGGTCCAAAAATTTCACATTTACGTAGTGAATTTAATTTTGCTTTAATCCCCCCTTTCTACATTGGCCAAATATTTCTACATTCATCAACGATTTGTGGTTTATATATATGATCATTACTTCTGGTAATATCCATAACAAATTTATATGAAAATATATTGTCGACAACGATTTTATTTCTATCCAATATATACGTCTCTGTATATATACATAATGTATCGAGATCTCGTTATTTTCAGTGCACGATCCTCTTGAGGATAACTCATCCTCTTCAGGGAATAACTCTTCAAGAGTTTTATTTATAGGAGATTTTTGTTCATAAGTTTTGGATAGATTGATAAATTTTGTAGCCTGTTTCATGGGTATAGCCTCTTTATAGGCTGCAATTTGTTTTTCTTGTACTTTCTTCTTCTGGGAAATTCTATCTTTAACACCGATCATTCTTTCATGTTTCAGGTGTGACTTTGATTCAATTTGCTGCTGCATTAATTGATTGTCCTACAGGAACATCAATCTCTACTAGAGTATTAATGGCTAGAATGTGAGATATCACTATTTTCTTATTATCAGTGAATAATTCTGGTAATTAATTTGCAAATTACAAATGAATTATCCTTTGAACTTCTAGTTTATATTGATTTATATAAGGACCAAGATTAAATAACGTTGAAACATTTCAATTAATCTCCCGTCGTGCTTCAGGAAATGATCTCACGTCGTGCTTCAGGCAACGACTTTTCTCCCCCTAATGGTGGGAAGACTATTAAAATAACAATCCTTAAAATATACCTTAAAAATATCACTCTGGATTCTTTCTTAGAAGATGAACACCAAATAACAATAATTAAATGTGATAATTTGATAATTAATTTATTTTGATATAATCAACAGGTAAAGGAATCTTCTGGTTCTTTAAAGGATGTTCATGGGAGTTTTTAATAATTCAATGCATCATTATTGATCCTAGATGATCATGCCAAATCATAAAAATATTTAGATCCAAACACTTCTGGTGTATTGCACACTTCTGGTGTATTACAACATTTGTTTCAACTATTCTCATTTTAGTATAATATAACCCAGAAGAAAAAATATACAATTTTTCTAATATGAGCTTCTGGCCTGATACTATTGAAGTAATATAAAGAAATTCTTCACTGCCTTCGTTATTGATTTCAATATAATAACTATTATAACATATATCCTTAAAGCTGAGCAAATTTCTTCTTGTCTCAGAAGAATATAAAGAATCATCAATACAAAATTTTGTTGTGACGCCCCCAAAAATAGGTATACATCACCCATCTTGAGTCGCCAGATACATGGTACAGAATACAAATACAATCTTTAATATACAACAAAAGAGCTGTGAGTTTTAATACAAATATTGTCTTCTAGATAATATCCACTCTCAGAATAAGTCCTCATTACATTTATTGTCACACTATTAAACAACATAGTGAGGACTACTAATGCTATCATCTGGACTATCAATCCGTTCCCCGACTCATCCCAGCTATATTCTCATTTCCTGAAGAGAACAGTGAAGGAAAGGGTGAGCTCAACTAGCCCAAAGAAGAAATATTATGACTAAGATAATGCGAATAAATTATCATTAGTCTTCAACAATGTTAAACCGATAAAATACAATAGACATCAAGTTTAAGCTGCGGTGGAATAATGATCCATTAAAAGAGTCAGTAGAGAATAATATCTACTATCTTTTATGATTTAAAAGATTTTCATCACTTTTATCAACGAGACTCGACAATAAATAATCCACATCATCAAATCATCCCCGCACTACGTGCCGAGGATATTATTTAGTATCACGACCACGAATTATCCATGCACTACGGGCCAAAGATAATCGTGTTTTCATCAACGATCCTGATCATGCCATAAAACAATTCATCTTTGCTCCCTTAGCTGAAGAGAATCCATAGCCATAATCATACCAAAAACTGTCCATCAATGCACTACGGGCTAATGAGGACTTTTTCCACATCATTTGTAAAATTACGGTCATAATTATACCGAATAATCCCTGGTCATAATCATACCAAGTCCATCTATGCACTACAGGCCACAGATGACTTTCAACAAAATATAAACATGAGGATGATGACAATTATATAAGAATTCAATAAAACAAGTTCAAGAATTACATTATGCAGGAACTAATAACGTCCAAATTGTCAACATGATACTTCTTTGTAGAGTAAAATTCAAGAATACTCAGAAGAATATTTCCATGAAAAGATACTGGATGAAGCGCAAATATCAAGGATATTCCACTAATTTCATGGAGTATAGAAGTCAAAACTTTAATCAACTGAGTATAATAAAGAATGGAATAACAAAAGAAATCACCATGCATGCGGTACTTCGCATGACCAGGTTATTCCAATAGAATAATAAATAACGGAACCGGTCAAAGCGTAATACGCATGCGAAGCGTGATATTCCAATGTAATAATAAAGAATGGAATAACAACGAAATCACCATGCATGCGGTACTTGGCGTAGACAAAGTTATTCCAATGCGAATAATAAATAACGGAACCAGTCCCACGTAAAACACACATCTGAAGATATTCCAATGTAATAATAAAGAATGAAATAACAACGAAATTACCATGCATGCGGTGCTTGCGCGTTGACGAGTTATTCAACGAATAATAAATAACGGAACCAGTCGGGGCGTAAAATGCACGCATGCGGATATTCTAATAGAATAATAAAAGGCGGAACTAGGTCCGCGTAAAATGTCTGAATAGGATATTCAACGTAATAATAAAGAATGGAATAACAACGAATTTAACCATGTATGCGGTGATTGTGATGAAAAGTTATTCCAATGAGAATAATAAATAATGGAATAACGAAGAATTTCACCAAGTATAGGGTAGATCATGCGTATACGAGTTATTCCAATGAGAATAATAAAGAATGGAATAACGAAGTTCTCTTCATGAATATAAAAAAATATTACCCTTACGAGTACAACAAATAATATCCCTTACCTTATAAAGAAGAGTACTCAAAGCGGTGGGGCGGGGATATACTTGAAGAAACTTGCACTACACTCAAAGCTTTCTTAAACGTTAAAGAAATACGCCAAGATAGAAGAATAATTCTCTCTACGGTTTCTCTCTCAGAGTTTGATGAAATTTATAAGAAATAATGAAGGAATGAGCTTATTTATAGAAGAATGAATCGAATAATGAATTTGAATCCATGAACGGTCGAGATCGATTTACTTTAAACGGACGGTCAGATTGGTTTATAATAAAATATAATATATTCTATTTATAATTTAATAAAACGAATAACTTTTAAAAAGATTTTACTATATGCAAATACTATGCATAATAAAATATAATATATTCTAATTATTATACAATAAAATGAATAACTTTATAAAAGTATTCTGTTTTATATAAAAAGATTTTATAATTAGCCTAATAAAACGAATAACTTTATAAAAGTATTCTATTTTATATAAAAAGCTTTTCTATTTTATTACATTAATAATACTAATAAAACAAAACTTCATCATCATTATTATTATTCACACTATTAATCGACCAGGTCGTTCCTAGGAAAGAGGGAGCTTTCCAATAAGGATTTCTCCCTATTGGCGCGTAATTAGGTGACCAAACCTCTCATTGGCAGAACTTCTAGACATCGTTAATAATGCAAATAATAATATTAATAACTCTGTCATCTCAATTATTGATTTAATGATATATAAAATATTAACAATAATTGAATGAAACTGAATGACTTCTCACGTAAGCATCAATAATCAATACCGTGTGCTACTATGCAACCACACGTATTACTGTACTTTTACTACCGAGTAGTTCAACAATGATAATCAGTAAAACTTCCGCCGTTATTTTCATAAAAATATTTTTGTCATTTTCTCAATCCGATAATAATTCCGTTGTGGGGTCCACCGATGATTGTGTAATAAATCAAACGCATATTCCCCGACACAAAGAATATTCTCCGACCAATCGAATATAATATAACAACTTGCATACTTTGCAAAATTTATAAATATTACCTACAACTATAACATTATATTAAATTCACACCATAATATTCAAAAAAAAAATTCGAGAAATTTAAATCTTTATTCGTAAAATTTGGGATTTTAGAATCTCCCCTCCTTATGAAATTTAAGCCCTCGAAATTTACGTATATACACAGTATCTTAGAGCAGGATGAGGACACTTCGTCCGATTCTAACTCTTGAGGTATAACCTTTAAGCGTAGAATATATTCCGAGATTTTAACAGTACATCTTCAAATACGTTAAATTATCGGCTATCTCGTCCGGTTCTAAATCAATAATGTGGTTTGGGTCGTCAACATATTTACGTAACATCGATACGTGAAAAATATTATGAATACGCGACATACTTGGCGGTAAAACGAGTCTATAGACCACAGTTCCTACTCGATCGAGGATTTCAAATGGGCCAAATAAATCGAGGGTTGAGATTTCCTCTCTTCGTCGATTCTTGCTTCTAGAATGACGCCCTCTTGAACCTTCTTCTTCACATTTATTAGCTCTGAGTATGTAGCTTGAGCGGCTTTAACTTTATCGATTAAAGTCGATTCTAATCGTATATTCGTTATCTTCACGTAGGTTCGTATATTCATACTCATAAACGCATACGATCTTCTACTCAACGCGTCAGCTACCACGTTCGTTTTTCCCACGATGGTATTGAATGGTACGATCGTAATCTTCAACAGCTCGATTCAACGTCTTTGGCGTGTTACGTTCCTTTTAGTTGAAGAAATATTTAAGGGTTTTAGAAATGGGGTTTTATACTGCGGTCAGTACAAAATTCAATTTCACGCTCTGGGGTAGGCCAAGAAATCTTCAGAAATACGTCAAGAAATTTATTAACAATAGAAATATCATTCACAACTGTGACTGTGACGCCCCCAAAATAGGTCCAAACCACCCAACCTATTCTGAGTCGCCAAATACATGGTACAGAAAACAACTATAACTTTATTACTACCATTGTCGTGCAAAATACAACAACATATACTGTGAGTTTTAATACCAACCGTGACTCATGTCCCAACTATGGACAACACCTCACATTGATACATTACATAAAGGTACAGTCAATAACTATTTTAGAAATTAAAATCTTTGGGAAGTGCTCAAGGAAACCTTCGTACATAGAAGGCCATGAATCTAAGTTATGATAGATATCATATGTCCAGAGAATTATCCTTGGTTGATCCAATAGACCCCAAAGAAAAATGAAAAGATTACTATTATGTTCCTTCCAATGATGAGTCCTCTCTTAACATATAATTATCTCCACTGTCTGCAATTGAGAATTATATTTTAAGCAAACTCCAAGATCATATAAGTAGTGCTCGTAGATATACTCAGCAAGTGGATGTGCACTACCCTATCTTACGATAACACGAGATTGTATGTCATTAGACATCTTGTATGATAGTGGCAAAACACCCTTCCAAAGTTGGGTTCACCTCACCCTATTGTTGTTCACCAAAATCAATTATTAAGTGACGTATAATATACGACACACACATCTTAGGTCCTCAATATAATTATATATTGTATGTCATGCCATTTTATAATGTGTTGAGAAACTTTGACAGTCTCGGACCACCACACTATTCCTCTGTTATCCCCGCTCGACCCAGCTATACTCTTATTACCTGAAAGGAATTATGAAGCAAAAGGGTGAGCACAACTAGCCCAGTAAAGAATATTATGACTAAAGATAATTAAATTATCAATAGCCTTCATCAGCAATAAATCAGAGATTTAGAACATATGGTAGATGATAAAACTTTTCAACCATAGTTGCAGCGGAACGAGCAATCCATTAGAAAAGTCAAATAGACCATAAAGTCTATTATCTTCTCCATGTTAAAAGTCCACCAACAATGCTTTAACCTTGTAACATTAATCAACAGATCCTGTTCACAGTCATGTGAATAATTCATAATCATAATTGTAGTTCTAATTTTCTCTTTTCATCCAAGACGAAGATATTTTTCATCACATGTCTTTACCTGAAACATCAAAGATCATGGTTATACCAAATCACAGTTCCTGTTCATAATCATACTAATAAGTTCATCTTTGCACTACGGGATATTCATCAACAGTTCATCTTTGCACTACATGCCAAAGATATTCAACAACAGGTCATCTTTGCACTACTGGCCAAAGATATTCATAAATAATTCATCTTTGTACTACAGGCAAAAGATATTCAATCAACAAGTCATCTTTGCACTACGGGCCAAAGATATTCAACAACAGTTCATCTTTGCACTACGGGCCAAAGATATTCATCAATAATTGATCTTTTTTCTACGAGGCCAAAGATATTAATATCTCAAAAAACATACATTCATTTCAGAATTTATATAAAGCATAATTATAACCATGTTGATCAATTCACCTTTGCACTTAAGCTAAAAATATTCAATTGTAAATTCAATGGTCATGATCATACCAGTCAACCATTCATCTTTGCACTACTGGCCAAAGAGAACCCATAGTCACGATCATACCAATAATCTACCCATCTTTACACTTAAGTCAAAGAGAAATTTCATCATCAAGATTATAAAAATGTTATATATGATAATAAAAACAATATGATCAACAACTGCATTTAATTTAAAAAGTAAGATTCATAAATTAGTGATTTCATAACACCTTAATCCAAATGTTATAAATCACTTACTAATCTCATAATCTAATATCATTAATATTACCACAATATCTTAATCATTTCTTAAACTTATAAATAATTTATTTTAATTGTTTACACTTTACCAATTAATGCATTTAATTATCCTAAAATACAAAAATCATAAAATTTCATCACCAATAACCAAAACCCTCATCAAAAGTCTGCATATACCTTATATAGGATTCCCAAGCCATAAAATTCTATTTTCCAATTTTATTACTTCACATAACATATTTAATTCATTTACTCATAACTAGTCCATTTTCATGAAAAATACCAAATCATTTCCAAAAATATTTCTTTTCTGGGATTTAGCATAATATAGTCCCATATTAAACATATATTTTTCTCGAAATTTTTAAAATTCATTTACTATTTTTCACATGGCCAAAACTGCCGAATATTTAGACATTTATCATAAATTATACTTTTGTCCAAAAATTCCGAAATTTACAAAATATACTGATGTTATATAGATGTACTCCCAATAAAAATTTCACTAATTTTGGAGTTAATCACAAGGAGTTATAAGGGTTTACTTTTAAAATAGTCTTTTCTCATAAAATCCATAACTCCTAATCTATACATCCAAAAATCGCCATTTTTGGACACAATCAAGAAAACTCATCAAAAACCCATTTCAAATTTTTCCAGAATTTTTGAAGGTCCGAAAAAAGTACGAAACTGAAAAACATAATAACCCTTAAAAATCTCTTACCTCAAAAGAGCAGTACTTCTGACCGGAATATCGGATGTAAAGCAGAAGGAAACTTCCACTGAATAACAACTCTCAAAGTATCTAAATACTCACAAAAATACGCTCGATAATATAGAGAGAAAGAAAACTTAATTCTGGTGTGATTTTCAATTCTAACATAAGCACCTATTTATAGGAAAATGCTAGAACACCAAATGAGACTAAATTAATAAAATATTAATTTATTTTATTATTTTCTAATTCCCTACGCCACCACACCAGCCATCAAAGACCAGCCACCACATTTGACAAAACAATTCTAGCACATGTTTTCAAAAAAAAAACAAAAATGGATCCCACCCATAATTTTAATAAAAATTATTTTATTTTTTGAAACTTCAGTAATTCATAGAAAATAGCCCGTTTATCAGAAAAATACGAATTTTATGTCTATTCCACACGAAATTGAATTCTCTACAACTTTGTAGCTTTAAGTTTTTCCAAATTCTAGACAAAAAATATCCGAAATCCACAAACGGACGATTTTCAACACCGTTTCAACACCTTTTAAAATTTATAACAAATCAGGCGTTAATTTTCAACGGTTCAAAATTTGTGGACATATACTCAACTCATATATATATAACATATCCAAAAATTACAACGATCCAACGGTTGGGATTAAAATTATAACTCACGCATGATAAATTTGTAAGAACAGATTTGATCTTTTAATACCTCGATCGATAAAATCTTGATAAAATACCTCAACATAATTCCTTCATTTATAACCACGTAAATAAATCCATCATTTATATACGCATCAAATAAATATTTCCTTATCATATAAATCAATAATTAATTATTCATAAATAATATTACGAGAATCCAACAATAATGACAGACGGGCGGTTCCGGAAAGAGGGGCTTTCCAATAAGGATTTCTCCTTCTTGGCGGCGCAATTAGGTGACCAAACCTCTCATTGTGAGAACTTTCTAGACATTGCCAATAATCTTATCTAATAATATTATTTAAATAATATGAATTATTGATCGATAATGGAGATAATGTGCGATGACAATTATTGAACAACATAATATAAAATATCAACGCGACAATTATTGAATCAATAAAATAAAATATTGAGCGATAACTCTTGTAAAAATTATTGAGTAGTGCCTTCTTACGTAAGGATCAATAATTCAACAATCTTTGTGCGATCTGGTGTCTTCTTTGTGCGACCACGCGCGTATTCTTGTATTTTAACCATAGGGTATTCAACGATGATTAAGTAACAACTACTGTGAGTTATTTTAACCAACTTATATTTGTCGTTTTCTTCATCCAATAAACTTTTTAGTTATGGGGCCCACACATGGGCTTTTGTTGCAGTAAATGCGAATATTCCCAAACAGATCTGAATATTCCACGACCAAACGAATATTCTGAAACAAAAATGAATATTTTATAACCACTTGCTTATTTTGAAATATTTGCGTATTTAACCCTAAACTATCCACATTAATCAAATCAACCCTTACTATTTCAAAATAATAAATAAAGGAAATTCCTTTTTATTTAAAAAATTTGAGGTCTTACACAAAAATAGAATATTGAACAATAATTCTTTAACAATTATTGAGTAGTGCCTTCTTACGTAAGAATCGATAATTCAAAATCATGTGTAAGACCAGAAATTTTTTTATAAAAATTTCCTTATTTATTGAGGTGTTTTAATGATTGATGAAATAATTGACAATTATTCTGAAATGATGTGATCGAGGTATTAAAATTAAATCGTGGGGTTTTGAGATATATGTTAGGATTATAATTTTTAATCCGATTGGATTGTGGGGGTTTTGATATTTGGGTATGTTATTAATACATAAGTTGAGTATATGTCTCTACATATAAGTTGAGTATATGTCCTGAAATGCTGAGCAATGCAGAATGATTTGTTATGAATTTTAAGAGGTGTCTGATTCGAAATTAGGGTTATAATTGATTTTGGTGGAAAATTCTAGAATTGAGTGGGCCCCACTTGTGGTTGGTGAAGAAATGTGCTGAATT
This sequence comes from Panax quinquefolius, assembly GCA_020205615.1. Classification (NCBI taxonomy): domain Eukaryota; kingdom Viridiplantae; phylum Streptophyta; class Magnoliopsida; order Apiales; family Araliaceae; genus Panax; species Panax quinquefolius. The sequence goes on along the minus strand of CM035155.1, from coordinate 12,340,730 downwards.
TTATTTCAAATGTGGTGGGTGGAAATAGTAGCGAGTAAAGCCATCGAGTGGCGAATCAAGTCTGCAGCTTGGTGGGCTAACATTTTCCTATAAATGAGGCTAAGTTAGAATTGAAAATCACACGAGAAACAAAGTTTTCTCTCTTTCTCTCTATATTATTGGCGTATTTTGTGAGTATTTAGATACTTTGAGAGATTTGTGATTCAAGACAAGTTTCATTCAGCATCACTTCAAACCTTTCCTTCAAATCTTGATTCTTTGAGGTGAGGGATATTATTTTTTTTTTGTAATGATATTATTTCTTGATATCATTATGTTGAAATGTTGATCTGAAGTTTTTATCAAATTTGGAACTTTTTCATGTCGGGGTTACTTTATTCATGAGTTCTTTATTCACGGTATTCACGAGTACTATTCATGAAGCGTGAAGATATTTTTGTGGAATTTCTATCTTTTGGTGTCGGTTTTTATTCATGTATACTGGTCTTATTCACGTATATAGCCTTTATTCACGTATCTGGCCTTTATTCACGTATCTGGCACTATTCACCAAAAAAATAAAATTTCTTCTTTTGTCCAAAACATCTATTTTGGATACTAGCTTTGATTGTATCCATGTTTTGATCATTCTTGAATTTTACACCACTTGTGATTATTTTTGGGGTATTGTTGGACATGGATAAAACAAAGTACGAATCCTTAATCCTTAATCCTTGTCATTTTGTTTTCAATTGGATTAGTTCTTTAAAAATATTTTCATCATCCTCGGTCTTAAATGATGATATTATTGAATATCTTTGGCACATGTGTCAAAGATGAATGATTTCTGAAGAATATCTTTGGCACATGGTGCAAAGATGAGCAGTGTTGAGATGAACATGGCCAGGCGATTAATATCTTTGGCACATAGTGCAAAGATGAGCAGTGTTTAAATGAACATGACCAATGATGAATATCTTTGGCACAGTAGTGCAAAGATGAATATTTGATTCGGATGTATATTGATTGTTATTACGGGGATAAAAGATGAGCGATGAACTTTTAAATTCATACATAGAAGATAGTAGTTTGCATTCTCTACTTAACTCTTCTAATGAATTATTATTTCCATTGCGAATATTGATTGAAAATTTGTTGTCTATTGTATTCTATTAAATTTTTCCTGTTGAAGACTAACGATAATTTGTTGTATATTATCTTAGTCATAATATTCTTTACTTGAGCTAGTTGAGCTCACCCTTTTCCTTTTGTTCCATTCTTCTCGGGGGCGAGAATATAAGCGAGTGCAGTCGGGGTATGGAATGAAGGTTTTAGAAAGGATTGTTTAGTAGTCCTCACCATTTTGTAAAATAATGTATCAATAAATGTGATGAGGATTTATGTGAGTATAAATATTATCAGAAGATAATATTTGTATTTAAACTCACAGATTTCTTTGTTGTAATAATAAAGTTGTAGTTGTTTACATACATTGTATTGACTCTCGAATGGGTGATGTATACCTATTTTGGGGGCGTCACGGTTGGTATCGAGCTTAGGATATGATCTCTGGCGGAGATCGGGGAATAGAACTAGGAGGGAGAGAGGTAAATCCTTCGCTTAGTGTGTCCTACCTAAGCTTATTTGTTAGTTGGTCGATATATAGGGATATTATGTGATATATTGATTTCCTTAATTAACCCTTGTTTTATGGCGGTGATTTGAGAATGTCGTGAGAATATTATAACAATGGAGTAAATGAGGCCGAGTGGAGATGCTGTCTTTACCAACGAGGAGAACGCGTCTGTGGTGGCAATGTTCCTCCTGTGAACAACACCACCGAAGCGATGATGAGCGAGGGATGTTTAGAAGCTTTTTGCGATTCATGAAAAATCGGGGAGGAGACTCGTGTTCAAAATACTGAGGAGGAAATGATAACAATTCACGGTTGTCACGACCCAAGCGATTCGAAGTTGGGACCACGAATTTAAGGGAAAGCGGATCCGATCATGGCGGAAACATGGGTCAAACAAATTACCAAGATATTCGATGTCTTGGGATGCACGGAGAAACGAAGGTTCCATTCGCCACCTTTATGTTCCGTGGCGAGGCGGACTCTTCGGTGGGAGTCTGCATGAGGCGTACCATCGGTACTTTTCGGCGTGTCTTGGGAGACGTTTGAGACTATTTAATGACAAATACTTTCACGAAAGTGTTACGTCATATGAAGGAAGTGGAGTTCATCAGATTAGAGCAAAACAACATGGCGGTGTCTCGATGCGAGGCAAAGTTTGCGAGTTATCCGAGTTTTGCACCTCATTTGGTGGAGAATGAGGCGTATGGCGAGGATGTTTCTTAGAGGTTTGAAACCCGCGTACGTCAAGATATCTCATTTCTCATAAACTTTCTCTTTATTCGAGATGTTGTAAGCGAGGGCTCAATTATTAGAAATAGATAACGAGTGCGGTCAATTGAGGACCATAACCGAGGATCGTACCGAGATGGCGGTCAATGAATAATGATAACTGCGGAGAAAAAAAGCAGAATGGACGAAATGGTAACCACTCGGTGGTAATCATGGTCATGAAAAGCGAAGAAGCGAGTCGGGAGAGATTTTAAAGAGGAGATTTAACAACGACTATGTGAAGGCGGCGGTCTTGCGTGACAATCGGTTCTAAGGGAGGAGAAACGACCACCGGTCGTATACTCTGAAATCATGCGAAAAGAGGGACATATCGGTCAAAGCGCCCACAACAGATTCAAGGTATGCTATAGTTGTGGAAAGGAAGGACATATCGCTTCGAGATTGTGCGAGTAGCGAAACCTAGTTCAATGAGGGACGGTGACTCAAAAATCATCCCGAAAAAGTCAAAGTCAACGATTAGGAAGAAGCGTGTTGTTGTATTTGGTCATAATGCGAGGAACCCAAACGAGGTGATCACGGGTAAGCTATTTATAAATTCTTGCGAAGTTTATACCTTACTTGATCTGGGGTGCTACCCATTCATTTATCTCTCCTGCATGTGCTCAACGTTTAAACTTGACTCAGGAGAAATTAGACTTTGACCTATCTGTGGAAACTCAGTTAGGAGAAACTTTCATCACATCCACATTTTTATAAATCTTGTTTGATTCAAGTTGGCACCATTACCTTACACATTGACCTTATCTCTTTAAAGATACTTGCTTTTGATGTGATTTTAGGGATTGATTGGTTAACTACTCATCATGCCAAAATTGATTGTTTTCGTAAGGTTGTTAGTTTTCATATTCCTAACCAACTTTTGTTATGCAATTCAAGCAACTAAACCATTAAAATCAATCACTATCATATCTAATCATAAAGCTATTCGTTTATTGAAAACGCGGATGTCGAAGCTTTCTTAGCCCATGTTATGGATTTGAATAAAGACCGTCAAATTTGAATAATATTCTGTTGTTATTGACTTTCTGGCGTATTTCAAGAACTTCCTTCCGGTACCCCGAGCGTGAAGTTGAATTCTTTATTGATCTTGAACTGAGTACAAAGCCCATTTCTAAAACCCCATATCGAATGGCTCTATTGAACTTGAGAGTTAAAGGTCCAACTACGAGGAATTGTTGGACATCGGTTTCATTAAATCTAGTACATCTCCTTGGGGTGCTCTGTTTTATTTGTAAAAAAAAAGACGGGGAGTATGCGACTTTGTATTGACTATCGGGAATTGAACCATGTCACCATCAAGAATAGGTATCCTCTACCTCGTATTGATGACTTGTTTGACCGATTGCAGGGCACAATTCTTTTCAAAATCGATCTTAGATTACGGATATCATCAATGAAAATTAGGCGAGGATATTCCAAAGACGCCTTCGAACTTCGGTATGGGCATTATGAATTCTTAGTCATGTCTTTTCGGACTAACTAATGCTCCTGCGGCTTTCATGGATATGATGAGCCGAGTATTCAAGGAATATTTGGATCGATTCGTTGTTGTCTTTATTGATGACATCCTTATATATTCCAAAAGTCATGAAGATCATGAGCACCATTTGAAGTTGGTACTCCAAAGGCTTCGTGAAAACCAACTATATGCCAAATTGAAGAAATGCGAGTTACGGCTTGAGGAAGTAGCCTTTCTTGGGCATGTGGTGTCAAAACATGGAGTATCTGTTGATCCGTGAAAGATTGAAGCAATACAAAGTTAGAACAACCAAGTCGGTGGATGAAATCAAGCATGTAGCTTTTGGGCTTAATTTGGTTATTATCGGAGATTAAGTGGAAGGGTTTTCTCGAATCGCTACTCCATTAACTCATTAACTTTCGAAGGATCTGAAATTCGTTTAAGGCGAAGAATGCGAGAAAAGTTTCCAAGAGCTTAAGAGGAGACTTATTTGGCTTTTGTTCTAACAATACCATCTGGTTCGGATGGATTTGTTATCTCATGACGATGCTTGAGCAAAGGGTTAGGATGTGTTCTCATGCAACGTGGGAAAGTCATAGCCTTTATGCCTCGCGATAACTTAAAGAGTATGAGAGGAATTATCCTACTCATGATCTAGAGTTAGCGGCCCGATCGTTTTCGCGCTAAAGATATGGAGGCACTTATCTATATGGGGAGAAAGTGGAGATATATTGGACCATAAAAAGCCTTAAATATTTCTTCACTCAAAAAGAACTCAACATCTGGCAGATGATTGTGACGCCCCAAAATAGGTATACATCACCCATTACGAGTTGTCAATACATGGTACGAAACAAATACAACTTTATTATTACAACAATGAAAGCTGTGAGTTTAAATACAAATATTATCTTCAGGCAATATTTATACTCAAATAAATCCTCATCACATTTATTGATACATTATTTTACAAAATGGTGAGGACTACTAAACAATCCTTTCTAAAACCTTCATTCCATACCCAGACTAAATACTTTCGCTATATTCTCGCCTCCACGAGAAGAATGGAACAAAAAAGGAAAAGGGTGAGCTCAACTAGCTCGATAAAGAATATTATGACTAAGATAATATACAACAAATTATCGTTAGTCTTCACGAGGAAAAATCGATAGAATCTGATAGACAACAAGTTTTGGATCAATATTCGCGTGAAATAATAATTCATAGAAGAGTTACGTAGAGAATGAAATCTACTATAATCTATGAATTTAACGATCCATCATCAAAATTTTATCCTGTAACATCAATCGATATTCATCTCAAATCAAACATTCATCTTTGCACTACTGAGCCAAAGATATTCATCGATCGGTCATGTTCATCTCAACACTGTTCATCTTTGCACTCTGAGCCAAAGATATTCATCGATTAGTCGTATTCATTTAAACACTGTTCATCTTTTACTACGGGCCGAAGATATTCTTGAAATCATTCATCTTTTGCACTTACGGGCCAAAGATATTCAATAATATCATCATTTAAGACCGAGGATGATGAAAATATTTTTAAAGAACGAATCCGGTGAAACAAAATGACAAGGATTAAGGATTAAGGATTAGTACTTTGTTTTATCCATGTCCAACAATACCTCAAAAATAATCATAGTGGTGTAAAATTCAAGAATGATCAAAACATGGATCTGATCAAAGCTAGTATCCGAATAGATATTTTGACGAAAAGAAGAAATTTTATTTTTAGATGAATAGTCTTGATCACGTGAATAGTCTTTAGTATCGTGAATAGTCTTGATATCGTGAATAGTAACTCAACACCAAAAGATAGAAATTCCACAAAAAAAAAACATTTTCACGCTTAAATGAATAGTACTCGTGAATAGTAACTCGTGAATAGTAACTCATGAATAGTAACTTCGTGAATAGTAACCCATGAATAAATAACCCGAGCATGAAAAAGTTCCAAATTTGATAAAAGTTCCAACCAATATTTCGACGTAATGATATTGAAGAAATAATATCATCTGAAAAGAAAATAACATCCCTTACCTCAAAGAATCGATGCCTTGGAGGAAAGGTCGGAAGTGATCTTTGAATGAAACTTGTACTAAAACAACAACTCTCAAAGTATCTAAATACTCACAAAATACGCTCGATAATATAGAGAGAAAGAGAAAAAATTTTGTTTACGGTGTGATTTTCAATTCTAACTTAGCCCTCTATTTATAGGAAAATGTTAGCCAGCCAAGGCGAGACTTGACTGCTTTACGATGGCTTTACACTCGCTACTATTGCCACCCACCACATTTGAAATAAAATTCAGCACATTTCTTCACCAACCACAAGTGGGGCCCACTCAATTCTAGAATTTTCCACCAAAATCAATTATAACCCTAATTTCCAAATCAGACACCTCTTAAAATTCATAACAAATCATCCGTGCATTTTTAACGGTTCAAAATTTGTGGACATATACTCAACTTATGTATGTATAACATACCCAAAAATTACCACAATCCAACGGTCGGATTAAAAATTATAATCCCCATAATATATCTCAAAACCCCGATTTAATTTTTAATACCTCCAATCGGTAAAATCTTGATAAAACACCTCAACAATAATTTCTTCATTTATAACCACATAAATAAATCCATCATTTATATCCACATAAAATAAATATTTCTTTATCATATGAATCAATAATTAATTATTCACAAATAATATTACGAGAATCACAATTATAATGACCAGTAGTTCCCGGAAAGAGGGGCTTTTCGATAAGGATTTCTCCTTCTTGGCGCGCAATTAGGTGACCAAACCTCTCCTTGTGAACTTTCTAGACATTGCCAATAATGCTATCTAATAATATTATTCAAATAATATGAATTATTGATCGATAATGGAGATAATGTCAAGGTGACAATTATTGAACAACAATAATATAAAATATCAACGCAACATTATTGAATCAATAAAATAAAATATTGAGCGATAACTACTTGTAAAAATTATTGAGTAGTGCCTTCTTACGTAAGGATCAATAATTCAACAATCTTGCAATCTGGTAATAACTCTTTATCTGCAACCACGCGTATTCTTGTATTTTAACCATCGAATATTCAACGATCTTATTGATAACAACTACACCGTTATTTTTAACCAACTTATATTTGTCGTTTTCTTCATCCAATCGCTTTTCCGTTATGGGGCCCACATGGTCTGCTACGCCGTAAATACGAATATTCTACGACGATCGAATATTCCACGACCAAACGAATATTCCCAAAACAAAAATGAATATTTTATAACCACTTGTTTATTTTGAAATATTTGCGTATTTAACCCTTAACTATCCACATTAATCAAATCAACCCTTACTATTTCAAAATAATAAATAAAGGAAATTCCTTTTATTTAAAAAATTTTGAGGTCTTCTGACCTCCCTTCTTTATGAAATTTAAGTCCTCGAAATTGGCGTGCGTACTGGTGTTTGAAAAGGTGAGGATACCTCGCTTTCATTTCCGTTTCCAATTCCCGGTCATTTCCTCTATAGCATGATTCCTCCACAAAACTTTAACTTGTGGTATGACCTTTCTTGGCGTAGGGACATGCTCCTTCCTATCCAAGATCTTGATAGGTACCTCCTCATCGTTAAGTCTTGGTATCTCGTCCGGTTCTAACTTCAATAACGTGGTTGGGTCTTTCACATATTTACTGAAATGCTGATATATGAAACACATTATGAACACTGAGACATACTTTCGAGGTAACGCAAGTCTATAGGCTACATTTCTTACTTTCGGTCAAGAATTTGAAATGGACCATAAATGCGTGGATTGAGCTTTCCTCTCTTTCCCAATCTTGTAACTCCTTTCCATGGAGCAACTTCATGACAATACATGATCCCCACATTAAATTCCACGTCCTTTCGATGAAGATCCGCATAAACTCTTTTGTCGATCTTGAGCCGGTTTGTATCGTTGTCGAATTATTTGGATCTTTTTAAATGAGTCATACGTCTTAACTTTCGGGTCCCAACAATGTTGCTTCACCCACCTCATCCCAACGTATTGGAGAACGACATTTTCGTCCATATAATGCTTGAATGGAGCCACACCTATACTTGCACGATAAGCTGTTGTTGTAGGAGAATTCCACCAATGGTAAATACTTATCCCAACCGCCTTGAAGTCTAGGACACGAGTCTTAATAAATCTTGAAGAGTTTGAATAGTCCTCTCGATTGTCCGTCCGTTTTGGGGATGGTATCTTAGAACTAAATCGCAAATCCGTGCCCAGTAGCTTTTTGCAAGCTAACCCAAAATCTTGAAGTGAATCTTGGGTCACGATCCGAAACTATGGATATAGGCATGCCATGCAACCTCACAATCTCATTTACGTCATACTAGCAAGGCGTTCAAGGAATAAGTCTCCGTATCGGCAAAAAATGAAGCGGAACTTGGTTAATCTATCAACAATAACCCAAATAGCATTGATGCCTTGAGAAACCGTAGGAAGACCCGTAACGAAATCCATGGTAATGTGTTCCCACTTCCATTCCGGAATCTCAAGTGGTTAAACGGACCCTTAGGTACTAGATGCTCGCCTTTACACGTTGGCAAAGTTAAACACATCGAGATAAACTTTGCAATCTCTCTCTTCATATTATTCCACCAAAATGTATGTCGAAGATCACGATACATTTTAGTACTTCGAGATGGATTGCAAATGGTGTATTGTGTGCCTCCATCATAATCTTGTACTTCAAATCGTAGTCGTTAGGAACCTGAAAGTCTAGAGTGGACTCAAGTATTCCTTCTTCATCAATTCTCGCTTAGGAATAGCTCCTTCTTGTACTTTCTTCTTCATATGCATCATTTCAAGATTCGGTGGCTTGAGCAACCTTAACTTTTCTATTAAAGTTGGCTCTGTCGTATACTTGACATCATCCTTTTCGTTCCGCATATGATCTTCTACTCGATGCGTCGGCTACCACGTTAAACTTTACGGGTGGTATTGAATAGTGTGGTCGTAGTCTTTCAATAGCTCGAGCCAGCGTCATTTGCCAAGCGCGTGTTGAGTTCTTTTGAGTGAAGAAATATTTAAGGCTTTTATGGTGCGAATATATCTCCACTTTCTCCCCGTATAGATAGTGCCTCCATATCTTTAAGCGAAAACATTGCCGCTGACTCTAGATCATGAGTAGGATAATTCCTCTCATACTCTTTAAGTTGTCATGAGGCATAGGCTATGACTTTCCCATGTTGCATGAGAACACATCCTAACCCTTTGCACGAAGCATCGTTTGTAGATAACAAATCCATCCGAACCAGATGGTATTGTTAGAAACAGTCTTAAAAATAAGTCTCTCTTAAGCTCTTGGAAACTTTTCTCGCATTCTTCGCCCCAAAAGCAATTTACGTATCCTTTCGAGTTAAATTTGAGTTAATGGAGTAGCGATTAGAAAATCCTTCCACGAATCTCCGATAATAACCAAACTAAGCCCAAAAAGCTACGTCTTGATCACCGACTTGGTTGCTCCCAACTTTGTATTGCTTCAATCTTGTTTGGATCAACAGATACTCCATGTTTTGACACCACATGCCCAAAAAATGCTACTTCCTCGAGCGAACTTCGCATTTCTTCAATTTGGCATATAGTTGGTTTTCACGAAGCCTTTGGAGTACCGACTTCAAATGGTGCTCATGATCTTCACGACTTTTGGAATATATAAGGATGTCATCAATAAAGACAACAACAAAGCCAGTCCAAATATTCCTTGAATACTCGGTTCATCATATCCATGAAAGCCATGAGGAGCATTAGTTAGTCAAGAAGACATGACTAAGAATTCATAATGCCCATCTGGGGATTACGAAGGCGGGTCTTTGGAATATCCTCGATTCTAATTTTGGTGATGATATCCGAGCGAAGATCGATTTTTGAAAAGAATTGTGCCCTTGCAATTGGTCAAACAAGTCATCAATACGAGGTAGAGGATACCTATTCTTGATGGTGACATGGTTTCGATTCCGATAGTCGATACAAAATCGCGCATACTCCGTCTTTCTTTTTACAAATAAAGCAGGGAGCACCCCGAGGAGACGTCTTGGGGCCAGAATGAAACCGATGTCCAACAATTCACGTAGTTGGACCTTTAACTCTGAAGTTCAATAGGAGCCATTCGATATGGGGTTTTAGAAATGGGCTTTGTACCGGGTTCAAGATCAATAAAGAATTCAACTTCACGTTACGGGGTAGGCCAGGGATGTTCTTGAAATCGTCGGAAAGTCGATAACAACAGGAATATTATTCAAATTTGGCGTGTCTTTATTCAAATCCATAACATGGGCTAAGAAAGCTTGACATCCGTTTTTCAATAAGCGAATAGCTTTATGATTAGATATGATAGTGATTGATTTTAATGGTTTAGTTGCTTGAATTAAATACAACGGGTTGGTTAGGAATATGAAAACTAACAACCTTACGAAAACAATCAATTTTGGCATGATGAGTAGTTAACCAATCAATCCCTAAAATCACATCAAAAGCAAGTATCTTTAAAGAGATAAGGTTCACGGGTAAGGTGATGGTGCCAACTTGAATCAAACAAGATTTATAAGCGATTGGATGTGATGAAAGTTTCTCTAGCGGAGTTTCCACGAGATAGGTCAAAGTCTAATTTCTCCGGAGTCAGTTTAAGCGTTGAGCACAAGCGGGAGAGATAAATGAATGGGTAGCACCAGATGTCAAGTAAGGTATAAACTTACGCAAGAATTTATAAATAGCTTACCGTGATCACCTCGTTTGGGTTCCTCGCATTATGACCGGTCATAACAAAGCGCTCTTCCCGGAATCGTTGACTTTGACTTTTACGGGACGATCTTTTGAGTCACTTGAGTCCCATTGAACTAGGTTTCGCTTCTGCAAACTGATCTCGAAGCGATATGTCCTTCCTTTCCACAACTATAGCATACCTTGAATCTGTTGTGGGCGGTTTGGTGATATGTCCCTCTTTTCGCATTTGTAGCATATGGCCGGTGGTCGATCTCCTCCTTAGAACCGATTCTTTAAACCTTTGTCGTCTTCACATAGTCGTTGTTAAATCTCCTCTTTTTAAAATCTCCTCCTAACTCGCTTCTTACATTTTCATGGCCATGATTACCACCAGGAGTGGTTACCATTTACATCCGTCTGTTTCTTTCTCATGAGTTATCATTATTACATTGACTGCTATCTACGAGTGCGATCCACGGTTATGGTCCTCGATTGGCCGTACTCGTTATCTCGCTCTAATAATTGAGCCACATTTACAACATCCTGAATAAAGAGAAAGTTTATGAGAAATGAGATCTTGGCGTATCTTGGGGTTTCAAACCTCTAAGAAACATCCGTCAACGTTCCTCATTCTCCACCAAATGAGGTGCTGAACACTCGGATAACTCTGCAAACTTTGCCTCGTCTTTGAGACACCGTCGTATGTTGTTTTGCTCTAATCGATGAACTCCACTTCCTTCATATATATAGCCGAACACTTTCGGGAAAGTATTTGTCATTAAATAGTCTCTGAAAGCGTCTCCCAAGACATCTTTGAGTGCGGTTTGGATGGAGTGCGCTTCACGGACTCCCACCGATGAGTCTGCCTTTCCACGGAACATAAAGGTGGCGAATGGAACCTTCTGTTCCTCCGTGCATCCCAAGACATCGAATATCTTGGTAATTTGTTTGACCCATGTTTCCGCCGTGATCGGATCGGCTTTCCCTTAAATTCTGGTGGTCCCACTCTTTGAACTTGGTTTGTGACAACCCGTGAATTCTTATCATTTCCTCTGTATTTTGAACACGAGTCTCCTGCGTGCGATTTTGCATGAATCTGCAAAAAAGCTTCTAAACATCCTCGTTCATCATCGCTTTCGGTGGTGTTGTTCACGGGAGGAACATTGCCACTGTTGCACGTTCTCCTCGTTGGTAAATCTGAGGCATCTCCACGGTCTCATTTACTCCATTGTTAATATTCTCGATCGACATTCTCAAATATTGTCATAAAACAAGGGTTAATTAAGAAATCAATATATCACATAATATCCCTATATCTTGACCAACTAACAAATAAAGCTTAGGTAGGACACCTTTAGCGAAGGATTTTCGTCTCTCCCTCCTAGTTCTATTCCCCGATCTCATGAGAGATCATATCCTAAGCTCGATACCAATGTGTGGCGCCCCCAAAATAGGTATACATCACCCATTACGAGTTGTCAATACATGATGCGAAACAAATACAACTTTATTATTACAACGATAAAGCGTGAGTTTAAATACAAATATTATCTTACAGAATAATATTTATACTCAAATAAATCCTCATCACATTTATTGATACATTATTTTACAAAATGGTGAGGACTACTAAACAATCCTTTCTAAAACCTTCATTCCATACCCCAGGCTACGTACTCGCTTATATTCTCGCCTCCACGAGAAGAATGGAACAAAAAGGAAAAGGGTGAGCTCAACTAGCTCGATAAAGAATATTATGACTAAGATAATATCTGACAAATTATCGTTAGTCTTGTGAGGAAAAATCGATAGAATCTGATAGACAACAAGTTTCGGATCAATATTAGCAAATGAAATAATAATTCATAGAAGAGTTACGTAGAGAATGAAATCTACTATAATCTATGAATTTAACGGTCCATCATCAAAATTTTATCCTGTAACATCAATCAATATTCATCTCAAATCAAACATTCATCTTTGCACTACTGGGCCAAAGATATTCATCGATCGGTCGTGTTCATCTCAACACTGTTCATCTTTTGCACTCACGGGCCAAAGATATTCATCGATTAGTCGTGTTCATTTAAACACTGTTCATCTTTTGCACTACAGGCCAAAGATATTCTTGAAAATCATTCATCTTTGCACTACTGGGCCGAAGATATTCAATAATATCATCATTTAAGGCGAGGATGATGAAAAATATTTTTAAAGAACGAATCCGATTGAAACAAAATGACAAGGATTAAGGATTAAGGATTACGTACTTTGTTTTATCCATGTCCAACAATACCTCAAAATAATCATAGTGGTGTAAAATTCGAGAATGATCAAAACATGGATACAATCAAAGCTAGTATCCGGAATAGATATTTTGAATGAAAAGAAGAAATTTTATTTTTCGATGAATAGTCTTGAGTATCGTGAATAGTCTTGAGTATCGTGAATAGTCTTGAAATATCGTGAATAGTAACTCAGACACCAAAAGATAGAAATTCCACAAAAAAAACATTTTCACGCTTCATGAATAGTACTCGTGAATAGTAACTTCGTGAATAGTAACTCATGAATAGTAACTCGTGAATAGTAACCCATGAATAAATAACCCCGACATGAAAAAAGTTCCAAATTTGATAAAAGTTCCAACCAATATTTCAAAGTAATGATATTGAAGAAATAATATCATCCGAAAAGAAAATAACATCCACACCTCAAAGAATCGATGCCGGAAGGAAGGTCGGAAGTGATCTTGAATGAAACTTGTACTAAGCAATGAACTCTCAAAGTATCTAAATACTCACAAAATACGCTCGATAATATAGAGAGAAAAGAGAAAAATTTTGTTTACGGTGTGATTTTCAATTCTAACTTAGCCCTCTATTTATAGGAAAATGTTAGCCGTAAAGCGAGACTTGACTGCTTTACACGATGGCTTTACACTCTACTATTGCCACCCACCACATTTGAAATAAAATTCAGCACATTTCTTCACCAACCACAAGTGGGGCCCACTCAATTCTAGAATTTTCCACCAAAATCAATTATAACCCTAATTTCCAAATCGGACACCTCTTAAAATTCATAACAAATCATCCGTGCATTTTAACGGTTCAAAATTTGTGGACATATACTCAACTTATGTATGTATAACATACCCAAAAATTACCACAATCCAACGGTCGGATTAAAATTATAATCCCATGATATATCTCAAAACCCACGATTTAATTTTTAATACCTCCAATCTGGTAAAATCTTGATAAAACACCTCAACAATAATTTCTTCATTTATAACCACATAAATAAATCCATCATTTATATCCACATAAAATAAATATTTCTTTATCATATGAATCAATAATTAATTATTCACAAATAATATTACGAATCACAATTATTATAACCAGACGGTAGTTCCCGGAAAGAGGGGCTTTTCGATAAGGATTTCTCCTTCTTGGCCAGCAATTAGGTGACCAAACCTCTCCTTGATGAACTTTCTAGACATTGCCAATAATGCTATCTAATAATATTATTCAAATAATATGAATTATTGATCGATAATGGAGATAATGTGCGGTGACAATTATTGAACAACAATAATATAAAATATCAACGCAAATTATTGAATCAATAAAATAAAATATTGAGCGATAACTCTGTAAAAATTATTGAGTAGTGCCTTCTTACGTAAGGATCAATAATTCAACAATCTTTGTGCAATCTGGTATCTTTCTTTGTCTTGACCAGACATATTCTTGTATTTTAACCATCGAATTATTCCAATGATCTTAACGGTAACAACTTACTCGTTATTTTTAACCAACTTATATTTGTCGTTTTCTTCATCCAATCGCTTTTAGTTATGGGGCCCACATACATTTAGCGCCAATAAATGCACGAATATTCCCAAATGATCTGAATATTCCACGACCAAACGAATATTCCCAAGCAAAATGAATATTTTATAACCACTTGTTTATTTTGAAATATTTGCGTATTTAACCCTTAACTATCCACATTAATCAAATCAACCCTTACTATTTCAAAATAATAAATAAAGGAAATTCCTTTTATTTAAAAAATTTTGGGTCTTACAATGACGTTGGCTCGAGCTATTGAAGACTACGACCACCTTATTCAATACCATCACGGTAAAGTTTAACGGTAGGCGCATTGAGTAGAAGATCATATGGAACGCGAGTGCGATGATGTCAAGTATACGACATAGAGCCAACTTTAATAGAAAAGTTAAGGTTGCTCAAGCCATAGGCAGGAGGCGATATCGTATGAAGAAGAAAGTACAAGAAGGAGCTATTAGGAGCGAGAATTGATGAAGAAGGAATACTTGAGTCCACTCTAGACTTTGTGTTCTAACGACTTCTGATTTGAAGTACAAGATTATGATGGAAGCACACATACACCATTTGTAATCCATCACGGAAGTACTAAAATGTATCGTGATCTTCGACATACATTTTGGTGGAATAATATGAAGAGAGAGATTGCAGTTTATCTCGATGTGTTTAACTTGCCAACGTGTAAAAGCGGAGCATCTAGTACCTAAGGGTCCGTTGCAACCACTTGAGATTCCGAATGGAAGTGAACACATTACCATGGATTTACGTTACGGGTCTTCCTACTTCGTTTCTCAAGGCATCAATGCTATTTGGGTTATTGTTGATAGATTAACCAAGTCCGCTCATTTCTTGCCGATCACGGAGACTTATTCACTTGAGCGTCTTGCTAATATATGCGTAAATGAGATTGTGAGGTTGCATGGCATACCAGTATCCATAGTTTTGGATCGTGACCCAAGATTCACTTCAAGATTTTGGGTTAGCTTGCAAAAAAGCTATGGGCGCAGATTTGCGATTTAGTTACATACCATCCCCAAACGGACCGGACAATCGAGAGGACTATTCAAACTCTTGAAGATTTATTAAGACTACGTGTCCTAGACTTCAAGGCGGTTGGGATAAGTATTTACCATTGGTGGAATTCTCCTACAACAACAAGTTATCGAGCAAGTATAGGTGTGGCTCCATTGAAGCATTATATGGGCCGAAAATGTAGTTCTCGAATATATTGGGATGAGGTGGGTGAAAGCAACATTGTTGGGACCCCAGAGTTTAATGCGATGACTCACTAAAAAGATCCAAATAATTCGACAAGCGTATACAAAAACGGCTCAAGATCGACAAAAGAGTTATGCGGATCTTCATCGAAAGGACGTGGAATTTAATGTAGGGGATCATGTGTATTGTTGCGAGTTGCTCCATGGAAGGGAGTTACAAGATTTGGGAAGAGAGAAAGCTCGATCCACGATTTATTGGTCCATTTCAAATTCTTGACCGAGTAGTAGAAATGTAGCTTATAGACTTGCGTTACCTCAGGTATGTCTCGTGTTCGTAATGTGTTTCACATATCTCATATTAAATATGTGAAAGACCGAACCACGTTATTGAGTTAGAACCGGACGAGATAGTCAAGACTTAACGTTATGAGGAGAGTGCGTATCAAGATCTTGGATAGGAAGGAGCATGTCCCTACAGCTGAGAAAGGTCATACCACAAGTTAAAGTTTTGTGGAGGAATCATCTTATAGAGAAATGACACGGGGTTGAAAGCGAAATGAAAGCGAGGTATCCTCACCTTTTGAAACACCGGTATATACGTCGATTTCGAGGACGAAATTTCATAAGGAGGGGAGGTTGTAAGACCTGAAATTTTTTAAATAAAATGAATTTCCTTTATTTATTATTTTGAAATAGTAAGGGTTGATTTGATTAATGTGGATAGTTAAGGGTTAAATACGCAAATATTTCAAAATAAGCAAGTGGTTATAAAATATTCATTTTGTAGGGAATATTCGTTTGGTCGTGGAATATTATCGTCAGGGGAATATTAAATGCGACGATTTTACCAAATGTAGGGCCCCATAACGAAAAAGCGATTGGATGAAGAAAATGACAAATATAAGTTGGTTAAAAATAACGGCGTAGTTATTCCGATTATCTTGTTGGAATACCCGGTGGTTAAAATACGATGTCTGGCGTGGTTGCACAAGAGATAGCATACCGTATTACCGCAAGATTGTTGAATTATTGATCCTTACGTAAGAAGGCACTTACTCAATAATTTTACGGTGAGTTCTTGTTCAATATTTTATTTTATTGATTCAATAATTCTTGCGTTGATATTTTATATTATTGTTGTTCAATAATTGTCCTTGCATTATCTCCATTATCAGATCAATAATTCATATTATTTGAATAATATTATTAGATAGCATTATTGGTAATGTCTAGAAAGTTCTGTCAAGGAGAGGTTTGGTCACCTAATTGCGCGCCAGTAAGGAGAAATCCTTATCGGAAAGCCCCCTCTTTCCTGGGAACGGCCCTGGTTGTCATAATTGTGATTCTGTAATATTATTTGTGAATAATTAATTATTGATTCATATGATAAAGAAATATTTATTTTATGTGGATATAAATGATGGATTTATTTATGTGGTTATAAATGAAGAAATTATTGTTGAGGTGTTTTATCGATTATTTTTACAGATTGGAGGTATTAAAAAATTAAATCGAGGGTTTGAGATATATTGCGGGGATTATAATTTTTAATCCGACAGATGATTGTGGTAATTTTGGGTATGTTATACATACATAAGTTGAGTATATGTCCACAAATTTTGAACCGTTAAAAATGCAATGAATGATTTGTTATGAATTTTAAGAGGTGTCCGATTTAAATTAGGGTTATAATTGATTTTGGTGGAAAATTCTAGAATTGAGTGGGCCCCACTTGTGGTTGGTGAAGAAATATGCTGAATTTTATTTCAAATGTGGTGGGTGGCAATAGTAGCAGTAAAAGCCATCGGTGGCAGTCAAGTCCTGCTTGGTAAGCTAACATTTTCCTATAAATAGAGGGCTAAGTTAGAATTGAAAATCACACCGTAAACAAAGTTTTCTCTTTTCTCTCTATATTATTGAAATGTATTTTGTGAGTATTTAGATACTTTGAGTTCTTTATTCAAGATAAGTTTCATTCAAAGATCACTTCCGACCTTTCCTTCCTCAAGCAATCTTGATTCTTTGAGGTAAGGGATATTATTTTTTTTTCGAATGATATTATTTCTTCAATATCATTATGTTGAAATGTTGATCTCAAGTTTTTATCAAATTTGGAACTTTTTTCATGCTCGGGTTACTATTCATGAGTTACTATTCACGAGTTACTATTCACGAGTACTATTCATGAAGCGTGAAGATGTTTTTGTGGAATTTCTATCTTTTGGTGCTCGGATTTATTATTCATGTATACGTGCAGATTATTCACGATACTAAGACTATTCACGATACGGCACTATTCACCAAAAAAAATAAAATTTCTTCTTTTGTCCAAAACATCTATTTTGGATACTAGCTTTGATTGTATCCATGTTTTGATCATTCTTGAATTTTACACCACCGTGATTATTTTTGGGGTATTGTTGGACATGGATAAAACAAAATCCTAAATCCTTAATCCTTAATCCTTGTCATTTTGTTTCAATTTGGATTCGTTCTTTAAAAATATTTTTCATCATCCTCGTCTTAAATGATGATATTATTGAATATCTTTGGCACGTAGTGCAAAGATGAATGATTTCTGAAAGAATATCTTTGGCCTGTAGTGCAAAAGATGAACAGTGTGTTGAGATGAACATGATGGTGATTAATATCTTTATCTTTGTAGTGCAAAGATGAGCAGTGTTTAAATGAACATGACCAACTCGATGAATATCTTTGGCTGGTCAGACAGAGTAAAAGATGAATATTTGATTCCTATGAGATGTATATTGATTGTTGTTACGGGATAAAAGATAGATGAACTTATGAACTTTTAAATTCATACATAGAAGATAGTAGTTTGCATTCTCTACTTAACTCTTCTAATGAATTATTATTTCACTGCGAATATTGATTGAAAATTTGTTGTCTATTGTATTCTTCAGATGATATTATTTCCTCAATATCCTAAAAGAGTACGAGAGGAATCCACTATCTATATTGGAAAGTGAGATATATCTGTACCATAAAAGCCTTTAAATATTTTTCACTCAAAGAACTCAACACGCGTTAATTGACGCTGGGTTTTCCGAGCTTATTGAAAGACTACTTAATTACACTATTCAATACCATCCCGTCTTTAACGCCAGAATGACGACGAGTAAGATCATATCGTAGATATTATTTTCTGTGGTTCCTATCTCAGATTCAAGACAAGATTGCCGCGGAAGACACAATACACCATTTAATCCATCCCTCAAATAATACGAAGAGCAGGAGATTTAAAAGTTTATCTCGGCGTGTTTAATTCGCCAACGGTAAAGGGCGAGCATCTAGTACCTATGGGTCCGCATACTTGAGATCTCGAATATGGGAACACATTATCATGAATTTCACATGGGTCTTCCCACGAGGCATCAATGCTATTCGTTATCACGATAGACACCAAGTCCGCTTATTTTCACGATACCCGAGACTTATTCACTGAACGCCTGCCAGTATTTTCACGATTTAAATGGATTGCGAGGTCGTACGGGCATATCTGGTATCCATAGTTTCGATGTGACTCAAGATTCACTTCTTGCATTCGGGTTAGTTTCTGAGAATGGATTCAAGGATTTAGTTCTTGTGATACCATCCCAAACCAGATTTTATAATCGTGAGACTATTCAAACTCTCAAGACTTATTAAGACTCATACCGATTTCAAGGGCGCTTAGATAAGATTTACCATCAGGAATTTCCCAACAACGCTATCGTTAGCATAAAAAGCATTCAAGTTATACGGAAAATGTCGCTTCCAATATATCTTTAATATCCGCCTCGTGTTCGATACCGTTTTACATTCCATTTCAGAACATGCGAAAGACCCGAACTAATGCGATTGAATAATGACTAGCCAAGCATTTAACGACGAGGAGGTACCACAAGATTCGATAGAAGGAGCATGCCCTACTAAGAAAAGCGTCATACTGTCATAAAGCGAGGAACTGTTATAGTGAAACACCTTTGAACGGAATAAAGCGAGGGTCCAATTAAACACCAGTATCGCACGCTGATTTCGAGCGATATTATTTCCTCAATATCATTATGTTGAAATATTGATCTGAAGTTTTATCAAATTTGAAACTTTTGGTGTCTGAGATTCTTATCACGTATACGACCTTTATTCACGATATCTGACACTTATTCACGAATCGACCTAATTATTCATCGAAAAATGAAAAATTTTCTTTTCGTCCAAAATATCTATTCGGATACTAGCTTTGATTGTATCCATGTTTTGATCATTCTTGAATTTTACACCACTGTGATTATTTTTGAGGTATTTTTGGGCGTGGATAAAACAAAGTACTAATCCTTAATCCTTAATCCTTGTCATTTTGTTTCAATTGGATTCGTTTCTTTAAAAATATTTTCATCATCTTCATTCTTAAATGATGATATTATGGAATATCTTTGGTGCAGAGTGCAAAGATGAATGATTTCGATGAATATCTTTGTCAGTAGTAGTCAAAAGATGAGCAGTGTTTAGATGAACATGACCAACTGATGAATATCTTTGGCCTGTAGTGCAAAGATGAATATTTGATTTCAGATATATATTGATTGATGTTACAGGGATAAAAGATAGACGATGAACTTTAAAATTCATACATAGAAGATAGTAGTTGCATTCTCTACTTAACTCTTCTAATGAATTATTATTTCCTCTGCGAATATTGATTTAAAACTTGTTGTCTATTGTATTCTATTAGATTTTTTCCTGTTGAAGACTAATGATAATTTGTTGTATATTATCTTAGTCATAATATTCTTTACTGGGCTAGTTGAGCTCACCCTTTTCCTTTTTGTTCCATTTTCTTCTTTAGAGGCGAGAATATAGCGAAAGTCGACCACCCAGGTCATATCTTTATAAATGCGGAAAAGAGGACATATCACCAAACCGCCCACAACAGTTCAAGGTATGCTATAATTGTGGAAAGGAAGGACATATCGCTCGAGATTATGCAGTGGCGAAACCCTAGTTCAATGGGGACGGTGACTCAAAAAGACTATCCCGAAAAGTCAAAGTCAACGGTTCGAGAAGAGCGTTGTGTTGTGGATTGGTCAAAATGCGAGGAACCCAAACGAGGTGATCACGGGTAAGCTATTTATAAATTCTTGCGAAGTTTATACCTTACTTGATACACTGCTACCCATTCATTTATCTCTCCCTTTGTGCTCAACGCTTTAAACTTTACTCCGGAGAAATTAGACTTTGACCTATCTGTGGAAACTCCGTTAGGAGAAACTTTCATCACATCCACTGTTTATAAATCTTGTTTGATTCAAGTTGGCACCATCACCTTACTTGTTGACCTTATCTCTTTAAAGATTTATAAATCTTGTTTTATAAATCTTGTTTATCTCTTGCTTTTGATGTGATTTTAGGGATTGATTGGTTAACTACTCATCATGCCAAAATTGATTGTTTTCGTAAGGTTGTTAGTTTTCATATTCCTAACCAACCTGACTGTTGTGCAATTCAAGCAACTAAACCATTAAAATCAATCACCGTCATATCTAATCATAAAGCTATTCGTTTATTGAAAAACGGATGTCAAGCTTTCTTAGCCAATGTTATGGATTTGAATAAAGACACGTCAAATTTGAATAATATTCCAGTTGTTATTGACTTTCCTGACGTATTTCCTGAAGAACTTCCCGGTCTACCCCCAGAACGTGAAGTTGAATTCTTATATATTCCAAATGTCGTGAAGATCATGAGCACCATTTGAAGCTGGTACTCCAAAGGCTTCGTGAAAATAAACTATATGCCAAATTGAAGAAATGCGAGTTTTAGCTTGAGGAAGTAACATTCCTTGGGCACGTGGTGTGGAAACATGGAGTATCTGTTGATCCGGCGAAGATTGAAGCAATACAAAGTTGGGAGCAACCGAAGTCGGTGACTGAAGTACGTAGTTTTTTGGGCTTAGCTGGTTATTATCGGAGATTCGTGGAAGGGTTTTCTCGAATCGCTATTCCATTAACCCAGCTAACTCGGAAGGATACAAAATTTGTTTGGAGCGAAGAATGCGAGAAGAGTTTCCAAGAGCTCAAGAGGAGACTCATTTCGGCACCTGTTCTAACAATACCATCTGGTTCGGATGGATTTTTTATCTACAACGATGCTTCAGGCAAAAGGTTAGGATGTGTTCTCATGCAACGTGGGAAAGTCATAGCCTATTCCTCGCGACAACTTAAAGAGTATGAGAGGAATTATCATACTCATGATCTAGAGTTGGCGGCCAAGTCGTTTTAAAAGATATGAAGGCACTATCTATATGGGGAGAAAGTGGAGATATATTCGGACCATAAAAGCCTTAAATATTTCTTCACTCAAAAAGAACTCAATATCTTGGCCCGGCTGACGTTGGCTCGAGCTATTGAAAGACTACGACCACACTATTCAATACCATCCCGGAAAAGCGAACGTGGTAGTAATGACGCGTTGAGTAGAAGATCATATCTTGCGGGAATGAGTGCGATGATGTCAAGTATACGCGTAGAGCCAACTTTAATAGAAAAAGTTAAGGTTGCTTGCCACCGCAATCTTGGAGGCGATGCGTATGAAGAAGAAAGTACAAGAAGGAGCTATTCCGAAGCGAGAATTGATGAAGAAGGAATACTTGAGTCCACTCCCCGAGCTTTGTGTCCCTAACGACTTTGATTTGAAGTACAAGATTATGATGGAGGCACACAATACACCATTTGCAATCCATCTGGAAGTACTAAAATGTATCATGATCTTCGACATACATTTTGGTGGAACAATATGAAGAGAGAGATTGCAAAGTTTATCTCAATGTGTTTAACTTGTCAACGTGTAAAGCGCGGAGCATCTAGTACCTAAGGGTCCGTTGCAACCACTTGAGATTCCGAAATGGAAGTGGGAACACATTACCATGGATTTAAATTCTGGGTCTTCCTACGGTTTCTCAAGGCATCAATGCTATTTTGGGTTATTGTTGATAGATTAACCAAGTTCCGCTTTCATTTCTTGCCGATACGGAGACTTATTCCCTTGAGCGTCTTGCTTTAGTATATGCGTGAATGAGATTGTGAGGTTGCATGGCATGCCTCGTATCCATAGTTTTGGATCGTGACCCAAGATTCACTTCAAGATTTTGGGTTAGCTTGCAAAAAGCTATGGGCACGGATTTGCGATTTAGTTCGCATACCATCCTCAAACAGACGAACAATCGAGAGGACTATTCAAACTCTTGAAGATCTATTAAGACTATGTGTCCTAGACTTCAAGGCGGTTGGGATAAATATTTACCATTGGTGGAATTCTCCTACAACAACAGTTATCAGGCAAGTATAGGTGTGGCTCCATTTGAAGCATTATATGGACAAAAGTGTCGCTCTCCAATATGTTGGGATGAGGTGGGTGAAGCAACATTGTTGGGACCCGAAAGTTAGTGCGTATGACTCTACCGAAAAGATCCAAATGATTCGACAACGTATACAAACGGCACAAGATCGATAAAAAAGTTATGCGGATCTTCATCGAAAGGACGTGGAATTTAGTATAGGGGATCATGTGTTGTTGCGAGTTGCTCCATGGAAGGGAGTTACAAGATTTGGGAAGAGAGGAAAGCTCAATCCACGATTTATTGGTCCATTTCAAATTCTTGACCGAGTAGGAAATGCACGACTATAGACTCGCGCGTTACCTCACGAGTATGTCTCGTGTTCATAATGTGTTTCATATATTTGTACTTCAGTAAATATGTGAAAGACCCGAATCACGTTATAGGTTAAGAACCTGATGAGATAGCCAAGACTTAACGTATGAGGAGGTACTGTCAAGATCTTGGATAGGAAGGAGCATGTCCTACGCCAAGAAAGGTCATACCACAAGTTAAAGTTTTGTGGAGGAATCATGCTATAGAGGAAATAACTTTGAGGAATTAGAAACGGAAATGAAAGCGAGGTATCCTCACCTTTTCAAACACCGTGTAATCGTCACGTCAATTTCGAGGACGAAATTTCATAAGGAGGGAGGTTGTAAGACCCCAACTTATTATTAATGAAATTTAATTTTCTCTATTTATTATTTTGAAATAGTAAGGGTTGATTTGATTAATGTGGATAGTTATGGGTAAAATACGCAAATATTTCAAAATAAGCAAGTGGTTATAAAATATTCATTATTGTCGGGAATATTCGTTTGGTCGTGGAATATTCAGATCGTCGTGAGGAATATTCGTATGCGACTGACGCAACCATGTGTGGGCCCATAACTGAAAGCGATTGGATGAAGAAAACGATAAATATAAGTTGTTTAAAAATAATTGGCGTAGTTGTTATTCTGAATTATCTTTAAAATACTTGGGTTAAAACACGTGCTTTACCAGTATTGCACCAATTATTGATTCTTACGTAAGAAGGCACTACTTAATAATGGTTACTGTGAATTACCGCTTCAATTATTTTATTGATTTAATAATTGTCTTTGCGTTGATATTTTATATTCTTGTTGTTTGAATAATTGTCATTACACGGTTTTTTTAATTATCAAGCAATAATTCATATTATCCTAATAATATTATTAGATAATATTATTGGCAATGTCTAGAAAGTTCATAAGGAGAGGTTTGGTTACCTAATTGTGCGCCAAAGAAGGAGAAATTCTTATTGGAAAGCCCCTCTTTCTGGAGGAACCGCCTGTTGTCAATATTGTGATTACTGTAATATTATTTGTGAATAAATAATTATTGATTCATATGATGAGGAAAATATTGATTTTATGTGGATATAGATGGAGAAAATTTTAATGTGACAATTGTTGAAAATTGAAATTTTATCTTTTTCGATAAAATAATTCATTTAAATATATTATTATATTTTAATAATATAATAATGGTGATATTTTTACAATCGAATGTGGGATATATGAGTATACGAGGAGGAAGAGTATTTTTGTTGTAATAAATGTTTAAAACATGTTAAACATGTCTCAATTGGACCCCATTTATTGGTCAAATTTGATTATAACTTTTAAATATCTCTCCAGCTTGTGATTTCCTGGTCAATTTCTGCTTGGAATTTGGAAAACTTTCTTACGCAAAGTTGTAGAGAATTGAATTTCCTATAAAACTTCGTGATTCAAATTTTCTGATAGAAGGGCTATTTATTATGAATTATTGAAGTTCAAGTTCAAAATAATTGATTTTTGGAAGTTTAAAATATTTTAAATTGGAAAAACGTTTTATTACTTTTTCTAGAAGGTGAGCATGTGGAAAATGCTAGGAGCTGAATTCTAAGAGGCGTAGGAAATTTTATTATAAATAATAATATTATATTAAATTTTACGCTTTGGTGTTCTAAAGATTTTCCTATAAATAGGTGCTTAGGTTAGAATTGAAAATCACACCGTAAATTGAAGTTTTCTCTCTATATTATCGAGCGTATTCTTGTGAGTATTTTGAGTATACTTTGAGTATTGCTATACCAGTGATAAGTTCAAGTTATAGTCGATATCCTGTGTTTAAACTAAATCTTGTCTTTGTGAGGTAAGGGATATTATTTTTTCGTAATGATATTATTTCTTCAATATCATTATGTTGAAATATTGATCTGAAGTTTTTATCAAATTTGAAACTTTTGGTGTCGAGATTACTTATTCACGATATCGACCTTATTCACGTATCTTACCTTATTCACGAATCGACCTTATTCATCGAAAAATGAAAAATTTTCTTTTAGTCCAAAATATCTATTCG
Organism: Panax quinquefolius; assembly: GCA_020205615.1. Classification (NCBI taxonomy): domain Eukaryota; kingdom Viridiplantae; phylum Streptophyta; class Magnoliopsida; order Apiales; family Araliaceae; genus Panax; species Panax quinquefolius. The sequence goes on along the minus strand of CM035155.1, from coordinate 12,315,246 downwards.
GATACTAGCTTTGATTGTATCCATGTTTTGATCATTCTTGAATTTTACACCACTTGTGATTATTTTTGAGGTATTTTTGGGCGTGGATAAAACAAAAGTACTTAATCCTTAATCCTTAATCCTTGTCATTTTGTTTCACCGGATTCGTTTCTTTAAAAATATTTTTCATCATCTTCATCTTAAATGATGATATTATGGAATATCTTTGGCTGTAGTGCAAAGATGAATGATTTCGATGAATATCTTTGGTAGTAGTGCAAAGATGAGCAGTGTTTAGATGAACATGACCAATCGATGAATATCTTTGGCTGTAGTACAAAGATGAATATTTGATTCCGATATATATTGATTGATGTTACAGGATAAAAGATGAGCGATGAACTTTAAAATTCATACATAGAAGATAGTAGTTGCATTCTCTACTTAACTCTTCTAATGAATTATTATTTCCATTGCGAATATTGATTTAAAACTTGTTGTCTATTGTATTCTATTAGATTTTTTCCTGTTGAAGACTAATGATAATTTGTTGTATATTATCTTAGTCATAATATTCTTTTACCGGGCTAGTTGAGCTCACCCTTTTTTTTTGTTCCATTTTTCTTCTCGGAGGCGAGAATATAAGCGAGTACAGTAGTCGTGGTATGGAATGAAGGTTCTAGAGAGAGTTGTTTAGTAGTCCTCACCATTTTTGTAAAATAATGTATCAATAAATGTGATGAGGATTTATTTGAGTATAGATATTGTCTAGAAGATAATATTTGTATTCAAACTCACAGTTTTACTGTTGTACTAATAAAGTTGTAGTTGTTTCTGTACCATGTATTGACTACTCAAAATGGGTGATGTAAACCTATTTTGGGGGCGTCACAAGTTTCAACAGATAAATCAAAGTCTAACTTCTCCAGAGTTAAATTCAAACATTGAACACAACTAAGTAGAATGAAAGAGTGAGTAGAACCGGTATCTAACATGGTATAGACTTCGCAAAAGTTTATGATTAACTTACCCGTGATAATTTTATTCAGGTTCCTCGTCACGAAAAAAAAACACTCTCTCTTAAACTACCGGTTTTAGCTTGTCTGGGAAATCCTTTGGCATCACTATCCCAGCTGGACTTGACTTCACCATATCATCCCTGCACTACAGGCCAATGATATTATTTAATATCACGACCACGAATTATCCATGCACTACGGGCCAAAGATAATCGTGTTTTCATCAACGATCCTGATCATGCCATAAAACAATTCATCTTTGCTCCCTTGGCCGAAGAGAATCCATAGCCATAATCATACCAAAAATCGTCCCATCAACGCACAAGCGCTAATGAGGACTTTTTCCACATCATTTGTAAAATTACGGTACATGATTATACCGAATAATCCTCGTCATAATCATACCAAGTCCATCTATGCACTTCGCAGCCACGAGATGACTTTCAACAAAATATAAACATGAGGATGATGACAATTATATAAGAATTCAATAAAACAAGTTCAAGAATTAAATTATTCGGAACTAATAACGTCCAAATTGTCAACATGATACTTCTTTGTAGAGTAAAATTCAAGAATGCTCGTAAGAATATTTCTATGAAAAGATCTTTGGATGAAGCGCAAATATCAAGGATATTCCACTAATTTCATGGAGTATAAAAAGTCAAAACTTTAATCAATCGAGTATAATAAAGAATGGAATAACAAAAGAAATCACCATACATGCGGTATTTCATGATGGACAAAGTTATTCCAATAGAATAATAAATAACGAAACCAAAGTCAAAGCGTAATACGCACCGAAGCGTGATATTCCAAATGTAATAATAAAGAATGGAATAACAATGAAATCACCATACATGCGGTATTGGCATAGAGAGTTATTCCAACGTAATAATAAATAACGGAACCGTGTCCGGCGTAAAACGCGCGCATGTGATATATTCAATGAATAATAAAGAATGGAATAATAATAGAAATCACCATGCATGCGGTATTTGCATTGACGAGTTATTCCAATGTAATAATAAATAATCGGAACCAGTCCTCCCATAAAACGCATGTATACGATATTCTAACGAGAATAATAAAGACGGAACTAGGTTCTAGTAAAAACGCATGCATGTGATATATTCAATGAGTAATAATAAAGAATAAAATAACAATGTAATTTCACCATGTATAGGGTAGATCACAGATATCTGAGTTATTCCAACAGAATAATAAAGAATGGAATAACAGAAGTTCTCTTCATGAATATGAAAAAAATAATACCCCTTACGAGTACAACAAATAATATCCCTTACCTTATAAAGAAGAGTACTCTCACCAGAAGCGGGGATATACTTGAAGAAACTTGCACTACACTCAAAGCTTTCTTAAACGCTAAAGAAATACGCTCAAGATAGAAGAATAATTCTCTCTCAGCTTTCTCTCTAGAGTTTCAAAGAATTTGTAAGAAATAATGAAGGAATGAACTTCTATTTATAGAAGAATGGATCTGAATAATAACTTAATCCATGAACGGTCGGATCGATTTACTTTAAATGGATTTCGCCTAGATTGGTTTACAATAAAATATAATATATTCTATTTATAATCTAATAAAACGAATAACTTTTAAAAAAGATTTTACTATGCAAACACTATGCGAGCACTATACAAATACTACGCATAATAAAATATAATATATTCTAATTATTGTCTAATAAAACGAATAACTTTATAAAAGTATTTTGTTTTATATAAAAAGCTTTTCTACTTTTATTATATTAATAATACTAATAAAACAAAACTTCATCATCATTATTATTATTCACACTATTAATCGACTGTGGTCGTTCCTGGAAAAAAGGGCTTTCCAATAAGGATTTCTCCCTATTGGTAGCGTAATTAGGTGACCAAACCTCTCCTTGGCGAACTTCTGACATCGTTAATAATGCAAATAATAATATTAATAACTCATCACCTCAATTATTGATTTAATAATATATAAAATATCGATAATAATTGAATAAAATCGAATGACTTCTCATGTAAAGCCTGATAATCAATACCGTGCTAACTTATGCAACCACACGTATTCATCGTACTTTTTACTACCGAAAGTAGTTCAACAAAGATAATACTGTAAAACTTCCGCAGCTTATTTTCATAAAAATATTTTTGTCGTTTTTCTCGATCGAATAATAATTACGTTGTGGGGTCCACCAATGATTGTCTTGCATATACCTAATATTCCCCAATGACAAAGAATATTCCCCGACCAATCGAATATAATATAACAACGTGCATACTTTACAAAATTTATAAATATTACCCACAACTATAACAGTATATTAAATCCACACCATAAAATTCAAAAAAAAAATTCAAGAAATTTAAATCTTTATTCGCAAAATTTGGGATTTTACATTTGTGCCCTTTGAAAACATTATAATCGCTTTTCCAGAGGCTTTAATTAAATTTGATGAATAATCACTCTTCAAGAGTCTTCAATTATGTTTGATGAATAATCGCTCTTCTAGAGCCTTTAATTAAGTGTGATATACAACCTCATATATGCAAAACATAAATTTAACTTTATTACTTGAAACATAAATAAAATATATAATAAAAATATTTATTATAATAAAAATAATTAATTGGTATGAACATTTCCATCAACATATCATTAAGGAAACCATAGATATCAAAATTAGTTATTTTCATTCCATTTGAAAGTTAAAAATAATTCATAGGATCTTCAGGATCATTATGATCAATAAAATTTATTTCAATTTTATTTCCTTTTCTTTTATGGAGTCTTGATACAAATCTACCAAATATTTAGGAGTACGACAGGTACATTCCCTTTTCTATATTGATTATTTGTTCTTTTCACATCTACGACCACAACCATAATTTTCTCTATGTTTATCAAATGAGGTACTATTCACTTAAGGGAATGTAATAGAATCTGTCGAGCGAGATTGTTGGGTTTTCGGCAAAAACTTATTATTTTGTACAGCCACTAGAAGAAATGATATCATTTTTAGGAATATAATTTCCTTTATCGCTTCAAGGAATATATTATGAACTTACACTCACAATATTGCTATTACAGGAGCATATTCGAGGCATGAAATATAGTAAATATTTTTTTTTTCTAACATGTCTTTATCAATATATTTTTTTTCCATGGAGATGATGGCGAATAAAAATAATTAATTTTACATGATCCTGCAGGGATGCATGATTGCCAACTTTAATTGTATCTCCAAGGTTCTTTGCCTTTAGATGAATTTCATCACTAAGAGTACATGACAAATTATTCTTACCCGTAATATCAAGTTCCACGAACTCAAGTTTAACAAGACTTATCATTGTAATTTCATTCAAAAAATATCAAAAATTATTAAAAATTTAATTTATTATAACCATCCACATATAACTATTCATGAACATATGAACCATTATAAACTTACTACCACATGCAAGTATATTAACTTCACTGGTTGCGCTTAACATATTTCATATATCATTATCTTAAAACATAAAAAGTAACTGTTAAAAACACGCGCCATATGCTATTAACATGTATGATACTTTAATTAATTAATTAGTAGCACCCTAAAAACTACAATATTATTACATCCTAGGAAATTGTGAACATATGTAAACATACTAGCAACGTACAAAATTATATTATTTTAATGAATAACACTTAGACTAAAATGAACACATCAAATGCTCGATGCTTTATCTTTGTTGTACATTCACAAGACCATCAAATGTTATCATAAGCCCTTAAAAAAAATATAAACGTAACATCCACACTAAATTTGCACTATTTTGTTCAGTTAACTATTTCAATCGACACACATCTAATGTCCAATTATGTTAATAACTCATGTACACAAACCACAAATGCATAACATTATTGACTTATATGTAACCAAAAAAATTAAGCACTAATTATCTAATTGTAAAATAAATCAAAACATATGCATCATCGCTCTCAAAAATGACAAGAAACAATCAATTAATTAACATGGGAAGTTACCACACGGCCCAACCCGGGGCCTTCAAAAAGTCGGGAACTCTGCCAGCAAAATCCTACCTAACCCTTTTGCATACCATTTGAATTTCTCCTCCTCAATTTAACAAGGAATCAGATGCTTGTATAATTCATAACTTGATTACAAAACAAAACGTAAGCAGAATAACAAACAAAGGAACTTCAGTCAATTATTAAGGGAGGGATAAGGGTATCCATATCTCTAACCAGAAAAGTCCTCAAATTCAGATAACATGGACTTTGGTTCAATGCAAATAATTAAGCCCAATGAGGAGGGGAGAGGAGAGGAGAGGAAAACCATTATTCATTCAGCGAATTGTGAATTTTACTAAACCTTTTTTTTTTTATAAAATAAAAATCTAGTATGGAGTTCTTCTTCTCCTCAATTCTGCTTTCTTCTCCTTGAAGATAAAAGAAAAAGTCGTTGGTTGGAGTTTCTCTCTTGCTCCATTGAGATCTGAGTTATATGGGTCTGCTATAATGGCGGTTGATGATTTCGATTTGGGTTTTGAAGGACCGATAATGGTGAATTTAATCTTGCAACTTGTAATTGATTAAGGCAAATAAAATTTAGGGTTATGAAGTGTAGTGATATGATTGTTGTGACTAATATTTATTGATTTTGAAAGTGGTGCTAGAATATATCGTGGTTATCTCTTTTGTGAGGATGAAGATGACACTGGTGCTAGAATCTACCGTGATTATCTCTTTTGTGAGCATCTTCAGCAGATGGATTATATTTAGTCCATATGACATCAGCAGATGTCATTTAGTCTTCAATTTTTTTAGCAAATGGATTATCTTGTGGACTATCATGTGGACTATAATATAAAATGATTAAAATAATCAATGAATTCAAAAAAAATCATTCCAACAACCATATTCCATCTAAAAAATAAATTAAAGAGATATTATCAATAAAAAACAAAAATCAAATATAATAAAAATACAAATTATTATTAACAAAATACTTACAATTGCTAAATGTTGGAGTAGTTGATTGAAAGATGTAAAATGTATTGAATTATTGTACATATTTATATATTTTCCAATTACCCTAACAATTTCTATCTGTTGTTATTTTTTTATAGATTTTTTTATGTTTTGATTATTGTACATATTTTTTTTGTATTTCAAATTATTGTATTTTTTGTAGTTGATTAATGTATTGAATTATTTTTTTTATTCTTCCCACTTCGTCTTCTTCATCTCCTTCTTCACAGACCTTCTTCTCCTTCATCTCCTTCTTCACAAATCTTCATCTCCTTCTTCTTTTTCTTCTATCCTCTCTCCCATTTAATAATATTAAAATTATAGTCCATGAGATTTTTCATTCCTTGATTTAGTCTTTTTGGATTGCTGAAAAAATGGTTGGACTAAATATAGTCCATCTACTGGAGCAAAATCTGCTTCCTAAACTAAATATAATCTAGAATTTTCGCAACTCCGACCTGCTGGAGTTGCTCTAAAGCCTTCATCTTCTTCTAAATCTTATATTTCCTTCTTTTCTGATTAAAGTTTTGTTTGGTTGATTACGCCATCTAGACTTGCTAGCGATAGTGTTCAAGTTCACTTCAATCTCATCTCAGTCTAAGATATGGTGACTGGAGATGATGACATATATATATATATATATATATATATATATATATATATATATATATATATACTTGTGTTTTAGGTCTAGGCTAGGGGTGTTACAAGCTTGAGCTTTCAAGAGTTGCTCTGATAATTTTGGGTCAAATTCAAAGTCTTAATCGAATGAAATAAGGTTTTAAACCATTAGTTCAATAATATCTTCTTGACTGATTGATAATATTGTTAGTAATTTAATTTTTAATATACAAACAAATTTTTTTTCATAACTTTCAATAAATAAGATTGAGGTGTTACATTTATTCTTTATAATAAATAGGCTAGGTGGAGAAAGAGGGATGAAATGAGGAGTATACTCTATTTCCCTATTGATTTGATTATTCACCGGTACGAGGGTGCATTTTGTTTTGTAGTAGCTCCATCTATCTAATCGTTTTTGATTTTTTAAATATTGTTTTTTACTTTTTAGTTGCTAAAAACTTGTTTGTTACATATAGACCTGACAATATAGTTAGTTAACTGTTGGGTCAAACTATATTAACTGGAACCAAATAGGCTGGTTAACCATTTTTATTTATTCAGGCTAGTTAAAGTTTGGACCCATATTTTTTAAAACAAATATAGTTTTGAACCGGTTAACCATTTTTCAACTCATATTCCATTCCATTTTTCAACCCATAGTTCTGAACAGGTGATGGAGAAGATATTAGAGTGACATCATGTTTATGTGTTGTACATTAGAGTTTATGTACAATTTTGGTACTGTACATTACAACTCAAAATGTTGTACAATATAACACGTCCAAGATGTTATCCTGGCATTTTAAGATAAATTCGATGTCACATATTTTTAATAAAATGTTTTCAATTCTAAAAACTAACAATGGAGAAAGATTATATTGGGCGATATTTGTTTGTAAAAAACATATTTGGGATTAAATTATTTCTCTTAATTTAGCACTATTTTGGATTATTTTATCTTATGAATGAAGGAGGATTAATAGTCTTTTAAATAGTGCAATAGATTATTTTTTGTCATTCTTAAGGCTATTTATGAGAGATTATATAATCTTATGATGAATGTGACGGTCACAATTTCATTTTTCAAAAGTTCTGTTTAAAAGTCAAAACATCTTAAATGGTTAATATGGTTAATATGGTTTTGAACCATAACCATATAGTTCCAACCCACACAACCCATATTAAAAATGGTTAATATGGTTTTAGTTCTTAAATGGAACCATAACCATATTTTGAAAACCAAAACCAACCCATAACCATATTTTGTCAGGCCTAGTTACATATTTAAAGATTTGTTAATTGAGAATGAAATGAGGAGGAATTGATTGATTCCCATTGCAACAATCATGTATTAGCTCTATCTTCACTTTATATAGAATAATTCTACATTTCAAAGGTATTTTTTTGGCAAGCATCCGAACGCTTAACAAGATAACTAAACATAAGTTTGTTGTGCTTTATAAGGTATATTTTTGGCACATTCGAAGGCTTAACAAGATAACTCTGTCGAATGTCAAATGTTGTTTAGCTGTTCTCTTGCCTATAGAAGTTCAAAATTAACAAATTTTCTGGTATGATTATTCAACAGATTTGACTCTGTTTATGTGAAGAATTGGAATGATATAATAATATGTAATAAGTAGATTTTATATCTACTTATCCGGTATCTGTTACTTGAATTAGTTGCTTATATTCATGTTTTTAGTTACTTTTCATACATTTTATGTTATTTTGTAGGCTATGACATGACATTGGCATGAAGAAGCAAGTGAAAGCAATTCAGACATCTTTTGGACTAAAATACGCAAGCAAATGCAAGAAGGGAATATTAAAGGACATTTAACACCAAGTTAGATGAATGTTCTTAGCATGGAACTTGGATTTTATGGTATCTCTACTTCTTAGCTTTCCAAAACATCTTGAATCATCCCAATTGGAGCTCGGATGCGAGAGTTATGACCTTTTTATCAATGAAGATCAAAACTAAGCGTTGTCATGCTTGCCATTTACATAGCATCTACTTCAAGCTTGATTTAGGCCTTGATCCGGACGGAATTTGTCAAAGCTCAAAGAATGAAAGTTATATATCTCGTCGATATCTTCGATTTGATAGGTGGCAGGCCCCGTAACTCCAAGCAGATCAAAAGTTATGCCTGTTTTACTAAAGGACATCGCAACAGAAAACAACGTAGCGCGGACCGCGCTATAAATGAACTACGCATAGCACGGAGCGCGCTAGGCCACCAGATTGTCTGACCCTGTAGTGCGGGGCTTGCCCAGAATGGCTTAGGGACAACGTGGGGCGCGCTAGGCAGCGGGAATAAAGTTTAATTGGGTTATTTGATGTTCAAATTGAGCTAGAATAGGATTCTTAGTTGCCCAACTTGCTAGGATGTCCATTAGAACTATAAATACTTGAGTTTAACCTGGATTGTGAGGCTAGTTCTAAGATTCCATTAAATTCCTCTTGGGATAGATTTCTATTAACTTATTCTTTATTTTCTTTCTTAGATTAGGAACACTAGATTATATTAGAATTGGAGATTGAAACAACTTGGAGACCATTGAAGATCAAGAGCATGAGTTTGAGGAAGATGAAGATTTACTGACAACAGATTCAATTTTTTTCTTTAATCTTATTTTTATCTTTCAATGTTATTTCAAAGTGTGGATTCTTAGTTTTAATTCAATGAACTAATTCTTTGTTTGAGATTATAATGGATCTTATTATGTAGTTTATTTTAATACGTTTCACTATCAATTATTATGTTCTATCATGAGAATTGTCTATTGTGATTTGGACTTAATTCTTTAATTGATTGGCCATTAATTACCGTGATAATCTATATGACCTCGAGAGATGAAGTTTAGATTTAGATCTGATCATGATGACACGTGTTTGTGATTTCTGCATAGATGGAATTCATGATTCGTGTTTAGGATAGAGATATGTCTTTACGCCATATGTAATCTTATAGAGAACTTGTGCTTTAAATCCTTTTTAATTGTAATTCACATAGAGATATAGTGGATTAGTTAATTAGGATGTCTTGCTTAATTCTATCATCTGTGGATTTAAGTGAGTATGGGTATTATGCATCGAGAGGTGGTTTTATATGCTTTAGTGTTCTTGATTAACAATTCAAGATAAAGAATAATTGATGAGAAATGTGTTAACTTAAATGAAGTAATAAGTGAAGTTGTGATCTTAAATCTCCGTAATCTTAATTTAACTAGTGGTAATTAAAATTAGTTTAATTATAAATTGAAATTCATTCGTTTAAATAAGATTGAGTTGATTACGAGTTAGTACTTGGTGATTTTTATTAAATAATTCTCTGTGGGAACGATTATCTACTTTCACTTTATTACTTGTTGACCACGTATACTTGCGTGTTGTGCGTATATAGATTTTACCCAACAAATTTTTGGCGCCGTTGCCGGGGAATTAATTTAATAATTATTTACCAATATTAATGTCAATCAAATTAGTTTTAATTTGAACATTTTTTTTTCTTTTTTTTCTTTTATTTTATTTTATTATTTTCTTATTTTTCTCTCATTTCAGGTACCATGGCTGGATTCAATTATCAATATGTTCAACAAATTTTCTTTCAAAAAAAAAACAAAAACAAGATTGTTATTATACTCATCATTGATTTTGTTAGTTGAAAAGAAATCTTGAAAGCAAACCAATCAGACCTTCCCCAGTTTAGTTTTTTTTTTTTAAAAAACTAATTGCTTTGAATTAATGGTTGTTATCATGGAGCTGTTCAGATTCTAAGTTAGTAAAGTCTATTTCGAACCATCACCAACATGAGAAATATAAAATGAAGGGATTTCTAGTCTTCTACTAAGAATAGATGCCTTGAGATGTGGGGTTGTTTTGAAACATGGTAAGAAATGACAAGGTTAACTAAAAGCTCAAAATACATAATTTCTTTGAACAATTGAAAGTGCTAAAGGGTGCACCAAATCCTCTTTTACCTGTTGACTCATTAATTAATAAGAAAATAATAAATTAAAAAACCCAAAATTATCATTCCTCTCTCTCCATCTCCCGTGTACTGTTGATTATCTCCAGTGTAGTATAACTACAAATAACTAATCAATATACAGTCTAAACATCACACATTACTACAAACTTCTTCACTCAGCAGAAACTTTAAAGAAGAAACATGGAGACTTCCAACAAACATTTGATCTCCTCATACAATAATTTCCTACTCAGTCTTGTCGTTACACTTACTTACGCTAATCGCTACAGTATCTGCAAATGCAGAAACTCATTACCATCAATTTGTTGTAAGTTTTTCTTTTGTTTTTCTTTCTAATATAGTATTATCTCCCTATTGTACTAGAGTTGATCAACTTAAGTGGCTAGTGTAGCTTAGTTTAATACCATGCTTTTGAACATGATTTGAGTTTCACAAGATGCGAAATTCAGAATCCCTTCATCGTCCCTACGATAGAATAAAAGATTAACTAAACTATTTTGTGATAGATTCAAGCAAAAACGGTGACGGGCTATGCAAAACCCATAACATAATAACAGTCGATGGACAATTCTCGGGGTCAACTCTGGAAGATACCATGCAGGAAATGATAATTAAAAAAAATCCAATCACGAGACACCAAAAATTTTACGTGGAAAACCCTCTAAAATTAAGAGGTAAAAACCACGGGACAAATTCCGAAGAATTCACTAGAATAATATGAGAGAATACAAAGGGGTTAAATACATTTTTCCTCATTCTACTAGGAGTCGGTTTACAAATGCATCATCAAACTGATTTTTTTTACATTCGACTCACTGAACTATAATTTTTTAACAAACCATTACTAATTCCGTTAAATTGTTTGACTTTGGACGAAAAAAGTACATAAGATGCCACGTGAGAGAGAAAAAGCTTACGTGTCACACATTTTTCTTTCTGACATGCCTAGATGGAAACTCTTATAAATTTAATGCTAAATTAATCAAAATCAAATAAATAAAATAATCCATTCAAAATAAAAGTACAATAAACATAAAAAAAATTTAAATTTATTTTAATCATTAATATTTGTTTGGTATGATAAAACTTTGATATTATAACATACAAAAAATCTTTTTTTTTCAGTATGGTACAATTTTAAATAAATTATATAAATTGCAAATAAATATGTAATTTTCTTTTAATTTAAATAACTCATTAAATTCATTAATTTTATTAACCTCTCTTGAGATAAAACTAAAATTAATAATAGAACATATAAAATTAATTGTCATAATACTCTCAACATTAATAATGAAAATTATTAATATTTTTTCTTTGATAAATTTATCTTTTATTGTATTCAAATATATTACATATATTATTAAAATAAGAAAAATTTGGATAAATTTTGAATTTTAGTAATGTCTTTAAAATTATTCATAAATACTTTCATAATAAGCACAAATTTAAAATTTAAATTCATAAAAAAATTCAAATTACAAAAATATAATTAAATTTTGAAAATTAATTATTATTTATATTTTTGAAAATATATATAATTATTATTTATATTGTAAAATCATTAAATTTAGGCTTAAATATACAATAAAAAATATTAAAACACTTCAAACATCAATTATTATTATTTTTTTTAAATTCTAAACCATTAGATATGAAGTGAGAAAAATAACCCAAAATTCTTTCTTTCTTTTTTTTGCTAATTTTTTTAATTCTAAAACTCATTAGTAATATATTATTCATATCCACATACATTTTCTTAGTTAAACTCCAACTAAACTAAAAAAATCATTGAAAAATAAACCAACTAAAATGGAACAATCATCTTCATCTTCATCTTCTTCCTCTGCTTCGCCTTTCACATCTAATGGAACCCATTTCGTTCATATCAAGAATCAAAACTCAAAATTTATACAGATAAAATCAAATTCAAAATCCAAAAATTCATTCATTCCGTCAAAACAAAACCCAAAATTGGTACATATCAAACCAAACTCACTTAATATGCAAATATGAAGAACTAAAACAAAACCCAGAAAAAATTTCTATTAAAAGCATGTAAAATGTTGCTTAGCCTAATTAGCACCATAAACAAACAATATATATTTTCCTAAAATTATCACCCTGAACATGAATGTAATTTGCACAAAAATAAAAAACAGCACCAAAAAAATACAAAGACGACTTCTTCAAAAATTACCAGATCCAAAATATCCATAAATTCTTGCTCATTGCTCAATCTTCAAACCCTCTTCAACTTCTTCAAGAATTACCAAATCCCAAAACATTAACAATTTAAAATCATCTTCTTCTTTCTCTGTCAAATCTCCCGAACCAGATCTGAAACCATCTTCTTCTTCTTTCGATTTCATCTTCTTTCTCTGTTAAATAACCTTAAAAACTTAAAACCATCTTCTTCTTCTATCGATTTCATCTTCTGAGCAGCACGATTCAACCACCTGCCCGTTTGAATCGTCATCGTCGTCGAGAATCAAAAGTCGCCGACGAGTTGGGAGAAGTCTGGTTCGAAGAAGAAGAAGAAGAGAATAATAATAATAAGAATAAGAAGAAGGAGAATAATAATAATAATAATCCCTCACTTTAAAATATTAGATAATTTTATATTTTTAAAATAAAATTAAAATATTTACAATTTTAAAAAAAATATGAAATAATTAATTTATATAAATATATTTGTAAAAATTATTTATTACTTTATTTTATTATTAATTAATTAATTTAATTTAATTATTTGTTATATATATTAATTTGATTTATATTTTTTTTTAATTTATATAAATACATTTGTAAAAATTATTCATTAATTTATTTTTATTATTAATTAATTAATTTAATTTAATTATTTATTATGTATATTAATTTGATTTATATTTTGTTTAACTATTTGTTATAGAATTAAGTATAATTTAATTTAATAGTTATCCAACTCAACTTCTCTCTCCTACCACGTATTGCCACATCATTGTTCAGTTAAATGATTAACTATTATGTAGGCAATGAAAATCACTTTTTGTAAATAATATATAGTTCGATGAGTTGGTTGATAAAAAAAAATCAGTTCGATGATGCATTTGTAAACCGACCTTTAGTAGAGTGGGAAAAAGTGTATTTAACCTGAATACAAAGATATCTTAATTTGAGAACAGACCCAAATTACTTCACCACAATAACTATGTGATGGAACCCAAATAAAACACCCTTTTATTTGAACTATCTTTCTCTCTTTATTTTCTCTCTTTTTCTTGCTCACTTCCACTCCATCCCTGATGGGATTACTTTCATCCATCCTCCCCGATGGAATTTCTCTCACCCATCTTTTTCTTTTTCTCTCTATTCTCGGATGAGAGCTTGAATTTTAGTGTGTGTTATCCCTCCTCATTTGCTGCTTTTTTATAGCCAAAAACGGAAGTGAGGAGATGTAAATGAGGAGATTGGTGGAAAATTACATGAAAATTCAAAGGGCCAATTAAATGGGTGACAACAACAGTGCCCAATCCAACCAGGAGCGACTTACACCTAACAGGTACACGATACAAGATCAGGGGGGAACATTATGGTGGCATGCTCATAGCAGATGGTTAAGAGCTACTGTTTATGGAGCACTATTCGTCCATCCTAAATTGGGTTCTTCATACCCATTTCCAAATCCTAAGATAGAATTCCCTGTTATTTTTAGTAATTTCCAACAGTCCTTTTCTCACTTTCATATATGTTAGAGTTTATGTCCTAGAAGTCAATTATTTGATATAATTGCTTAACGTTTTGATATTATATTTGATTGAATAAATGAATGATTTTATTATGATTTTATTTACTGCGTTATATAAATGTTAACATAATAAAAATTCTTAGAATAGTGATACAAATTATATAGTTTCAAGTATGTGACTTGAACATGAGATTATATAATTATAATTAGTATCATTATTCTTAAATGTCCCTAATCGAGTATCATTGTTGATGGGACAACAATGATGCATTGAGACTAATATGTGAATTGATGATGACCAAATCTCATTTAATTATGCGTAAATATATGAGATATTAAAATCGATGCGATAAGACATATTGAAGAATGGTGTCTTTGGATGGGCCACCATGAGAATTCTATGTGAGCGTTATGCGAAGTGTCGTTAGCAATTCTCATAGTGATGATGATGTAATGGTCCTCTGACTTAAAATCACTATTTTACTACACGGGAATTTATGTACTTTGATATCATCAAATGTCACCTTTAATAGAGTGGACTATAAAGATGATTATTGGGTACATTATGAATCGTGTGAGGAATATGAGTGATCTAGATGGAATTTAACCCTTCTATTTATTAGGGGTGATATCCATAGGCCTCTTGATTAAGTAGGACTATTAAATGCATGGCCATGCTCAAATAGTGATTTGTTTTATATAGTCTACTCATTGATCAAGAAAAACTCAGATTAAATTATGAAGAGTATGACACATTCCATGACTTGAGTTTAATCTAGGATATTAAGGTTAAAAGAATTAAATTACATTGAAACATTGGTCACTAAAAGGTTGCATCGAATCATAGATTTTATTATTACTTGGGTAGCAGTGATGCATTACTAAATGCCGCTCACTGTTTATAATTTTATAATATGATTTTAAAATTATTGCCAACGTGATAATAACCTATAGGGTCACACACATAGAACGTAATTTAAAAGGGAATAAATTTAAATTTTAAGGATTTAAATATATTAATATGATTAATAATATTTAAATCATGAATTTAAATTAAAAGGAAAGTTTGTATATATGTATATTAATTAAGTAAGACTTAATTAAGTTATATATATAAATTCGGATTTTATGAAATTAGGTTTTGATTAATTCCTTTTAACTACTATATATATGATATATAACAGCTACTTAGGGTTAATTCATAACTTGAAAACCCTAGCCGCTCTTAGAGAGAAACTAGAGAGAAAACATACAGTTTCATAAAGGTTCCTTTGGTGGCTAGTACCGCAAGTCCCTCTTATTGCAGAATCGTTCGACGGTTCGTGCGGCGTTAAATGTGGATACCATAGAGGCGTAGTTTTAAGTGAGGAATTGCGTTAAGGATTGACGCATCAATTTCAGATTCTCGTTTTTCATATTCGGTATAATCTCTAAACAACTGAGTTAATTGTTTTTCGCATGGATCCTGTTTTTTTGGGTTTCGGAAATTGCTTTGATTATTTTATTTTCGCTGCGTTCTTGTGCCGAAACCCCTAAAATATATAGTTCTAGCTTACTAATTTTGAAAAACTAACGTGTCAATGGTGGAACAACAATATTCTTGATACCATGAGACAGGCAGTTTTTACAGGTGGAGCTCCAAATGTTTTCAATGCATACACCATAAATGGTCAACCTGGTGTTCTATACGGATGTTCACGCCAAAGTTTGCCAGAACTCGAAACAATAACTTCTTGACTCTCCAAAAAGTTGAGGCATTAAAGTGATGAGACTCTACGTTATAATGCAGATACTACGAGACTTTCTGTCAGCTCCGGAGATAGAGTTCTCCTCAGAGTCATCAATGATGCACTCAATCAACAACTCTTTTTCACCGTGGCCAATCATAAACTAACTGTTGTTGTTGCTGATGCAGTCTACAACAAGCCTTTTTCAACCAGAGTTATCATGGTTGGACCTGGACAGACTACTGATGTTCTGCTCACTGTTGATCAGAGACCAGGGAGCTACTATATGGCTGCATGTGCCTATGCATCTCCTAAAAATGCCCCATTTGACAATACAACCACCACTATTATCCTTGAGTACAAGTCCGCTTCTAGCAGTGCCAAAAAGGGTGTTTGCTCAAGACCAACTTTACTGCGTCTACCAGCATATAATGAGGGTTCAAAATTTTCCGACAATCTTTCGACTCAAGCTCCAAGTGTTCAACAAATTATTTCAAGTGATTGGATTGAAAACTACGTGAGAATATTTATTGTGAAGTCCAATGCAAGGGAGCCGTCCAAGCATTCGTCCAAGTATTCATTGTGGAATATGATTCTTAGTTCAAAGGTTTGGCTCATAAAAAGGTTAGAGTTTGATGGAGGGATTAAAGGATGTACTAAGGATCAAGTTTGGGATTTAAACGCGTCAAAAGTGGCCAAGGAAAAGGTTCTGATTGACCTTTTTTTACTGAAGTTAGCGCGCACCGCGCCAAGAAATGTTGTAATCGTTCTTTTAATTCTAATGGCCTATGTCCAACCTAAGACATGTTATTACTGATTATGACAAACTAATGTTACTACTGGTGATGATTGCGAACAGGGGAATGGTGGGACAGAAACATTATCGATGTTCTAAGGCATGCACTTTTTACAGGTGCAGCTCCAAATGTTTCCGATGCATATACTATCAACGGCCAACCAGGAGATCTATATAGATATATGCTCGAGAAAAGGTTTGTTTCTATGCTCTTCACTACAAACCCAATAAACAGTTGTCCTAGTAGTAGGTTAATGTCTATCTCAATGATAATTTAGACACAGTAAAATTCTTCACGGATACTAGCGATATAGTTCTCCTCAGAATAATCAACGCCACACTCAACCAAGAATTATTTTTCAGTATTGCGAACCATAAACTAACTGTTGTGGGAGCTGATGCCATCTACACCAAACCTTTTGAAACTACAACCGTAATGCTGGGGCCTGGTTAGACTATTGATGTCCTCCTCACTGCTGATCAATTCCCAGCACGCTACTATATGGCAGCACATGCCTACGCGAGTCCTCAGAATACAGTATTTTACAACACCACAGCCACCGTAAGACCCCGAATTTTATGAAATGAAAGTATTCAATTTTTCTATTTTGGTAAATAGTTAAATTGATAAAAGTTTAAAGTTAAGGGTGATATTTGAAAATTTTGCAAAGTAAGCAAGTTGTCATAAAATATTCGATTGGTTTAATATTCGCTTTTATGCGAAATATTAAATGCGACTGACACAAATCATTAATGGACCCCTACAATGAAAAGTATTGTCGTAGTTAGAAAACATGCGAATTATCTTTTTATAAAATATAACGGCGAAAGTTTTGACTCGTTAAACCGTTGAACTACTTTCGAAGAGTAAAAATCTGATGTCTGGCGTAGTTAAGTAAGAAGACACAATGATTGATTATTGATCTTACGTGAGAAGTCACCGATTATACTCAATTATTCTTCTACATAATTCTTTGCGATCATATCTCTTATATTATTGATTTAATTATTATCACGTGATCATCCGTATAATATTTTATATTATTAAATCGATAATTGAGGCGACAAAGTTTATTTATATTATTATTTGCAATATTGATGAATGCCTGAAGTTACATCGAGGAGAGGTTTGGTCTACGACTTAATTGCAAGGCGCCCAATGCTTAGAAATCCTTTATCGAAAAGCCTCTTTCTTGGGAACGACACGGTTGTTAAATATTGTGAGTTATAATATTAATGATGAATAAGTTCGTGTTGATTAAAGATAAAATTGATAGTTCCATTTGTGTTGGGATTATTAGTATTAGTGAAAATCGACATTTATTTTGATAATAATTGATATCTGGAAGTTATATTGACGTCGGGTAATTAATCGGATAAATGAGTAATTAATTGCTATTAATTCACATGCTTATAACTATTTGTTCACACATGTGTCTTTATTGATTCACATGTATGTACTTATTAGGGGAGGTGATGCAAGATTGATAATACTTGCATGACTAAATTAAAAATGGAGGTATAGATGAAGGTCTTATCTTTGTAATTATTTTTTCACATGTATAGAACTATTGAAATACATGATTGTCTTATTGATTCACATGATATACTATTAGGGGAAGTGGTGCAAGTTTGATAATACTTGCGGGACTAAATTAAAAATGAAGGAAAAGATGAAGGTATTATACAATAATATTTCTATTCCAAAACGTGCGAATTATCGAAACTATATTTTTCTATAAATAGAAGCTCATTCTTCCTTCATTCTCACCAATTCAATAAGACTCACAAGAGTAATTATAGAGAGAGAAGTTTATATAGAGAGTTTATAGAGAGAGAAGAAAAGTATGATGCTACTTCTTATTACTCCATGATCCAGGTTTCTTACTTAGGTAAGCGAGTATTATTTATTTCATATTACGAAGAGATATTATTTTTCGTATTCGTATGAATATTATTTTCATTTAATATTAAGTAAGGAATATCATCTTCGCTTCAATATTAGTAGGAATATTATTTTCGTTTAACGAATGTAAGGGTATTATTTATTTCATATTCGAAGAGATATTATTTTTCATATTCGTATGAATATTATTTTTATTTAATATTAAGTAAGGAATATCATCTTCGCTCAATATTCGTAGGAATATTACTTTCAGATTCAACGATCGTGAGGGATATTATTTATTTCATATTCGAAGAGATATTATTTTTCATATTCTTATGAATATTATTTTCGCTTTAATATTAAGTAAGGAATATCATCTTCGTTCAATATTAAGTAGGAATATTATTTTCATTCAACAGACGTAAAGGGTATTATTTATTTCATATTCTGAAGAGATATTATTTTTTCGTATTCGTATGAATATTATTTTCGTTTAATATTCCGTAAAGAATATCATCTTCGCTTCAATATTAAGTAGGAATATTATTTCCGTTCAACAGTCGTAAGAGGTATTATTTATTTCATATTACGAAGAGATATTATTTTTCGTATTCTTATGAATATTATTTTCGTTTAATATTAAGTAAGGAATATCATCTTCGCTCAATATTAAGTAGAAATATTATTTTAGATTCAACAAATGTAAGGGGTATTATTTATTTCATATTACGAAGAGATATTATTTTTCATATTCGTATGAATATTATTTTAGATTCAATATTAATAAAGAATATTATCTTCGCTCAATATTAAGTAGGAATATTATCTTAAGTTAAATATTCGTTGAAATATTATTTTAGTTCATCATCGTAAGAATTATTATTTATTTTCATATTCGAAGAGATATTATTTTTATATTCGTATGAATATTATTTTCATTCAATATTCATAAAGAATATTATCTTCGCTCAATATTCGTAGAAATATTATCTTCGTTAAATATTCGTTGGAATATTATTTTCGCTTCAACAATTGTAAGGGATGTTATTTTTGTTCAATATTCGCTTGAAATAATATTTTCTTTCATAATCTATAGTATGTAAGTAATATTATTTTGTTTTAGATTTTGAATTCTATACTCATTTTGTTAAAGTTTTGGCTTTATATACTTTCATGAAATTAGTAGAATATCCTCCGATATTTAAACGGCTTCATCTAAAGATCTTTTCATGGAAATATTATTCGAGCTTTCTTGATAATTATTGATCTTTTTTAACGAATCTTATTCACGGTTCTTATTCACTCTTGGTTACTATTTACTCAAATATTATTCACTCTGGGTATTCGGGGCACTTTTCATGTCGAATCTATTCATGAGTTATTATTCACTAAGTTCTTATTTACTCAATTACTATTCAATTCAATATTATTCACTTTAGGGTATTTGGGGTACTTTTCATGCGGAACTTACTTATTTACGGTCTTATTCTCAAGTACTATTCATAGGTGTCTTATTCAAGGTACTATTTATCCAAAAATATATTTCTTTTCTCATCCAAATTATTTTTGAGTGCATGAATATTATTCTTGAATTTTACTCCATGAAAGCGATGATTATTGACGATTTGGATATTTTTAAACTCTAAATAAATTTAAAGTCTTTAATATTTATCCTTGATTTACGTTTGATTATTGTGTATATCATTGTCATCATCCTCACGCTTATATTGTGATGAAAGTCATCTTTGGCTTACGTGCGTAGATGAATTTGTTGATTGGTATGATTATGAATTGAGATCATTCGGTATAATTATGACCGTAATGTTATAAATGATGTGGTAAAAGTTCCGTTTAATTTCATAAATGCGTTGATAGACGAGTTGTTGATATGATTATGACCAGGGATTATTCGGTATAATCACGACCATTTGGTGATTACATGAATATCCTTGGCAGAGTAGTGCGAGGATGATTCGATGATATAGTTTATTTATTAAAATTCTAGTCTCGATAAATTTGATGAAAAACTTTTAAATCATAGAAAATAATAGATATCATGCCTACTTGACTTCTTCTAATGGATCATTGTTCATTGCGATTGTTGATCTAAAACTTATTATCTATTATATTCTATCGGTTGTTATCTTTGTTGAAGGCTAAGGATAATTTATTACGAATTATCTTAGTCATAATATTTCTTAGTGGGTTAGTTGAAATTTCACCCTTTTCTTTCATTATTCTCTTTAAAAAATGAGAATATAAATTTTAGACGAGTGGGGGAATGGAGTGATGGTCCGGGAATAAGTGGCTTAGTAGTCTTCACTATTCGCGAAATAGTGTGATAATAATTGTAATGAGAACTTCATTGAGTGTGGATATTATGCAGAAGACAATATTCGTTTTAAAAAACTTCAAAATATGTTTTATCATTTTTTTACTGCGTGATTGTATTAAAAAGAAGTTTGTATATGATTTTTGTACCATGTATTTGACGACTCAAGATGGATCATGTATACCTATTTTGAGGACGTCACAGCCACAACTATCCTTGAGTATGTATCTGCTCCTTGCGGTGGTAAAAATGGCATATCATCCAAACCAACCTTAGCGAGACTACCAGCCTACAATGACACTACTGTTGTAACTGCATTCACAACCCAATCAAGGAGTCCTTCCAGGGTACAAATTGTGCGACAAGATACAACTATCTCTACAACAGAGGACCATCCTATTCATCTTCATGCATGGCTACCATTTCTACGTTGTTGCACAGGGTTTCGGTAATTTCATCCCAAGAAGAGATGCATCCAAATTTAACCTTGTTGATCCACCACTACGGAGTACTATTAATGTGCCCGTTGGTGGTTGGTCAGTCATCCGGTTCGTGGCTGATAAATAACATTTATATTCAGATTTTTCAACTTTCACATTAGTAATTGAGGTTACACAAACAAAACTGGGTCCAGAAGGAGAGATTTTTTAAAAAGAAAAGGATTGGGGCCAAGGGATCTAGGAACTCTGAGTAGTTATTTGGACAATGAGTTACATTTACTTAACATCAGTGCCAATATTGGCATCTTGGGGGCAATGAAAGAAATAATCAATTAGTCCTTGTACTCCAGTTTTTTTTTTCATAAACAAACTAAGAAATAATCATGGTAACCATCCCGTGAACGTATTGAATATTGAGCAATATAATAGAGAAGTAAAGATTGTAATATATTTCACTGCTTATAGGCTCAAATTCAATCCAATAGGCAATAATTTTGTATTTCTTTATCTGGTCACAACAAGAGTTTGGCTAATGCACTGCCACATAGATTCCCATCTCTCAAGGGGTTTGGCCATAAATTTTTTGGTCGAGGATGGAGTAGGAGAATTACAGTCGATAGTACCTCCTCCGGCAGATATACCTTCATGTTAAAATAAAAAAAATACAGCACAGTCACCAAGGTAAAAATCTTTCTTTATGGTTACCCAAGAGCCATATATGGTGTTTTCTCTAGTTCTCTTGGCATTAAATTTAGTGTCTTGGTTTAGCTCTGTTCTATGAATATTCTGTAGCATTCACAATTTTGCTTACATAACTAAGATACAAAATATGGGATTATTGATTCAAATGCTTAGTTTTCCATGCCCAGTAAGTTTTAATTTCAAAGTTGTAACTAGCTGTACGCACCCCCTCCTTCCTGAGAGAGAGAGAGAGAGAGAGAGAGAGAGAGAGAGAGAGAGAGAGAGAGAGAGAACAAGTAATATTAAATTTTATGACAGTATCCAGTAAGCCACTTAACAAGCAAAACCATACCCTTCAGTTTCCTTGCTTCTTGTCTTGTTCTTCCATTCTTTTGAAAAATGATAAAGCTATTATTATGATAAAGGAGAAACTAGTTTTAAAATGTATGATAATTTTTAAAGAAAAAGAATCAAAGTACAGTAATTTTAAACTTAAATCATTCACCAGAACAAAAGTATCTAAATGATTAGAGCCAAGTATATGATAAATTCACACTCCACAAATTTAAACCTAGCTAGATTCTTAATTTACCAGCTTCATAAAAGCTTGGCAACTCTTACTAACCCAGATAAGCCTGTTCCAGAGCCTAACAGCTTCAATAATTACACGTTTTAAATTCGTATAAGCTCAGTAACAACAGCATCAATCAACCAAATATGTTTATTACAAGACTAACACCAATATTCCATTACAAATCCAGAGGTTGCTTCCCCCTAGGCTTGTATAGAATTTTTTTTACCTTCTATACAAGGCAACCTTTTAGACTTGCACCAAGATTCCATGCACAGCTGCAAGTATTAGTCAATCTCTCAAGTGTTTAATTATAATTGGTCAAACATCCATTAGCAAAAGTTTCATTAGTCCTAATGCAACAATTACTAAGATACATGATTTACAGGACATTGCCAAATAACAAGTGCCAATTAGCCACACATAACCTGGCAGAAGACATCAACATACAGAGGAAGATTGATCAGATATGTTCAACAAACAAATCAACCTTTTTCTTTTTCTTTTTACCTGATTCTACCAGAAACCAAGGTTAGGACACAAAAACTGCAAATCTAAAAGAAATCTCTAGTAATTGCTGTCAGATGATACATTATAACCTCTGGATTGTAATAATATTGCAATTTTGTGCTGTTAAAGCCTCTCATTAGTCAAGCAACAAACTTTAGACAACGCGTATCATTGTGTATATTTTGGCAGCGGGTGGAAGTTGGAACAGAAGCGCATCCCACACCTTACTTAAGTATAATTGGAAGAAAATCCACAAACAGTGCAGAAATATCGGCGGGCAATGGAACTTGGAGGCCCAACAGCTGCTCTCAAATAGGAGGGCACAAAAGGAGGTAAGGACTCTAGGTTTGCCTGTTTGTATGATAAAAAACTATAAATTAAACCAATTAATTAGAAAGTCCTTATGTTAGAAAGAAACAGTGTTTACTCAAAGCAAAATAAAACTGTGATCTAATTAATTATAGCCCAATCAGATTAATATGGAGGCCCAGACAACTTTATAAAAGAGTTAGATCCATAGGCTGTCTGATTCTCTGTACCAAGAAGGAAAAATAGCAAAATACCATTATATATATGGCTTCCAACTTTGATTTTGACAACATATATGTAATTCTCTATAATTTTATTCCATTTGTATATATATATATATATATATATATATATATATATATATATATATATAATATCCTATGTTTTAGACAGAAAAAATAGTATTTTAATAATCAATTGCCAGAAGGTTATGAAAAAATTTAAGAAATGTACGTAATCCTTTAATTGTAGTGCAAATTCAGCAAAAGGATGAATTTCTTAATAAAAGCAGGCAGGTATATATATATATATATATATATATATATATATATATATATATATATTTAGTTAGATTGGGAAGGGTCGGTTGTGCTAAGATTAAAAGCTTGTATTTATTTACGACCAAAAGAATATTGCCTTCATTTCTAAATGAGTCTGATTTGAATTAATTAATTTATTCCTATGACTAAATATAAAGTACATTTAGACATTATCATTCAATAATATTTTTTTAGTTTTAGTATTTTTAAAACATAACATTGAAAATTACTCCCTATGTCTAATTGTGTTTATGATTAACTTTAATTCACGTAAGAAAATGGGAAATTAAAAGTCAAATATATATAATTAATTAATGAGATTGAGACTTTCTTTTGGATGTAAGGGCCGGGGTATAATTTTCAAAAAAGCAAAAGTAATTTGAATACATTAAGACAAATTTGCAGGGGGTATATATATATATTTTAATGGACTGGTCATGAGCTTTAGCCGCGGACTCTGTCGCTAAAGACTGATCCGTCAAATTAAAAATCCTCTCTTTTTTTTTCTCTCTCTCCTCCCTCTCTCTATATATATATACTAATGTAATGTAATTGAACTTATATATCTTAATTAAGATTATATATCTTTAGCTAGCTTCTCTGAAGTAGTTTACAGCCATGTTATTACGTACATTAATTTCTTAGCATTCAAGTCTTGTACGTATATTACATTCCAAGTTTAAGTCCAAGTTCAAGATCATCCTTAAGCAATGACAATATACATACATATATAGCTACATCAACAAATTAATCAAGACAAAATTAAACAAAATCATGCATCTGTCTCTTTCTCTTTTCTTCTTCTTTTTTCCTCACCATTCTCTGATCTTTATCCTCTTGATATGACAGCATCCTTGTCCTTAATGGGTATTAATTTATTCTATTCTATAATGATCAGTCCCTATATTATGGTTTGGACTTTGAAGAATGGCCTCCTGTTCAAACTACATCCTCTAATATATATAAACTTAATAAGTACTAACTTTTTAGATCTAGCTATATATATAGTTAAATAATAATAGTACGTAGTATATAGATGTTCTGCATTAAATCTTGAAAAACGAAGCTTTCTACTAATATCTGTCAATCATCAAACAGTACTGGCATTATATATAGTACCCGTTAATTTCATCATGCATGGTCAAAACTTTTGATTTAAGGTGTGAAAACGTCAAGTGTTCACGAGCTTCAATATTCTTGTAATCTTTTATCATAATTTGTTTATATAAATTTGACAATGACTTAATCCGTAGTTTATGATTTCGAATTTCAAGTAGATATAGTTAAAGCCTTGATTTCAAACTTATAAACATGACAATATTATTGTTAAATAAGAAATATATATAATGACAGTATGGCAAGGCCATGTTTATAAAACTCATCAACGTACATAATTAAATAATGTAGGTTCAATGTCTTCTTCTAAATCCGAGAGAACAACATTGAAGTATACACAAAAACAAACCCTAGCTAGATAGATACAAGGCAATGAATCATCCCATGCACGTGCGACGGTCCCACGTGCATTGTCCATGTCGGCTTGACCAGTTCACAAATATCTGCATCATTTTCCAACACCATCTTTTTCCATTCAACCAAACATGACGTTTCTCAGTTTTCCTTTAGAAACCCAATTCTCTATCGGATCGAGAAATAATTAGTATAGGTAAATAAGGCCGTAAATGAATTCAGTCAAGTCGTGTATTGAGTTGTTCACATTTGATTTATAAAATTTATCAAGTATAAAGTAAAGTTTGATTGAAGCTCGTCGAATCGAGTCCGAGTTGTTTGAACTTTTCAATTAAACAAATATAGAAAATTACAATTTGAAAAGGTTTGAATAATTTATTCAACTTTAAATTTGCTCAGATTTTAATTATTTATATTTTGAGTCGGGCTCAAATCGAACTTTTAGTTGAGTGAGTACTAATCGAGCTCGACTGTTTCCTAATTTTATAACTTTAATGTAAATAACTATCCAAAACAATATATAAACATGCATGGCCTAATTTGTCTAAAGTTACTTTGTTTTACTAGGCATATATTCTAGAATACATTCTTTGTTTTTTTGTCTGAATTCTTATGGCCTTGAGGAACCAACTAAATATGCCAAATTTTAGATGCAAAAACTAACGAACTTAGAGCATAACCCGTTTTTGAATATGATGGGATAAGTCTCGCATCGGACAGTACTTGAGGATATATACGGGGTGCACTTGATTCATTTATTATTAATTAGATTTGAGTTTTATGTTTCATTCAACATGGTATTAAAGCACACGTAAAGTAATATAAAATTTAAAATTAGAGCACAAAATGAACACATTGGCGTACTTAACACAATTGGAGTTACAATAATCTAATATATTTATATGTGTATACAGTATATATATGATGAAAGATTTTCATGGATGGTAACTTGTGGCTAACTAGACACCTGCTTGTACTCCTTTTTTCCTGCATTTTGATATTCTTTGCCTCAATTAAAGTATAATGTAAATTAAATACCTTCTGCAATTAATTCGTTCTCTAGCTGTCAAAGGTGGCTCTCAGAATGAATCATCCCACATATATATATATATAAAAAAAATGGAAGTGACTTGCTCCTACTATGATAAGCTCAGTGAAGAAAAAAGTGCATTCTTCCAAGAAACAAGAAAAATGCTTCAGGGTCGGTCCATATAATATATAATAATATAATATATAATATATACTATTAGTAGTGTAAAACTGGTGAGTGTATGTATTGTGAAAACTCTTATTTTATCGTGTTATAAATATAAGAATCATTTGAGGGTTATCGTGTCATGCTAACCGAATCTTTTATATATATATATATATATATATATATATATATATATATATATATATATATATATATAATAATATTATTATATAAAAAAAGAGTTACATAATATTTATATATACACACATTTTTATTATAAGCCCCCACTTAATATGTGAAGTTTGAAATATACATAAATATGTATGTGAATATTATGTAATGTTTTTTTTAACGTGATAATAATGCTATTTTATACCATATACTAATATATTGGATGTAAAGAATAGAAGGAAGAGTAGGGGTGTTAAGCAGAAGCGAGTAGTATTTCGACACTCACTTCGAGATCGATTCGAAAATATGATTCAAAAGTTCTAATCGAAGTTGATTCGAGTCGAATATGATCATCATACTCGCTTTTTACATTTAATGATACACGAAATCGAATTGAATATACCAAGATTCGCTCGATTAGGACTTCGAGTATTTTATTTTTCTCGATCATCGTCTTTCGATGGATCATATTCGAATACTAGTCTGATCTATACTAATAAGTTAAATATGTGATATTTGTATCAATCTTTATAATTTATAAATTATAATATTAAATTGTGTAAGCTTGTATCCCTAAGGAAGAGTGCCCACTCATGCCTGTCAGTAACAAACTCATTGAGATGGATATATATAGAGAGAGAGGAAAATGTATATCTCTTCTATTCAGCACGTGAACTGCAATCCCAAAGCATAATATAATAGCGGCCGGCTTATACTTTAATTTTGGAGTTGCATGAAAATTTATAACGTAGTAGTATTTAATTTCACCACTCATCAATTCTGAAATTAGAACCGTGAAATAGTCTTGCAATATATCTCCATTATACATATTGCTTGTATATCAAATCTTAATTCAGTGAAAGGGGTAAATGTTTAAACATATACAATATAAATGAATGTCTGCTGAACTATTGCTTACATTAATTGTTAAAATGAAAAATAAATAAATAACCTCTTTTATATTTAGGTATTCTGACAACAACAGCAGACGATGATCATGGGTGCCACAGATGCTATAATTCTTGTACACTACTTATTCATTCAACAAGCCTTCTTGATCCTAACTTAGTGAAAGGAATATGTAAATATACACACATTCATAAATATATACAATATGGATCGATGGACACAACTCTTGCTTACATTAAATATTGTTACAACGAAGAAAAAAGCAAATAATTTTTAGAAAAGAATATTTCATGCATCACTAAGGAAATTTTATTACGCGTTGGATGGTAGAATCGGTCGGTCGTTCAAATCAAGGCTTTTTAAAAAAATCGTCTGAATGGTTGAATCGATCAGTCATTCAGACGATTTGGGTTGAAAGATTTAGTGTCATTTTTTGACTGAATGGGCTACTAAATGAAGTATTTTTTTATTACAATTTTAACTATTATATTAAGTAATATTAAATAAATTTACAATAATTTTGAATTTTTTCAGATGGTTAAAATAATAAAATCATTATTCGGTTATTTCGTACGTATCGAATTATCAAACAACTTTTTTCATTCAAAGATTATTCGATTTCATTCAAACATTTAGATTCAGAACCATTTTATTTAATTTTTATCAAACAGCTCTTAAGTTGTATCATGTGTAATATATGTTAATATATGTACGGTAAAAATATCATTTTCCTCATATATATATATATATATATATATATATATATATATGTGTGTGTGTGTGTGTGTGTGTGTGTGTGTGTGTGTGTGATAGCTAGATGTAAAATATAGATGGTGGAAAATCTACCCAAAAATTAAAGTTTATATTATATTTAGTGAAAAGAGCAGTTGTAGAATTATAGCTATGGCTCGTCACCGAGTCTTGAAAATTATATATATATATATATATATATATATATATATATATATATATATATATAATGGATTTTGTCCGGACTTTCGGACAGGTCCAAAATCCGGATCCGATTTTTTTTTTTTTTTTTTATAGAACAACTAAAAAATAAAATAAAATATGGAACTAAATTTTTTCTATAATATAATATTTTGGACGTGATTTGGATACCTATACCAAAAATGTATGCATACGATCTGCATCGTATGCATACGTTTTGATATATGTATACAAATCACGCCCAAAATACTGTATTATGTAAAACTTTAAGTTCCATAATTTATTTATTTTTTTAGTTGTATAAAAATAAAAATAAAAAAATCCGGACGCTACTAAAATACGAACGTTCAGACCGGAACCGAATTATATATATATATATATATATATATATATATATATATATATATATATATAGCACGTACAATTTCCAGTGGAATTAATATACTCCATGAGGCAGTGATTAACAGAATGTTTGGTAAGAAAAGGACAACTAAAATGAAAACCTTACCCCATGGAGTATTGTCCTTTTCATCCCTTGTTCTCATGAAAACACAGAATTCAATGCCTTATAATTATGTATTCCTTCCGTCTCTAATTATTTGATATCTTAAAATTTTTTACTTATATTTAATTATTTAACATTTATTTAAATTTAAAAAAATTAATAATAATTTTTTTAAAATTATCCCTCATTATTAATTAATCAAAACCTTGAAGATAATGTAGAATGACTGATTGAACTGTTTTGCTCATTGAATATATACTCATGGACAGACAGGAAGCGCCTTCCAACACAAATAATGCTTAAAAAGTACAACAGATTAATGTTTAATTAGAGAAATGGCTAGCTTGCTAATGATCATGTGGATCATCACATTCACATAGAACATTTTTCTCTGATTATTGGATACCTAGGTATATGCTCGAAACAATAATTAAGAAAACAATAAGGAAATAATATAATATATTTAACAGGATCGATTGATTTATAAGGTGTAAATGAAAAAGAAGAATAAACATGCAGGAATCTTATGTAAAACGTAATTAATGTGTTTTTATCGATCAGACAATCTTGTTTGTCTCCTTGTATCTATGTGCATGCATGAGTTGATCATTGTACGGAATCATAACATGTCTTGCACTTAATCAATTATTGTGTATATATATCATGGGTGATCAGGTGGTTGTGGTTGACGCATCAAACAAACAAATGGACTATATATATATGAAAAATAATCCATAACGATATATGGACACTATTCCAGCTAACCCATCTCTCTACCGTCCAATGAAAGATTTAAGTGGTTGACTCTTGAAGTCAGTCAAATTTTTTTGTTGGCCGCTACTCCCTCCTGTGACGCCCCCAAAATAGGTATATGTGACGCCCCAAAATAGGTATAAATCACCCATTTTGAGTCGTCAATAACATAGTACAGAAACAACTACAACTTTATTAATACAACATATAAACTGTGAGTTTAAATACAAATATTGTCTTCTAGATAATATCAACACTCAAATAAATTCTCATTACAATTATTGATATATTATTTTACAAAAATGGTGAGGACTACTAAAACAACTTTCTCAAACCTTCATTCCATACTCCCTATTAAGACTTCGCTACATTCTCGCCTCTGAAAGAAAAAATGAAACAAAAAGAAAAAGGTGAGCTCAACTAGCCCAATAAAGAATATTATGACTAAGATAATATAGAACAAATTATCGTTAGTCTTCAACGAGAAAAAATCGATAAAATATAATGAATAACAAGTTTCAGATCAATATTCATGAATGGAAATAATAATTCATAGATGAGTTACGTAGAGAATGAAATCTACTATAATCTATGAATTTAAAAGTCCGTCATTATTATTTTTTATCCTCAGAACATCAATCAATATTCATCTTGAATCAAATATTCATCTTTGCACTATAGGCCAAAGATATTCATCGATTAATTATGTTCATCTCAACACTGCTCATCTTTTACTTTACTGGGCAAGAGATATTCATCGAAAAATCATTAATCTTTGCCTACAGGCCAACGATATTTAGTAAAATCATCATTTAGGACTGAGGATGAAAAAAATATTTTAAAGAAAACAAATTCAGTGAAACAAAAGAACAAATATTAAGGATTCATACTTTAAACAATCCGAGTTCAAAAATACTTCATAAATAATCATAGTGGAGCAAAATTCAAGAATGATCAAAACATGGATACTATCAAAGCTAGTATCCATAATAGATATTTTGGACAAAAAACAAAAATTTAATTTTTTTTGTGAATAGTGTCGTATTCGTGAATAATCTGAGTATCGTGAATAGTCTTAGTATCGTGAATAGTAATGTAAGACCCCGAATTTTATGAATTAAAAGTATTCAAATTTTCTTATAATTATTATTTAGTAAATGGTTAAATTGATAAAAATTTAAAGTTAAGGGTGATATATGTAAAATTTTTAAAATACGCAAGTGATTATAAAATACTCATTTCTGTCGGAGAATATTCGTTTGGTCGTGGAATATTCTTGTTGTCGGGGAATATTAAATGCGACAGCAAGCGATGCCATTTGTGGGCCCACATAACGTAATAACCGGGATGAAGAAAGCGACAAGTTTGAGTTTTTATAAATAAATGGCGTAGTTATTCTGAATAACACTTTGTTGGAATACCCCCGTGGTTAAATTAAAATACGATGTCTGGCGTGGTTGCAGAAGCACACGCGGTATTATATAGTATTTTGGAATTATTGATCCTTACGTAAGAATGCACTACTCAATAATTGTTACAGTAATTACTGTTCAATATTCTATTTTATTGATTCAATAATTATTACGTTGATATTTTATATTATTGTTGTTTCAATAATTATCACTGCACAAAATTTTCCATTATCAGATCAATAATTCATATTATTTGAATAATATTATTAGATAGCATTATTGGCAATGTCTAGAAAGTTCTGTCAAGGAGAGGTTTGGTCATCTAATTGCGCACTAGTAAGGAGAAATCCTTATTGGAAAGCCCCCTCTTTCCTGGGAACTGCCTGGTTGTCATTATTGTGATTCTGTAATATTATTTATGAATAATTAATTATTGATAAGAAAATATTTATTTGATGCAGATATAAATGATGGATTTATTTATTTTATGTGGTTATAATTGAAGGAATTAATGTTGAGGTATTTTATCAGTATTTTTGTCAGAATGGAGGTATTAAAAATCAAATCAGTATTTTTACGATATATTACGTGAGTTATAATTTTTAATCCGACCGTTGGATCGTTGTGATTTTTGGATATGTTATACATATATAAGTTGAGTATATGTCCACAAATTTTGAACCGTTAAAAATGAACGTATGATTTGTTATGAATTTTAAGAGGTGACTGATTCAGAAATTAGGTTTATAAATGATTTGGGTGGAAAATTCTAGAATTGAGTGGGCCCTACCCGTGGTTGGTGAAGAAATGTGTTGAATTGTATTTCAAATGTAGTGGGTGGCAATAGTAGCAGGTAAAGCTATTAGGTAGCAGGTCAAGTCTACTTTGGCGTGCTAACATTTTCCTATAAATAGAGGGCTAAGTTAGAATTAAAAATCACACCAGAAACATAAGTTTTCTCTATTTCTCTCTCTATATTATCAAGCGTATTTTGTGAGTATTTAGATACTTTGAGAGTTACTATTCAGTGCAAGGTTCCTTTGGCTTTACATTCCGGTCAGAAATACTGCTCTTTCGAGGTAAGAGATTATAAGAGATTTTAAGAGTTACTATGTTTATCATGTTTCGTTATTTTTCTGACCTTCAAAAATTCTGGAAAAATTTAAAATGATAATTTGATGAGTTTTCTTGATTGTGTCCAAAAATGGCAATTTTTGGATGTATAGATTAGGAGTTATGGATTTTATGAGAAAAGACTATTTTAAAAGTAAACC
Organism: Panax quinquefolius; assembly: GCA_020205615.1. Lineage (NCBI taxonomy): Eukaryota > Viridiplantae > Streptophyta > Magnoliopsida > Apiales > Araliaceae > Panax > Panax quinquefolius. Next base: position 12,282,410 of record CM035155.1, on the reverse strand, counting down.
CTTATAACTCCTTGTGGTTAACTCCAAAATTGGTGAAATTTTTATTGGGAGTACATGTATATAACAGAAGTATACTCTGTAAATTTTGGAATTTTTGGACAAAAGTACAATTTATGATAAATGTCTAAATATTCGACAGTTTTGGCCATATGAAAAATAGTAAATGAATTTTAAAAATTCCGAGAAAAATATATGTTCAATATGGGACTATATTTTGCTAAATCCCAGAAAAGAAATATTTTTGAAACTGATTTGATATTTTTTTATGAAAATGGACTAGTTATGAGTAAATGAATTAAATATGTTATGTGAAGTAACAAAATTGAAAAATAGGATTCTATGGCTTGGGAATCTTATATAAGGTATATGCAGATTTTTGATGAGAGTTTTGGTTATTGGTGATGAAATCTTATGAGTTTGGCATTTTAGGATGATTAATTGCATTAATTAGTAATGTGTAAACAATTAAAATAAATTATTTATAAATTTAAGAAATGATTAAAATATTATTGTAATATTAATAATATTAGATTATGAGATTATTAAGTGATTTATAACATTTGGATTAAGGTGTTATAAATATTGATATGGATTTTATTGTGAAAGTTTATCTTTTTGTGTCAGAGTTACTATTCACGAGTTACTATTCATGGGGTACTATTCATGATAAAAGTGGTTTTTTTTTCTGACCAAATTATCGTTGATTTATGAATCTTACTCTTGAAATTAAATCCATGTTTTGATCATATTGTTTTTATTATCATATATAACATTTTTATAACCTTGGTGAAAAAATTTCTCTTTGACTTGAGTGTAAAGATGGGTAGATTATTGGTATGATCGTGACTATGAGTTCTCTTTGGCCAGTAGTGCAAAGTTGAATCGTTGACTAGTATGATCATGACCATTGAATTTATAATTGAATATTTTTAGCTTAAGTGCAAAGGTGAATTGATCAACATGGTTATAATTATGGTTTATATAAATTCTAAAATGATTATGTATTTCTTTGAGATATTAATATCTTTGGCCTGTAGTGCAAAGATGAATTATAATGAATAACTTTGGCACGTAGTGCAAAGATGACCTGTTGTTGAATATCTTTGGCCTATAGTGCAAAGATGACATGTTGTTGAATATCTTTGGCCTGTAGTGCAAAGATGAACTGTTAATGAATATCTTTGGCCCGTAGTGCAAAGATGAATTTATGATTATGAACAGAAATTGTGATTTGGTATAACCATGATCTTTGATGTTTCAAGTAAAGACATGTGATGAAAATTATCTTTGTCCTGGATGAGAAGGAGAATTTAGAATCACAATTATGATTATGAGTTATTCATTGGATTGTGGACAAGAAATATTGATTGATGTTACAGGAATAAAATATTGTTGGTGGACTTTTAACATGGAGAAGATAATAGACTTTATGGTCTATTTGACTCTTCTAATGGATTGCTCATTCCGCTGCAACTATGGTTGAAAAGTTTTATCATCTACCATATGTTCTAAATCTACGATTTATTCTTGATGAAGGCTATTGATAATTTAATTATCTTTAGTCATAATATTTTTTCTTGAAGCTAGTTGTGCTCACCCTTTTTGCTTCACAATTCCTTCGGTGTAATAAGAGTGTAAATTTTGGGTCGAGCGGGGATAATAGAGGAATAGTGTGGTGGTCCGAGACTGTCAAAGTTTCTCAACACATTATAAAACAGCATGACACACAATATATAATTGTATTGAGGACCTAAGATGTGTGTGTTGTATATTATACGTCACTTAATAATTGATTTTGGTGAACAACAATAGGGTGAGGTGAACCCAACTTTGGAAGGGTGTTTTGCCACCATCCAGTACAAGAAATTACACAAAAATTTGTCACATAAAATTTATTTTTCTTCACTAAAACATTTGGGGACGATTGTTAATCGTCACAGAGACCGTCACCGTATGAGCGTGGTATTAGGTTTATTTGACACTATTTGATGTCGTCACTAAATGTTTTAACTTATGGTGATGATCTACATCATTGTCACTATAATTAATTACTTTTAGTGACGTTAATAGCGTCACTATTTGAATGAAACTTTCGTCACTTTATATTATGTTTCATCATCAAAACTTGGTGCATTTAATGACAAAATTTATTTTTTGTCATTAAATGATATTGTTTTAGTGACGAAAAATATGTTACTCTATTTAAATTATCTAATTTTAATGACGACAATATTGTCATATTTATGATTATTCTTTCGTCATGTTATTGTGTTTATCGTCACCAAAAATAAAAAAATAAATGACGACAGAACAATTCGTTACCTAATAATATATTTAACATGAAAATTATGTCATTGTCATTTCATATTTTAAATAATATTATAAAATAATTTGTCACCAAAATGCTACTTTTTGGGACACATTTTTCAATATCATTAATTGAATGCTTATGGTGACGATGCATCTCGTCATAAAAAGAGTTACTAATAGTGACAAAATTAGTTGTTGTGACTAAATAAAAAACTAAATATAATATTATAGATCTAGAAATAAGAAAAAAGATTACACCAATAATATTTAACCAAAATGATTGTAATGATAACAAACACCAATAATAGAATAACTAAATTTCCATTTCCCATCGTATTTAAACAAAATAGAAAAATTAGAATCCAAAGTATCATCCATTCTACTTAACATCAATAATTTATCAAGTATAACATTCTAAAATATGACCATAACGAAAGTTCAGAAGTTTTGAACGTCGACATGCTGATCAGGAATTGTTTTCGACTCGGGCTAGTGCTGCCTTAATCAACCATAGGAATTTTGGATTGTTTGCCAACTTTTTCTAAATTCCTGAATTGTACAGAACAACCAATACAATGAATATAAAGCTCTCGGTTGTTTAGAAGATCATAATTAATCACCAGAGAAACCTAAAAGACAGAAAATGAAGAAAACAAATATGAGAATGCAAAAATAGACTACCATGAAATCCATATCATGAAGGTGTACCATGCAGGGGAAAAGTTCACTATTTTTGAAGTTCCCCTTTTTTCTAGCAACTAGGCTAACACCCATTTGTAGTAAGGGGAAAAGTTACGCCAGCTGAAGTATAAATGCAGTTCTCAAGTCACTCTATATATCATATAGTGCATAAAATCTTTGAAAAGGAAGAAAGGATCCCATACATTACTATAAAGAGAAAAGGTCCTCAGTTCTTTAATCTAGTATAATTAATCAAAAAATAGGACATTAAGAACAAGAAGATCATCTACTGGTGTGACCCAAATACGTGACTGAAATATAGCACTAGCATCAGTAAGACAATAGTTCACATTTAGCTGTCAAGTCACCATTATAATACTAAGTGATGAACATTTGCTTTGATTGTATTTAGAAAGGTAAATTTAAATTCTCAAACATGGAACGTAAAAGTGTACTTTGGATAAGCAAGAAAATAAATTTCATATTCAAAATGGAGTATATGCTTAAAAATGTTAATTTTTAACTATCTAAAAATATGTTATTAGAAAAAAAACACGTGTTGGACCATGTGTGGCTTGTTGATGGAGGCTACCCTTGGTTGCATAAGCAATACTGTGCGACCCCAGATTTTATCAATAAAGATTTAAATTTTGTTGAAATAATTTTTTTAATATTATGGTGTGAATTTAAGATAATATTATAGTTGTGGGTAATATTTATAAATTTTGCAAAGTATGCAAGTGGTTATATTATATTCGATTGGTCGGGGAATATTAGGTTTAGCGGGAATATTAAATACAACTACTCAATCATTGGTGGACCCTATAATGTAATTATTGTCGGATTGAAAAACGACAAAATATTTTATTAAAATAACGGCGGAAGTTTTACTGGTTGATCTTTGTTGAACTACTCGAGTAAAGTAAAAGAATACGATGTCGTGTGGTTGCATAGTAGCACCTTGTATTGATTATTGATGCCTATGTGAGAAGTCACTCCGGTTTGATTCCATTATTGTCAATTAATAATATGAATTATTATTGCGATAATGACGTTTTATTTTTATTCAGATTATTAACGTAATAAAATGCGAAACATCTTTTATATAAAATAGAATACTTTATTAAAGTTATTACATAAATAGAATATATTATATTTTATTATGCATAGTGTTGCATAGTGTTTTGCATAGTATTGCATAGTGTTTGCATAGTAAAATGTTTTTATATAAATAGAATATATTATATTTTATTTAAAAGATTTTTCTTTAAATATGGACCGCAGATTAAAAGTAAATCAATACTGACCGTTCATGGATTTATTCTTATGCATTCCATTTTCCTATAAATAGAAGCTCATTCCTTCATTATTTTCTTACGAATTCATTGAAACTCTACAGAGAGAAATTATAGAGAGAAGCTATAGAGAAAAATTATAGAAAGAAGAAGAGTATTCTCGCTACTTCACTACTTCTATATTCAGGTTCTTTTACTGTAGAGGGTGTTATTCTTTCTTCTTGAAGAGAACTTCATTATTCCATTCACTATTATTACTGCATTGGAATAACTTTTGTAAAAAGTGGCATACCCTATACATAACTTTGTATCGCGGTATACCTATACTTGGTGAAATCCTTATGTTATTCCATTGCTTATTATTACATTGGAATAACTTTGTGTCTGTGCCATTTACCCTATACTTGGTGACATTCTTCTATTATTCATTGGAACATCCTGCATGCATGTGTTTTTACACCTGACTGGTTCCGCCTCTTTATTATTATTACATTTGGAACATCACATGCATGTGTTTTACACGGACTGGTTCCAATCTTTATCATTACATTGGAATATCCTATCTCGTGTGTTTTACAGGATCTGGTTCCATCTTTATTATTTTGTTGGAACATCCCGCTGCCGATTGTGAATTTCACGACACCGTTCCGTTATTATTATTACATTGGAATAACTTTTATCATCAATCTGCATGCATGGTGATTTATTTTGTTATTCCATTATTTATTATACCCGGTTGGTTAAAACTTTGACTTCTATACTCCATGAAATTAGTAGAATATCCTTGATATTTGCGTTTCATCCAATATCTTTCATGGAAATATTCTTCCGATCATTCTTGAATTTTACTCTCTGCAAAAAGATGTCGTGTTGACAATTTGGACGTTAATAATTCATGGATTAAATAATTCTTGAACTTGTTTTATTGAATTACTATGTCATTGTCATCATCCTCATGTTATATTATGTTATCTTTGGCTTACGTGCGTAGATGAACTTAGTATGATTATGACCGAGGATCATTCGGTATAATCATGACTTGATATAAATGATGTGACAAAAGTCCTCGATTGGCACATAATGCGTTGATGGATAGTTTTTGGTATGATTATGACCAGGGGTGATTCGGTATAGTCATGACCATTGATAATTTGATGAAAATCCTTGGCCAGTGAATACGGGGATGATTAGATGTGGTGGTTTATTTATTAAAAGTGAGTCTCGGCGATAAAATTGATGAAAATCTTTTAAAACCTAAAAGATAGTAGACTTTATTCTCTACTTGACTCTTTTAATGGATTGCTTATTCCATTTGCAGATTAAACTGGTTGTCTATTGTATTTTATCGGTTTAACATCTGTTGAAGGCTAATGATAATTTATTACGCATTATCTTAGTCATAATATTTCTTCTTTAGGGCTAGTTGAGCTCTTTTTTCTTTCACTTTGTTCTCTTGAAATGAGAACATAAATTTGAGACAGCCGGGGAATGAAGTAATGGTCCAGAGGATAGCATTAGTAGTCCTCACTATTCTGTGAAATAGTGTGATAATAGTTGTAATGAGGACTCCTTTTGAGTTTGTATAATATCTAGTAGACAATATTTGTATTCAAACTCAAAGTTTATGTCGTATTGTACACGACAGTTATATTAGTAAGTTGTATTTGAATTAATGTACCATGTAAGTGGCGACCCAAGATGGGTGACGTATACCTAATTTTGGGGGCGTCACAGTTGGTATCAGAGCTTAGGATATGATCCTGGCTAAGATCTTGAGATAAGAACTAGGAGGGGAGAGGCGGAATTCCTTCGCTAGTATGACCTACCTAAGTTTATTTGGTATTTGATTGGTCGGTCGAGAATATAGGGATAATTTGTTAAATGTCAATTAACCCTTGTTTTGTGACGGTGTTTGAGAATGGCATCCGAAAATCTTTGAGATAAGCAATGAAGCACATGAGAGTGTTGATTCAGTTCAAACAAAAGGTAACGACCAACAACACGATAATAATCATCTTGGTGGCAATTGCACTATCGAACAATGATAACCATCGTGGGGGAATTATCATGCTAAGAATGGTAACCACTTGGTGGTAATCATGGCAAAGATAATAGAAGTGGAAATTTCAAGAAGAAAGGTCATTTAGCTCGATTTTGTCGTATAGTATAGTGAAGTCGAAGTCCAATTTGGGATAGTGGCACCAAAGGCGGATCTGGACAAAACAAAATCGGTGGTTTCGGGAAGAAGCGTTTTTCGACTTCTCAAAAGTGGTGGGTAACCCGAACGAAGTTAGCAGGTTAGTTAATTATAAATTCTTTTGAAGTCTATACCTTATTAGATACCGATTCTACCCATTCTTTTATCTCTCTTGCTTGCGTTCAACGTTTAAATTTGACTCGGAGAAATTAGACTTTGATTTATCTATTGAAACTTCGTTGGGAGAAACCTTACCTACCTCCACATTTATTAATCTTGTTGTTTCAAATAAACACTTTCACGTTACTGTCTATCTTATCTCTTTGAAAATACTTGCCTTTGAGGTAATTTTTGAAACGATTGATTAACTACTCATTATTCTTTTTGTAAGGTTGTTAGCTTTCATATTCCTAACCAACTTTGTTATCTGAATTCAAAGTAACCAAATCCTAAAGTTAATCATTTGTTATATCAAGCCATAAGTAAAGAGCCCGATCCTTTCATTGTTGACTTCCTTATGTGGAAGCACCGCCGCGACTTTTCTGTAGGCGACATCATGATTTGAAGATGGCAAGTTTATAGGTATCATTGTGAGGTCTTATCTAGGTTAAGGGATAGAAGTCACGATTAGTATCAATGTGACGTACTATCCAAGTCTTGGATGAGAATAACGATTTTGAATGATATTTCTATCATTAATAAATTTCTTGACGTATTCTTGAAGATTTCTAGCCTACCCTAGAGCGTGAAATCAATTTTGTATTGACCCAAAGACAAAAACCCATTTCTTAAACCCTCAAATATTTCTTCAACTAAAAGGATCTGTTTACGTGGATTATGATGAAAGTCATAATAAAAGTATAGAACTAATAAAAATCATGGGTATATGAAGTATTAGTAAGTTTTATGATGAGTTATGTTGGTTAGTACGTAAAAACATGAAAGTTTCTTAGAAATCACAAAGAGTTAAAAATCAGATTTTAGTGAAAAACGTAATATGAAATTAAATTGACCATATCTCCTATTATATTTTGAATTTTTGAATGTGGTCAAGTCCTAGAGTTAGATCTATGAGTTACCTAACTAATCCAAGTGGAATTACTGGAAAAGGTGTTGTAGATTTTTGTGTGGACTGATTTTAGCAAAGGAGTGCAAAGCTGCAAAAACCGAAAAAGCTTCTGCCATGATTTTAGAGAGGCTGTTTTGGCCACTTAAATTATGAGAAAAATTCTGGCCTTTTGGGACATGAAAGTATATGGTATAAAGTACCTCCTGTCCAAAATGAGCTCATTTCGACTTAAAATGAGCAAGTTATGACTATTTCAATATTTAGGTTTTTCCGACGCGCTATAACCTGAGTTCTATAACTCAGATGACCATGAAATTTAAACTGGAAGCTCACGTTAACATGTGTAAGGTCCTGCCAAGATTTGGGAATTTTGGAGTTAAACTTGAGGTAGCTAATTTCTTAAGGAATTAAGTGGAAATTGATTTTTAAAAATAGTAAATAAATTTTAAAAATTCGAGAAAATATATATTTCATTATGGGACTATATTATGCTAAATCCCAGAAAAGAAATATTTTTGGGGCTGATTTGGTATTTTTCATGAAAATAGTTTAATTCTGAACATATGAATTAAATATGTTATGTAACAAAGTTGAAAATAGGATTTTATGGCTAGAGAATCCTATATAGAGTATATGCATATTTTTTGATGAGGATTTGATAATTGGTGATGATATCTTACGAGTATGACATTTTGAATGATTAAATGCATTATATGGTAAAGTGTAAACAATTAAGATAAATTGTTTATAAATTTAAGAAGTGATTAAAATATTGTTATAATATTAATGTTATTAGATTATGAGATTATTAAATGATTGATAACATGGGGATATTCTTGAATCCTGGATAAATTATATTATAAATGTTTAATATTTATCCTTTATCTCATTTGATTGATTCTTTATATCATTATCCTCATGTTTATATTATGTTGAAAGTCATCTGTGGCTTACGTGCATAGATGGACTTGGTATGATTATGACCAGGGATTGTTCGGCATAATCATAACCGTAATTGAAAACACAATTATCGTTGGTAGTAGTGCGTGGATAATTTGTGGTCGTGATACTAATGAATATCCTTGCACGTAGTGCGGGGATGATTCGACGATGTGGATTAATTATTGAAATGAGTCTCAAAGAATGAAATATTAATTCATGGATGTGTTCAAAGTCATCTCATGGCTTACGTGCATAGATGGACTTGGTATGATTATGACCGAGGATCATTCGGTATAATCACGATCAGATTGAAAACACGAATATCCTTAGCGATGAGTGCATGGATAATTAAGTGGTCGTGATACTATTAAGTCGCGTCTTAGCATTATTGGTTTTACAGTTGAATATCTTTGGCACCAGTAGTGCAAAGATGAATTGTTAATGAATATCTTTGGCGGATTAGAAGATGAATTTAATATTTTTACGATAAAGGTATTCAAGGTACCTCACCTCTTTATCATATCAGTCGTACCCTAATTTCGAGGGCTTAAATTCCATAAGGAGGGAGATTGTGAGACCCCTGATTTTATCAATAAAGATTTAAATTTTGTTGAAATAATTTTTTAATATTATGGTGTGAATTTAAGATAATATTATAGTTGTGGGTAATATTTATAAATTTTGCAAAGTATGCAAGTGGTTATATTATATTAGATTGGTGGGAATATTCGGTTTAGCGAGGAATATTAAATAACAATGGCTCAATCATTGGTGGACCTACAAATGTAATTATTGCTCGGATTGAAAAACGACAAAAATATTTTATTAAAATAACGGCGGAAGTTTTACTGAATTGATCTTTGTTGAACTACTCGGTAGTAAAAGTACGATGTCGTGTGGTTGCATAGTAGCACCAGGTATTGATTATTGATGCTTTATGTGAAAGTCACTCGGTTTGATTCCATTATTGTCAATTAATAATATGAATTATTATTGCGATAATGACGTTTTATTTTATTCGTATTATTAACGTAATAAAAGCGAAACATCTTTTATATAAAATAGAATACTTTATTAAAGTTATTCATAAATAGAATATATTATATTTTATTATGCGTAGTGTTGCGTAGTGTTTTGCATAGTATTGCATAGTGTTTGCATAGTAAAATGTTTTTATATAAATAGAATATATTATATTTTATTTAAAAGATTTTTCTTTAAATATGGACCGTCGATTAAAGTAAATCAATACGGACCGTTCATGGATTTGTTCTTATGCATTCCATTTTCCTATAAATAGAAGCTCATTCCTTCATTATTTTCTTACGAATTCATTGAAACTCTAGAGAGAGAAATTATAGAGAAGCTATAGAGAAAATTATAGAAAGAAGAAGAGTATTCTATTTACTTCACTACTTCTATATTCATTCTTTTTACGGTGAGGGTGTTATTCTTTCTTCTTGAAGAGAACTTACATTATTCCATTCACTATTATTACATTGGAATAACTTTTGTAAAAGTGGCATACCCTATACATAACTTTGTATCACGCAGATATACCTATACTTGGTGAAATCCTTATGTTATTCCATTGCTTATTATTCATTGGAATAACTCAGATATCTGCTGGTTTACCTATACTTGGTGACATTCTTCTATTATTACATTGGAACATCCTCATCTGTGTGTTTTTACACAGGACTGGTTCCGTCTTTTTTATTATTATTACATTGGAACATCACATGCATGTGTTTTACACCGGGACTGGTTCCGCTCTTTATCATTCTGTTGGAATATCCTATCTCGTGTTTTTACACCGGATGCGGTTCCATCTTTATTATTTTGTTGGAACATCCCGCTTGCGTGTGAATTTCACGACTTTGACCTCGTTCCGTTATTATTATTCGTTGGAATAACTTTGCCTGTCACAAGTACCGCATGCATGGTGATTTATTTTGTTATTCCATTATTTATTATACCCAGTTTAGTTAAAACTTTGACTTCTATACTCCATGAAATTAGTAGAATATCCTTGATATTTGCGTTTCATCCATATCTTTTCATGGAAATATTCTTCCGATCATTCTTGAATTTTACTCTACTGAAACAATATCATGTTGACAATTTGGGCGTTAATAATTCATGGATTAAATAATTCTTGAACTTGTTTTATTGAATTACTATGTCATTGTCATCATCCTCATGTTATATTATGTTATCTTTGGCTTACGTGCATAGATGAACTTAGTATGATTATGACCGAGGATCATTCGGTATAATCATGACTTGATATAAATGATGTGACAAAAGTCCTCGGTGGGCACATAATGCGATGATGGATAGTTTTTGGTATGATTATGACCGGGGGTGATTCGGTATAGTCATGACCATTGATAATTTGATGAAAATCCTTGGCCAGTGGTACGGGGATGATTAGATGTGGTGGTTTATTTATTAAGTCGAGTCTCAAATGATAAAATTGATGAAAATCTTTTAAAACCTAAAAGATAGTAGACTTTATTCTCTACTTGACTCTTTTAATGGATTGCTTATTCATTGCAGATTAAACTGGTTGTCTATTGTATTTTATCGGTTTAACAACATTTGAAGGCTAATGATAATTTATTCGCATTATCTTAGTCATAATATTTCTTCTTGGGCTAGTTGAGCTCACCCTTTCTTTCACTTTCTTCTCTTGAAATGAGAACATAAATGGGACGAGTCGGGGAACGAAGTAATGGTCCAGAGGATAGCATTAGTAGTCCTCACTATTCTGTGAAATAGTGTGATAATAGTTGTAATGAGGACTCCTTTTGAGTTTGTATAATATCTAGTAGACAATATTTGTATTCAAACTCAAAGTTTATGTCGTATTGTACACGACAGTTATATTAGTAAGTTGTATTTGAATTAATGTACCATGTAAGTGGCGACCCAAGATGGGTGGCGTATACCTAATTTTGGGCGGCGTCACAAATACAACCAGTGAGCGAGGACTGGTGGTGCAACCGGACCGCGATGGCGAAAGTAGTGGTAATCGACACTTGCAAAAAGCGGATGTCGGTGCATTGTCATTAGCGAGTTAGGATTATTACGAAGGACCGTAAGTAAGTTTAGGAAAAGAAGATACATCATTTTTAGCAATATGAAATGTTCTTTGTGTTTCAAATGAAAGAACAATCAGATACACTGCTAAACTCATTCAATTGTAAAAGCATGTGCATTTGTGTGTGAATGGGTGTACTTCAAATGGGACAACTCTGACCCAAAGGAGTCTCCAATACGAAAATGAAAATTATATATGAATGTTATCCTCACCTTCCTCTAGGTCTAATAAATTCATCCCATGATCTTCTAACCTGCATGGAAGGATAAAGTTACCTTAAGTAAACTGGACTATTCAGACTCAAGAAATTATCACAGATAATATATTTGAACAAAACAATTGAAGTGTATGTAAAACCTAAGCTGTAAAAGGCTTAAACAAGAAAACCGCAAGTTACCCAATTGTATGTATATGTTATTCCAAAAGGCGCTTGTAATTTTATATGAGTGCCATAAAATACAAAAGTCGCCACTAAATATCCCAAATGATCAAAATTGCTTTATTACAAGTAACAATCATTATGACCACATAGATTTTTAAGCAAAAAGGTAGTGCCAAGCAAGATACCAAGAATTTAAGCACAACATTGCTAAAATCACCTCAATAAGAGTCCCCATATCAATTATTCTTGCCATGGTAATAGTGATAAAATTCTAGGGCAAGCTTGCTGAGAATCACAAGCCACCTTGATTCGGGTCCTTCTGATCCCTGGTTTCCAGATTCCTTATTAGCGACTGCATCCAAGCGTCCTCGATTTTTACTCTCAATTATTTGGTCCCTACTTTTCTTATCTCCACATTTATCTAAAATATTTACAGATACTTTAAAGCCCTCTAGGCTCTGACTATTACATCAATATAAATCCTCTAATTAGTCTAACACCAACAAAAACTAGACTGCATTGAGGTTGTTACTGTACTTTTGAACCATGTATAACCCATGTGACGCCCCCAAAATAGGTATACATCACCCATCTTGAGTCGCCAAATACATGGTACAAAATCCAAATACAAACTAATAATACAGCAGTCGTGTAAAATACGACAAAACATATACTGTGAGTTTAAATACAAATATTGTTTTCTAGACAATATTCGCTCTCAGAATAAGTCCTCATTACATTTATTGTCACACTATTAAACAGAATAGTGAGGACTACTAGCTAATACTATCATTCGGACCATCACTCCATTCCCCGACTCGTCCCAGCAACGTTCTCATATCCTGAAGAGAACAGTGAAAGAAAGGGTGAGCTCAACTAGCCCAGCAAGAAATATCATGACTAAAATAATGCAGAATAAATTATCATTAGTCTCCAACAATGTTAAACTGATAAAATACAATAGACATCAAGTTTAACTGCAGCGGACAAGCAATCCATTAAAAGAGTCAAGTAGAGAATAAAATCTACTATCTTTTATGATTTAAAAGGTTTTCATTACTTTTATCGGCGAGACTCGACAATAAATAATCCACATCATCCCCGCACTACTGACCAAGGATATTCATTAGGGTCACGACCACAAATTCCATGCACTACGGGCCAAGGATATTTATGTATTCATCAATGGTCATGATCATGCTAACAACTGTCCAACAATGCACTACGGGCCAATGAGGACTTTTATCATATCTTTTGTAACATTACGGTCATGATTACACCGAATAATCCCTGGTCATAATCATACCAAGTCCATCTATGCATTACAGGCCACATATGACTTTTAAAAAAAATAATATAAACATGAGGATGATGACGATGATATAAGAATTCAATAAAACAAGTTCATGAATTAATTTATTCAGGAACTAATAACGTCCAAATTGTCAACATGATACTGCTTTGTAGAGTAAAATTAAAGAATGCTCAGAAGAATATTTTCATGAAAAATACTGGATGAAGCGCAAATATCAAGGATATTCCACTAATTTCATGGAGTATAGAAGTCAAAATTTAAACAACTAAGTATAATAACGAATGGAATAACAAAAGAAATCACCATGCATGCGGTACTTCACATAGACAGGTTATTCCAACAGAATAATAATAACGGAACCAGGTCAGGTGAAATTTGTGAGACCCCAGATTTTATCAATAAAGATTTAAATTTTGTCGAAATAATTTTTTAATATTGTGGTGTGAATTTAAGATAATATTATAGTTGTGGGTAGTATTTATAAATTTTGCAAAGTATGCAAGTTGTTATAAAATATTCGTTTGGTGGGGAATATTCTTTTTGTGGGAGAATATTAAATGCGAGGCTCAATCATTAGTAGACCCCATGGCGGAAGTATTGTAAGTAGTTAAAAACGACAAAATTATCTTTCTATAAAAATAATGGCGGAGAGGTGTTACCGTTAAAACATTGAACTACCCAAAGAGTAAAAGTACAAAGATGTCTGGCGTAGTTGTATAGTAGCACACGATATTGATTATTGATCTTTACGTGAGAAGTCACTCACTATGCTCAATTATTACTACATGAATTGTTAAGATCATATCTCTTATATTATTGATTTAATTATTGTCATAGTATCATCCATATAATATGTTATAGTATTAAATCAATAATTGAGATGAAAAGTTATAAATGATTAATAATTGTTGAAAGATTAAATATGTGTTGATTAAAAATAAAATGATTTGTGGTAATATTTATTCAATCCTTGATGTATATAAAGAGTCCATTATGAGACATTTGTGGTAAGTTTGATTATTTTATGGGGGCATATGTCATCATCTAAGAGTCTCTTCGTCGATAGTAATTACCTTCACAATAGTAATTACCTTTGTGAATAGTAATTATCTTCGTCGATAGTAATTACCTTCGTCGATAGTAATTACCTTTGTGAATAAGTAATTACCTTCACGATAGTAATTACCTTTGTGAATAGTAATTACCTTCAAATCGATAGTATTTACCTTCGTCAATAGTAATTACCTTCACAATAGTAATTACCCTTGTGAATAGTAATTACCTTCGTCGATAGTAATTACCTTTACCGTACGTCCAAACCACTTTTCTTTTCACATCACCGACCGTCAAGCCACTTTGCCTTTTCATATGGCGGCAAAAGCTAGAAAATCTTCTATAAATAGAGGCCTAGTGCTTCATTATTTCTTACAATTCACTTTGAAACTCTAGAGAGAAAATTATAGAGAGAAGCTATAGAGAGAAAATCTATAGAGAGAGAGAAGAAGAGTATTACGGTACTTCACTACTTTGATATCCAAAGGTCTTTTTACTGGTAAGGGGTATTATTTGTTGTACCTGTAAGGGGTGTTATTCTTTCTTATTCATGAAGAGAACTTCATTATTCCATTCATTATTATTTTGTTGGAATAACTTTTGTAAAAGTGGTATACCCTATACATAACTTTGTATATGCGGCGTACCCTATATACTTGGTGAAATCCTTATGTTATTCCATTCTTATTTATTACATTGGAATAACTTTGTGTACTGCCGAATTCCCTATGCTTGGTGATCTTCTTACATTATTCCATTCTTTATTATTACGTTGAAATATCACATGCATGTGTTTTACACCTGACCGGTTCCATTGTTTATTATTCGCATTTATTATTCTCATTGGAATATCACATGCGTGTGTTTTACAGGACTGGTTCCATTATTTATTATTCAAAGATTTATTATTACATTGGATCATCCTGCCGATGTGAATTTCACCCGACTGGTTCCGTTATTATTATTCTTGTTGAATAACTTTTATCATCTGCAATACTGCATGCGTGGTGATTTCTTTTGTTATTCCATTCTTTATTATACCCAGTTGGTTAAAACTTTGACTTCTATACTCCATGAAATTAGTAGAATATCCTTGATATTTGCGTTTCATCCAATATCTTTTCATGGAAATATTCTTCCGATCATTCTTGAATTTTACTCTACAAAAGCAATGATCGTGTTGACAATTTGGGCGTTAATAATTCTGGATTAAATAATTCTTGAACTTGTTTTATTGAATTATTATGTCATTGTCATCATCCTCATGTTATATTATGTTATCTTTGGCTTACGTGCATAGATGAACTTAGTATGATTATGACCGAGGATCATTCGATAATCATGGCTTGATATAAATGATGTGATAAAAGTCCTCGGTGGCACATAATGCGATGATGGATAGTTTTTGGTATGATTATGACCGGGGGTGATTCGGTATAGTCATGACCATTGATAATTTGATGAATATCCTTGCCGAGTAGTGTGGTGATTCGATGATGTGGATTATTTATTAAAGTTGAGTCTCAAATTTATAACAGATGATGAAAAATCTTTCAAAACCTAAAAGATAGTAGACTTTATTCTCTACTTGACTCTTTTAATGGATTGCTTATTCATTGCAGCAGCTAAACTTGTTGTCTATTGTATTTTATCGGTTTAACACCTTGTTGAAGGCTAATGATAAATTATTACGCATTATCTTAGTCATAATATTTCTTCTTGGGCTAGTTGAGCTCACCTTTCTTTCACTTTCTCTTGAAAATGAGAACATAGGCCGACGAAGAGTCGAGGAGCGAGTAATGGTCCGGAGGATAGCATTAGTAGTCCTCACTATTCGTGAAAATAGTGTGATAATAGTAGTAATGAGGTCTTCTTTTGAGTTTGTATAATATCTAGTAGACAATATTTGTATTCAAACTCACGGTTTATGTCGTATTGTACCACGACGCTTATATTAGTAAGTTTTATTTGAATTTATGTACCATGTAAGTGGCGACCCAAGATGGGTGGCGATACCTAATTTTGGGGTGTCACAGTTGGTATCGAGCTTAGGATATGATCCTGGCTAAGATGTGAGAATAGTACTAGGAGGGGAGAGACGGGGAATACCTTCGCTAGTATGACCTACCTAAGTTTATTTGGTATTTGATTGGTCGGTCAGAGTATAGTGATAATATGTTGCATGTCAATTAACCCTTATTTTGTGGCAGTGTTTGAAAATGGCATCCGAGAATGTTGAGAATAGCAATGGAGCACAGGAGACTGTTGATTCTCCACAGATCAATAATCAGGACAATGTGCAACAGGATGGAGATAATCCTCCTGTAAACAACAACACTGATCAATTGACGAATGACGGTACGTTTAAGAAGTTTTTAGAATTCATGCAACATCAGGCGAAAGCAACTTCTGTCCAAAACGTAGGTGGAAACACGGAAAACTCTCGGGCGGTCACCGCTAAACAATTCAAGGAGCTGGGACCACCGGAGTTTAAGGGAGAGCCAAAACCACTTCTGGCGGAAGCATGGATAAAGCAGATTACCAAGATATTTGATGTCTTGGGATGCTCCGAGGAGGAAAAGGTTCCTTTTCTTGCCTTTATGTTCTTGTGAGAGGCGGATTCTTGGTGGGAATCGGTAAAAGCGTACTCAACTTCTTTGTCTTGAAGATATCTTGGGAGAAGTTCCAGGAGCTGTTCAACGACAAATACTTTCCTGAAAGTATTCGCCACATGAAGGAGGTGGAGTTTATCAAGTTGGAACAAAACAATATGACCGTGTCGCAATACGAGGCAAAATTTGCGAGTTATCACAGCCATTCGTCCCACTTTGTGGATAATGAAGAGAGAATGGCGCGAATGTTTTTAAGAGGTTTGAAGCGGAGATACGTCAACATCTTATTTCTCATAAACCTGCGTTTTTATTCGGAGATGTTGTAAATAGGGCTCGATTAGTGGAGCGCGATATCGAGTCAACGCAACTAAAAGAGAGCAACCACAAAATTATAATACCAAATGAGAGTAGTCATCGAGCGGTGACAACAAGCGTGGAGGGAATCAACAGGCCAAATATGGTAACCACTTGGTGGTAATCGTACCAAAACAATAAGAATGGACATTTCAAGAAAAGGAGATTCAACAATGATGGAAAGACGTCGGACCAAAGACTTTCGTTGTTAAGGAAGGAGAAAGACCACCTATCATATGCTTCAAATGCGGAGGAGAGGACACATCAATCCGAATCGCGCCATGCCAGTCCAAAGCATGTTATAATTGTGGAAGAGAAGGTCACTTAGCTCGATTTTGTCGCATTTCAAGACAAATTCAACTAGGATGGAGGCACCAAAGGTCATCCCCGACAAACCAAAGCCGTGGAGTTTAAGAGAGGCATTTTTTTCTCTCGTGACGAGGAACCCGAATAAAATTATCACGGGTAAGTTAATCATAAGCTCTTGCGAAGTCTATACCGTGTTAGATACCGATTCTACCCACTCTTTTATTTCACCTAGTTGTGTTCAACGTTTAAATTTGACTCAAAGAAGTTAAACTTTGACTTATTGGTTGAAACTTCGTTAGTAGGAGCCTTCGTTACGCTTACTATTTTTAAAACTTGTTTGATTCAAATAAACATTTTACGTTACTGTCGTCGATCTTATCTTTTTGAAAATATTTGCCTTTGATGTGATTTTAGGAATCAATTGGTTAACTACTCATCATGTTTTTCGTAAGGTTGTTAGCTTTTATATTCATAACCAACTTGTTGTGCGAATTCAAAGTAACCAAACCACTAAAGTCAATCATTGTCATATTAAGCCATAAGTAAAGAGCTCCGATCCTTTCGTTGTTGACTTCCTTGTGTGAAATGCAACCGCCGACTTTTACGTAGGCGGCGTCGTGATCAAGATGGCAAGTTGATAGGTATCATTGTGAGGTCTTATCCAGGTTAAGGGATAGAAGTCACAAATGGTATTAATGTGACGTACTATCCAAGTCTTGACGAGAGTAATGATTTTGAATGATATTTCTATCATTAATAAATTTCTTGGCGTATTCTTGAAGACTTCTAGCCTACCCTAGAACGTGAAATCGAATTTTGTATTGACCCGAAAGACAAAAATCCATTTCTTAAACCCTCAAATATTTCTTCAACTAAAAGGATCTGTTTACGTGGATTATGATGAAAGTCATAATAAAAGTATAGAACTGATGAAAATCATGGGTATATGAAGTATTAGTAAGTTTTAAGATGAGTTATGTTGGTTAGTATGTGAAAACATGAAAGTTTCTTAGAAATCACAAAGAGTTGAAAATCAGATTTTGGAGAAAAACGAAACATAAAATTCAATTGACTATATCTCCTGTTATATTTTGAATTTTTGAGTGTGGTCAAGTCCTAGAGTTAGATCTATGAGTTACCTAACTAATCCAAGAGGAATTACTGGAAAAGGTGTTGTAGATTTTTGTGTGGACTGATTTTAGCAAAGGAGTGCAAAGCTGCAAAAAAAAACCGAAAAAGTTGCTGCCATGATTTTAGACGGGTTGTTTCGGCCACTTAAATTATGAAAAAAATTCTGGCCTTTTGGGATATGAAGGTATATGGTATAAAGTACCTCCTGTCCAAAAATGAGCTTGTTCTGACTTATAATGAGCAAGTTATGACTATTTCAATATTTAGGTTTTTCGACGAAAAACGCTATAACCGGAGTTCTATAACTCCGATGACCATGAAATTTAAACCGAAGCTCACGTTAACATGTGTAAGGTCCTGCCAAGATTTAGGAATTTTGGAGTTAAACTTGAGGTAGCTAATTTCTTAAGGAATTAATTAGAAATTGATTTTTGAAAAATAGTAAATGAATTTTAAAAATTAGAGAAAATATATATTCATTATGGGACTATATTATGCTAAAACCCGAGAAAAGAAATATTTTTGGGACTGATTTGGTATTTTCATGAAAATAGTTTAATTACTGAACATATGAGTTAAATATGTTATGTGAAGTAACAAAGTTGAAAATAGAATTTTATGGCTAGAGAATCCTATATAGAATATATGCATATTTTTGATGAGGATTTGATAATTGGTGATGATATCTTATGAGTATGGCATTTTGAATGATTAAATGCATTATATGGTAAAGCGTAAACAATTGAGATAAATTGTTTATAAATTTAAGAAGTGATTAAAATATTGTTATAATGATATTAGATTATGAGATTATTAAGTGATTGATAACATGGGGATATTCTTGAATCTTGGATAAATTATATTATAAATGTTTAATATTTATCCTTTATCTCATTTGATTGATTCTTTATATCGTTATCCTCATGCTTATATTATGTTGAAAGTCATTTGTGGCCTGTAGTGCATAGATGGACTTGGTATGATTATGACCAGGGATTGTTCGGTATAATCATAACCGTAATTGAAAACACGATTATCTTTGGCCGTAGTGCATGGATAATTTGTGGTCGTGATACTAATGAATACACGATTATCTTTGGTCGTGGTGCATGGATAATTTGTGGTCGTGATACTAATGAATACACGATTATCTTTGGCCGTAGTGCATGGATAATTTGTGGTCGTGATACTAATGAATACACGATTATCTTTGGCCGTAGTGTATGGATAATTTATGGTCGTGATACTAATGAATACATGAATATCCTTGGCCAGTGGTGCATGGATAATTCGTGGTCGTGATACTATTAAGTCGCTGCGTCTGGATTATTGGTTTCTGATTGTTGTATATCTTTGGCACATAGTGCAAAGATGAATTGTGAATAAATATCTTTGCTAGGATTGCAAAGATGAATTTAATGTTTTCAACGATAAAGGTATTCAAGGTATCCTCACCTCTTTATCATACTAGAGTCGTTACCCTAATTTCGAGGGCTTAAATTCCATAAGGAGGGAGATTGTGAGACCCCGATTTTATCAATAAAGATTTAAATTTTGTCGAAATAATTTTTAATATTGTGGTGTAAATTTAAGATAATATTATAGTTATGGGTAGTATTTATAAATTTTGCAAAGTATGCAAGTTGTTATAAAATATTCGTTTGGTCGGGGAATATTCTTTTTGTCGGGGAATATTCGATGCGACGGCTCAATCATTGGTGGACCCTATTAAAGTATTATTGTCGTAGTTAGAAAACGACAAAATTATCTTTCTATAAAAATAACGACGAGAGAGGTGTTACCGTTAAAACCGTTGAACTACCCGGTAGTAAAAGTACGATGTCTACGTGTAGTTGTATAGTAGCACACGATATTGATTATTGATGCTTACGTGAGAAGTCACTCACCTATGCTCAATTATTGCTACGATGAATTCTTTGCATCATATCTCTTATATTATTGATTCAATTATTGTCATAGTATCATCTCATATAATATGTTATAGTATTAAATCAATAATTGAGACGACAAGTTATAAATGATTAATAATTGTTGAAAGATTAAATATGTGTTGATTAAAAAATAAAATGATTTGTGGTAATATTTATTCAATCCTTGATGTATATAAAGAGTCATTATGAGACATTTGTGGTAAGTTTGATTATTTTATGGGGGCATATGTCATCATCTAAGAGTCTCTTCACATAGTAATTACCTTCGTCAATAGTAATTACCTTTGTGAATAGTAATTATCTTCGTCGATAGTAATTACCTTCACAATAGTAATTACCTTTGTGAATAAGTAATTACCTTCGTCAATAGTAATTACCTTTGTGAATAGTAATTACCTTCGTCAATAGTATTTACCTTCGTCAATAGTAATTACCTTCGTCAATAGTAATTACCCTTGTGAATAGTAATTACCTTCGTCAATAGTAATTACCTTTACCAGACGTCAAACCACTTTTCTTTTCACATCACCAGTCGTCAAGCCACTTGCCTTTTCATATGGCAGGTGCTAAGCTAGAAATCTTCTATAAATAGAGGCCTAGTGCTTCATTATTTCTTACGAATTCACTGAAACTCTAGAGAGAGAAATTATAGAGAGAAGCCATAGAGAGAAAATCTATAGAGAGAAAGAAGAAGAGTATTCTGGTACTTCACTACTTTGATATCCAGTGTCTTTTACGGTAAGGGGTATTATTTGTTGTACCCGTAAGGAGTGTTATTCTTTCTTATTCATGAAGAGAACTTCTATTATTCCATTCATTATTATTACATTTGGAATAACTTTGTAAAAGTGGTATACCCTATATGTGTAAGACCCCACTTTTATAAATAAAGATGAATTTTTCTATAAATATTATTTTGAATATTATGGAATAAATTTGATATAATGTTATAGTTGTGGGTAATATTTATAAATTTTGCAAAGTATGCAAGTTGTTATAAAATATTCGTTTGGTCGGGAATATTCTTTTGTTTGGGAATATTCGCATAATGGCTCAATCATTGGTGGACCCCACAATGTAATTATTGTTTGGATTGAGAAAAGGACAAAAATATTTTATAAAATGACTACGGAGGTGTTACTGAGTTAAAACTGTTGAACTACCCGTGGTAAAAGTACAAATGTACTGGCGTGAGTTGCGTAGTAGCACACTGGTATTGATTATTGATGCTTACGTGAGAAGTCATTCAATTTATGCTCAATTATTGCTACAATAATTCTTTGCATCATATCTATTATATTATTGATTCAATTATTGTCACAAAGATTATCATCGTATAATATGTTATAGTATAAAATCAATAATTGAGACGACAAGTTATAAATGATTAATAATTGTTGAAAGATTAAATATGTGTTGATGAAAATAAAATAATTTGTGGTAAGTTTGATTATTTTATGGGGGCTCATATATGTCATCATCTAAGAGTCTCTTCAATCGATAGTAATTACCTTCGTCAATAGTAATTACCCTTGTGAATAGTATTTATCTTCGTCAATAGTAATTATCTTCGTCAATAGTAATTACCCTTATGAATAGTATTTACCTTCGTCAATAGTAATAACCTTCGTTAATAGTAATTACCCTTGGGAATAGTATTTACCTTCGTCAATAGTATTTACCTTCGTTAATAGTAATTACCTTTACCGACGTCGAACCACTTGTCGTTTCACATTACAAAGCGTCGAACCACTTGTCGTTTCACATTACGAGCGTCCAAACCAAATCAGTCGAAGCCACTTGCCTTTTCACACTAAGAGGTGCTAAGCTAGAAATCTTCTATAAATAGAGGCCTAGGGCTTCATTATTTTTCACGAATTCATTCAAGCTATAGAGAGAGAAAGTATAGAGAATAAGAGAGAAAGAAGAAGAGAGTATTTTGTTACTACACTGCATAAAGATTCAATCTCCTACCAAAAGTAAGGGGTGTTATTCTTTCTTATTCATGAAGAGAACTGTTGTTATTCCATTGCTTATTATTCTCATTGGAATAACTTTTGATAAGTGGTTTACCCTATACTTGGTGACATTCTTCTATTATTCTGCTTGGAACATCCTGTCTGTGTGGGTTTACACCCCACTCGGTTCCGCCTTTATTATTATTCTCATTGGAACATCCTCATGCGTGTGTTTTTACACCGGACTGGTTCCGCCTTTTATTATTTCATTTGGAACATCCTCAGATGTGTGTTTTACACGGACTGGGTTCCGCCTTTATTATTCTCATTGGAATATCCTATCATGTGTTTTACACCTGGATCCGGTTCCATCTTTATTATTCTCATTGGAACATCATGCTTGCGGTGTGAATTTCACCCCGACACGTTCCGCTTCTTTATTATTACGTTGAATAACTTTGTATGTCTGCGGTCTATCGCATGCATGGTGATTTCTTTTGTTATTCCATTCTTTATTATACCCAAATGGTTAAAACTTTGACTTCTATACTCCATGAAATTAGTGGAATATCCTTGATATTTGCGTTTCATCCAAAGATCTTTTCATGAAAATATTCTTCCGATCATTCTTGAATTTTACTCTACAAAACAAAGATTATCATGTTGATAATTTGGGCGTTAATAATTCCCCGGATAAAATAATTCTTGAACTTGTTTTATTGAATTCTTATATCATTGTCATCATCCTCATGATTATATTTTTTTAAAGTCATCCGTGGCACAAAGTATGGTGCATAGATGGACTTGGTATGATTATGACGAGAGACTATTCGGTATAATCATGACCGTAATGTTACAAATGATGTGGTAAAAATTCTCGATTAGTAGTAGTGCATTAATGGGCGATTGTTGGCATGATCATGACCATTAATGAATACACAAATATTCTTGGCCCGTAGTGCATGAATAATTGTGGTCGTGATACTAAAGAATATCCTCGGCCCAGTAGTGCGGGGTGATTCGATGATGTGAATATTTATTAAAGTTTGAGTCTCGGCTATAACAATGATGAAAAACCTTTTAAAACCTAAAAGATAGTAGACTTTATTTTCTACTTGACTCTTTTAATGGATTGCATATATTCTTCACTGCATTAAACCGGTTTGTCTCATTGTATTTTATCGCTTTAACATTGTTGAAGACTATTGATAATTTATTCTGCATTATCTTAGTCATAATATTTCTTCTTTGGGCTAGTTGAGCTCACCCTTTCTTTCACCGTTTCTTCTCTGAGAAATGAGAATATAGGCCGGGACGAGTCGGGAAACGAGTGATGGTCCCGAAGATAGCATTAGTAGTCCTCACTATTCTGTGAAATAGTGTGATAATAATTGTAATGAGGACTCCTTTTTGAGTTTGTATAATATCTAGTAGACGATATTTGTATTTAAACTCACGCTTTATGTCGTATTATACCACGACGCTTATGTTAAGTAAGTTGTATTTAAATTCTGTACCATGTAAGTGGCGACCCAAGATGGGTGATGTATACCTAATTTTGGGGGCGTCACAGGTCCCGCGGGAATGGTGACTCAAAAGGATGTCCCAGAAAAGTCAAAGTCAACGATTCCTGGAAGAGCGTTTGTAGTGACCGGTCAAAATGCGAGAAACCCGAACGAAGGTAGCATGGGTTAGTTAATTATAAATTCTTGCGAAGTTTATACCTTACTAGATACCGGTTCTACCCATTCTTTTATCTCTCTTGCTTGTACTCAACGTTTGAACTTGACTACGGAGAAATTAGACTTTGACCTATTTATGGAGACTCCGTTAGGAGAAACTTTCATTACATCCGTTGTTTAGAAATCTTGCTTGATTCAGGTTGGCACTATCACATTACCTGTTAACCTTATTTCTATAGAGATATTTGCTTTTGATGTGATTTTAAGGTTAACTACTCATCATGCCGAAAATTGATTACTTTCGTAAGGTTGTTAGTTTTCATAATCCTAAGCAACCACATTATTCAATTCAAGCAATCAAACCATTGTAGTCAAATATTTTCATATCAAGCCATGAAGTCATTCGTTTATTACGGATGTCAAGTTTTCTTAGTCCATGTTATGGATTTGAATAAAGACACGCCGATTTGAATAAAGACACCTTAGAACCGGGCTTGTCTTTGCTTATAAGACCGTGCGCCTTCACACGGTCGTTATTAAATCTCCTCTTTTAAAATCTCCTCCCGACTCGCTTCTTCATTTTTCATGGCCATGATTACCACCGGAGTGGTTACCATTTTGTCCGTCTGCTTTTCTCTCCGTGGTTATCATTATTCATTGACCGCTATCTCCGATACGATCCTCGGTTATGGTCCCTCACCGACTTGGTAGTATCTCGTTATCTCGCTTCTAATAATTGAGCCTGCTTACAACATCCGAATAGAGAGAAAATTTATGAGAAATGAGATCTTGACGTATCTGGGTTTCAAACCTCTAAGAAACATCCGCGTCATACGTTCCTCATTCTCCACCAAATGAGGTGCAAACCGGATAACTCGCAAACTTTGCCTCGTCTTCGAGACACCGCGTATTTGTTTTGTTCCAATCGATGAACTCCACTTCCTTCATACGACGAACACTTTCGTGAAAGTATTTGTCATTAAATAGCTTCTGAAACGTCTCCCAAGACATGCCGAAAAGTGCAATTTGATGGGTACGCTTCACAGACTCCCACCATGAGTCCGCTTTCGCCACTTAACATAAAGGTGGCGAATGGAACCTTCTGTTCCTCCGTGCATCCCAAGACATCAAATATCTTGGTAATTTGCTTGACCGTGTTTCCGCCATGATCGGATCTGCTTTCCCTTAAATTCGTGGTCCCAACTCTTTGAATCTTGCTTGTCAGTGACAACCCGTATTGCTATCATTTCCTCCTCAGATTTTGAACACGAGTCTCCTCGTCTCGATTTTGCATGAACTGCAAAAAACTTCTAAACATCCCTCGCTCATCATCTCGCTCAAAGGTGTTGTTCACGGGAGGAATATTGCCACCTGTTGCCGCCTCCTCGTTGGTGAGTACAGAGCGTCTCTACGGTCTCATTTCCATTGTTAATATTCTCGATCGACATTCTCAAATACCGCACATAAAACAAGGGTTAATTAAGGAAATAAATATATCACATAATATCCCTATATAATTGACCAACTAACAAATAAGCTTAGGTAGGACACACTTTAGCGAAGGATTTACTGCCTCTCCCCTCCTAGTTCTATTCCTCGATCTCCGCCAGAGATCATATCCCTAAGCTCGATACCAACCGCGACGCCCCAAAATAGGTATACATCACCCATTACGAGTTGTCATTACATGGTACGTAAACAACTACAACTTTATTATTACAACAAGAAATCGTGAGTTTGAATACAAATATTATCTTCTAGACAATATCCATACTCAAATAAATCCTCATCACATTTATTGATACATTATTTTACAAAATGGTGAGGACTACTAAACAACTTTCTCTAAAATCTTCATTCCATACCCCGACTGTACTCGCTATATTCTCGCCTCCCCGAGAAAAATGGAACAAAAGGAAAAGGGTGAGCTCAACTAGCCCGAAGAAAGAATATTATGACTAAGATAATATACAACAAATTACCATTAGTCTTCAACAGGAAAAAATCTAATAGAATACAATAGACAACAAATTTTAAATCAATATTCGCAGTGGAAATAATAATTCATTACAAGAGTTAAGTAGAGAATGCAAACTACTATCTTCTATGTATTAATTTAAAAGTTCATCGCTCATCTTTTATCCTCAGTAACATCAATCAATATACATCCGGAATCAAATATTCATCTTTGCACTACAAAGCCAAAGATATTCATCAGTTAATCATGTTCATCTAAACACTGCTCATCTTTGCACTACTACCAAAGATATTCTTCAGAATCATTCATCTTTGCACTACGTGCCAAAGATATTCAATAATATCACCATTTAAGACCGAAGATGATGAAAATATTTTAAAGAAACGAATCCAAAGAAAACAAAATGACAAGGATTAAGGATTAAGGATTCGTACTTTGTTTTATTCACGTCAAAAATACCTCAAAAATAATCGCAGATGGTGTAAAATTCAAGAATGATCAAAACATGGATACAATCAAAGCTAGTATCCGTAATAAATATTTTGGACAAAAGAAGAAATTTTATTTTTCTATGAATAGTCATAGATCGTGAATAGTCTGATAATGCGTGAATAGTAACTCAAACACCAAAAGATAGAAATTCCACAAAAAAAAATATCTTCACGCTTACGTTAATAGTACTAAATGAATAAGAACTCGTGAATAGTAACTCATGAATAGTAACTCGTGAATAAGTAACTCATGAATAGTAACCCCGATATGAAAAAGTTCCAAATTTGATAAAAAGTTTCAACTAATATTTCAAAGATAATGATATTGAAGAAATAATATCATTTGAGAAGAAAATAACATCCCTTACCTCGAAAGATCAAGACTTCTAAATTTGAAACACCTGGATATAAAGCTATGACTTGGACTTGCACCGTACAACAATACTCAAAGTATACTCAAAATACTCACAAGAATACGCCGATAATATAGAGAGAAAACTTGATTTACGGTATGATTTTCAATTCTAACCTAAGCACCTATTTATAGAAATTGCTTAGAACACCAAAAGCGAAAATTTAATAAAATATTAATATATATATTATAATTTCCTACGCACACTTTCTAAGATTCAAATTATCAGCCAAACAAATGGTCCCCCTCACCAAAATCAATAAAACGTTTTTCTTAATAAAATTAATAAAAACTCCCAAAATCAATTATTCAGAATTTGAACATCAATAATTCATAATAAATAACCCTTTTATCAGAAAATTTGAATCTCGCGAGTTTTTATAGGAAATTCAATTCTCTACAACTTTGCGTAAGAAAGTTTTTCCAAATTCCAAACAAAATTGACCAAAAATCCACAAACGGGGCGATTTTACAAAGCTATAATCAAATTTCGGTCAATAAATGGGGTCCAATTTACATGTTTAACATGTTTTAAACATTTATTGCAACAAAATACTCTTCCTCCTCGTATACTCATATATCCCACATTCGTTGTAAAATATCACCATTATTATATTATTAAAATATAATAATACATTATCTTATCGAGAAAAGATAAAATTTTAATTTTCAACAATTGTCACATTAAAATTTTCTCCATCTATATCCACATAAAATCAATATTTTCCTCATCATATGAATCAATAATTAATTATTCACAAATAATATTACGTAATCACAATATTGACAACCGTGCGCCTCAGGAAAGAGGGGCTTTCCAATAAGAATTTCTTCTTCTTCGGCGCAATTAGGTGACCAAACCTCTCCTTAGATGTAACCTTCTAGACATTGCCAATAATGTTATCTAATAATATTATTCGGATAATATGAATTATTGCTTCGATAATAAAAATATTGTGTAATAATGACAATTATTGAAATAACAAAGAATATAAAATATCAACGCAAAGAATTATTAACTCAATAAAATATTGAACAATAATTATCGTAACCATTATTGAGTAGTGCCTTCTTACGTAAGAATCAATAATTGGTGCAATACTGGTATCATCGTGTGTTTTAACCACCGAGTATTTTAACAAGATAATCTGTAATAACTACGCCAGTTATTTTAACCAACTTATATTTGTCGTTTTCTTCATCCAATCGCTTTTACATTATGGGGCCCTACACATGGGCTGCTACCGTCAATGCATTTAATATTCCCGATAAGACGAATATTCCACGACCAAACGAATATTCTCCGACAACAATGAATATTTTATAACCACTTTGCTTATTTTGAAATATTTACAGATTTTACCCCTAACTATCCACATTAATCAAATCAACTCTTACTATTTCAAAATAATAAATAGAAAAATTAAATTTCATTAAGAATAAGTTGGGGTCTTACAACCTCCCTCCTTATGAAATTTCGTCCTCGAAATTGACGTCGTATTCGGTGTTTTGAAAAGGTGAGGATACCTCGCTTTCATTTCCGCTTTCCAATTCCTGTGTCATTTCCTCTATAAAGCATGATTCCTCCACAAAACTTTAACTTGTGGTATGACCTTTCATGGCGTAGGACATGCTCCTTCCTATCCAAGATCTTAACAGTACCTCCTCATACGTTAAGTCTTTGGCTATTTCGTCCGGTTTCTAACTCTATAACGTGGTTCGGGTCTTTCACATATTTACGATAAGTACGATATGTGAAACACATTATGAACACGAGACATACTCTTGAGGTAACGCAAGTCTATAGGCTACATTTCCTACTCGGTCAAGAATTTGAAATGGACCAATAAATCTTGGATTGAGCTTTGCTCTCTTCCCAAATCTTGTAACTCCCTTCCATGGAGCAACTCGCAACAATACATGATCCCCACACTAAATTCCACGTCCTTTCGATGAAGATCCGCATAACTCTTTTGTCAATCTTGTGCCGCTTGTATACGTTGTCGAATCATTTGGATCTTTTCAAGAGTCATACGTACTAACTCTCGGGTCCCAACAATGTTGCTTCACCCACCTCATCCCAACATATTGGAGAACGACATTTTCGTCCATATAATGCTTGAATGGAGCCACACCTATACTTGCTCGATAACTGCTGTTGTTATAGAGAATTCCACCAATGGTAAATACTTATCCCAACTACCCTTGAAGTCTAGGACACGTAGTCTTAATAGATCTTCAAGAGTTTGAATAGTCCTCTCGATTGTCCGTCCGTTTGGGGGATGGTATGCGTCAACTAAATCGCAAATCTGTGCCCATAGCTTTTTGCAAACTAACCCAAAATCTTGAAGTGAATCTTGGGTCACGATCCGAAACTATGGATACTTGGCATGCCATGCAACCTCACAATCTCATTCACGCATATACTAAAGAAGACGTCAAGGAATAAGTCTCCGTGTCGGCAAGAAATGAGCGGACTTTGGTTAATCTATCAACAATAACCCAAATAGCATTGATGCCTTGAGAAACCGTAGGAAGACCCAGAATGAAATCCATGGTAATGTGTTCCCACTTCTATTCCGAATCTCAAGTGGTTGCAATCGGACCCTTAGGTACTAGATGTTCCGCCTTTACACGCCGACAAGTTAAACACATTGAGATAAACTTTGCAATCTCTCTCTTCATATTGTTCCACCAAAATGTATGTCAAGATCACGATACATTTTAGTACTTCCGAGGATGGATTGCAAATGGTGTATTGTGTGCCTCCATCATAATCTTGTACTTCAAATCGTAGTCGTTAGGAACACAAAGTCTAGAGTGGACTCAAGTATTCCTTCTTCATCAATTCTCGCCTTATAATAGCTCCTTCTTGTACTTTCTTCTTCATACGACGCATCCTGCCTGGGTGGCTTGAGCAACCTTAACTTTTTTCTATTAAAGTTGGCTCTATCGCGATACTTGACATCATCGCACTCGTTCCGCGCATATGATCTTCTACTCAACGCGTCACCTACCACGTTCGCTTTTTCGGGATGGTATTGAATAGTGTGGTCGTAGTCTTTCAATAGCTCGAGCCAACGTCATTGCCAGCATGTTGAGTTCTTTTTTGAGTGAAGAAATATTTAAGGCTTTTATGGTCCGAATATATCTCCACTTTCTCCCATATAGATAGTGCCTCCATATCTTTAGCGAAAAAAACGATTGCCGCTAACTCTAGATCATGAGTAGGATAATTCCTCTCATACTCTTTAAGTTGTCGCGAGGCATAGGCTATGACTTTCCCACGTTGCATGAGAACACATCCTAACCCTTTTCCCAAGCATCGGCCAGAGATAACAAATCCATCCCAAACCGGATGGTATTGTTAGAACAGTCTTAAATAAGTCTCCTCTTAAGCTCTTGGAAACTCTTCTCGCATTCTTCACTCCAAACGAATTTTGTATCTTTCCGGGAGTTAATTTGGTTAATGAAGTAGCGATTCGAGAAAACCCTTCCACGAATCTCCGATAATAACCAAATAAGCCCAAAAACTACGTATTTCATCCACCGACTTCATTGCTCCCAACTTTGTATTGCTTCAATCTTCACGGATCAACAGATACTCCATGTTTCGACACCACGTGCCCAAGGAATGCTACTTCCTCAAGCCGAACTCGCATTTCTTCAATTTGGCATATAGTTTGTTTTCACGGCCTTTGGAGTACCAAACTTCAAATGGTGCTCATGATCTTCACGACTTTTGGAATATATGAGGATGTCATCAATAAAGACAACAACAAACCGATCCAAATATTCCTTAAATACTCGGTTCATCATATCCATGAAAGTCATAGAGCATTAGTCGATCCGAAAGACATGACTAAGAATTCATAATGCCCATACCGAAGTTCTCGAAGGCGGGTCTTTGGAATATCCTCGGTTCTAATCTTCAAATGATGATATCCGTAACGAAGATCGATTTTTTGAAAAGAATTGTGCCCTTGCAATCGGGTCAAATAAGTCATCAATACGAGGTAGAGGATACCTATTCTTGATGGTGACATGGTTCAATTCCGATAGTCAATACAAAGTCGCATACTCCCGCTCTTTCTTCTTTACAAATAAAACAGGAGCACCCCAAGGAGATGTACTAGATCCAGATGAAACCGATGTCCAACAATTCCTCAGAAGTTGGACCTTTAACTCTCGAAGTTCAATAGGAGCCATTCGATATGGGGTTTTAGAAATGGGCTTTGTACCAGTTCAAGATCAATAAAGAATTCAACTTCACGCTAAAGGGGTAAACCGGAAGTTCTTCAGAAATACGTCGGAAAGTCAATAACAACAAGAATATTATTCAAATTTGACGTGTCTTTATTCAAATCCATAACATGGGCTAAGAAAGCTTGACATCCGCTTTTCAATAAACGAATAGCTTTATGATTAGATATGACAATGATTGATTTTAATGGTTTAGTTGCTTGAATCAGCATAACAGTTGGTTAGGAATATGAAAACTAACAACCTTACGAAAACAATCAATTTTGGCATGATGAGTAGTTAACCAATCAATCCCTAAAATCACATCAAAAGCAAGTATCTTTAAAGAGATAAGGTCAACGGTAAGGTGATGGTGCCAACTTGAATCAAACAAGATTTATAAACGAAGGATGTGATGAAAGTTTCTCCTAATGGAGTTTCCACAGATAGGTCAAAGTCTAATTTCTCCTGAGTCAAGTTTAAATGTTGAGCACATGCAGAGAGATAAATGAATGGGTAGCACCCAGATCAAGTAAGGTATAAACTTCGCAAGAATTTATAAATAGCTTACCCGTGATCACCTCGTTTGGGTTTCTCGCATTTTGACCAATAATAACAAACGCTTCTTCCCGGAATCGTTGACTTTGACTTTTACGGGATGTCTTTTGAGTCACCGTCCCCATTGAACTAGGTTTCGCTACCATACAATCTCGAGCGATATGTCCATCCTTTTCACAATTATAGCATACCTTGAATCGTTGTAGGCGCTTGATGATATGTCCCTCTTTTCCGCATTTGTAACATATGACCGGGTGGTCGTTTCTCCTCCCTTAGAACCCGATTCTTTGCTTAAGACCGCTGCGTCTTCACATGGTCGTTATTAAATCTCCTCTTTTAAAATCTCCTCCCCGACTCGCTTCTTCGCTTTTCATGGCCATGATTACCACCGTAGTGGTTACCATTTTGTCCATCTGCTTTCTCCGCCGGGTTATCATTATTCTCATTGATCTTCTATCTCCGGTACGATCCTCAGTTATGGTCCTCAAATGGACCGTACTGCGTTATCTCGCTCTAATAATTGAGCCTCATTTAAACATCTCGATAGAGAGAAAATTTATGAGAAATGAGATATTGACGTATCCGGGTTTCAAACCTCTAAGAAACATCCGCGTCATAATGCTCCTCATTCTCCACCAAATGAGGTGCAAACCTGGATAACTCAGAAACTTTGCCTCGTCTCGAGACACCGCCATGTTGTTTTGTTCCAATCGATGAACTCCACTTCCTTCATATGACGAACACTTTCGTGAAAGTATTTGTCATTAAATAGCTTCAAACGCTCTCCCAAGACATGCTTTGAAAGCGGTTTGGATGGGTACGCTTCACGAGACTCCACCAATGAGTCCGCCTCGCCACGGAACATAAAGGTGGCGAATGGAACCTTCTGTTCCTCCGTGCATCCCAAGACATCAAATATCTTGGTAATTTGCTTGACCTGTTTCCGCCATGATCGGATCTGGCTTTCCCTTAAATTCTAGTGGTCCCAACTCTTTGAATCGCTTGGTTTGTGACAACCCGTGAATTGCTATCATTTCCTCCCAGTATTTTGAACACGAGTCTCCTCGCCCGATTTTGCATGAATCGCAAAAAGCTTCTAAACATCCCCTCGTTCATCATCGCTTTCGGTGGTGTTGTTCATGGGAGGAACATTGCCACGACTGTTGCACGCTCTCCTCGTTGGTGAGTACAAAGGCTCTACTCCGGTCTCATTTCCATTGTTAATATTCTCGATTGACATTCTCAAATCTTGTCATAAAACAAGGGTTAATTAAGGAAATCAATATATCACATAATATCCCTATATCTTGACCAACTAACAAATAAGCTTAGGTAGGACACACTAGCGAAGGATTTACTCGCCTCTCCCTCCTAGTTCTATTCCCCGATCTCCGCCAGAGATCATATCCCTAAGCTCGATACCAACCGTGACGCCCCCAAAATTGGTATACATCACCCATTCTCGAGTTGTCATTACATGACGCAAAACAACTACAACTTTATTATTACAACAAGAAAAGCGTGAGTTTGAATACAAATATTATCTTCTGCATAATATCCATACTCAAATAAATCCTCATCACATTTATTGATACATTATTTTACAAAATGGTGAGGACTACTAAACAACTTTCTCTAAAATCTTCATTCCATACCCAGGCTGCACTCGCTTATATTCTCGCCTCCCGAGAAAAAATGGAACAAAAAGGAAAAGGGTGAGCTCAACTAGCCCAAAGAAAGAATATTATGACTAAGATAATATACAACAAATGACCGTTTAGTCTTCAACAGGAAAAAATCTAATAGAATACAATAGACAACAAATTTTAAATCAATATTCGCAGCATGAAATAATAATTCATTAGAAGAGTTAAGTAGAGAATGCAAACTACTATCTTCTATGTATTAATTTAAAAGTTCATCGCTCATCTTTTATCCCCTGTAACATCAATCAATATACATCCGAATCAAATATTCATCTTTGCACTACAGCCAAAGATATTCATCGATTGGTCATGTTCATCTAAACACTGCTCATCTTTGCACTACTACCAAAGATATTCTTCGAAAATCATTCATCTTTGCACTACTGGGCCAAAGATATTCAATAATATCACCATTTAAGATCAAGATGATGAAAAATATTTTTAAAGAAACGAATCCAAAGAAACAAAATGACAAGGATTAAGGATTAAGGATTCGTACTTTTGTTTTATTTACGTCCAAAAATACCTCAAAAATAATCGCAGTGGTGTAAAATTCAAGAATGATCAAAACATGGATACAATCAAAGCTAGTATCCGAATAGATATTTTGGACAAAAAGAAAATTTTATTTTTCAAATTGAATAGTGTCAGATATCGTGAATAGTGCCGTATCGTGAATAGTAACTCAAACACCAAAAGATAGAAATTTCACAAAAAACCTTAACGCTTCATTAATAGTACTTTCGTGAATAAGAATCTCGTGAATAGTAACTCATGAATAGTAACTTCGTGAATAGTAACTCATGAATAGTAACCCCGACATGGAAAAGTTCTAAATTTGATAAAAGTTCCAACCAATATTTCAAAGATAATGATATTGAAGAAATAAAATCATTTGAGAAGAAAATAACATCCCTTACCTCGAAAGATCAAGATTTCTAAATGAAACAGGATATAAAGGCTATGACTTGGACTTGCCGTCTGATCTGAATACTCAAAGTATACTCAAAATACTCACAAGAATACGCTCGATAATATAGAGAGAAAACTTCAGTTTACGGTGTGATTTTCAATTCTAACCTAAGCACCCTATTTATAGAAATTGCTTAGAACACCAAAGCGTAAAATTTAATAAAATATTAATATATATATTATAATTTCCCTACGCACACTTTCTAAGATTCAAATTATCAGCCAAACAAATGGTCCCCCTCACCAAAATCAATAAAAACATTTTTCTTAATAAAATTAATAAAACTCCCAAAAATCAATTATTCGGAATTTCGAACATCAATAATTCATAATAAATAACCCTTTTATCGTAAAATTTGAATCTCATGAGTTTTATAGGAAATTCAATTCTCTACAACTTTACGTAAGAAAGTTTTTCCAAATTCCAAACAGAAATTGGCCAAATCCACAAACGGGTGATTTTACAAAGTGCTATAATCAAATTTCGGTCGATAAATGGGGTCCAATTTACATGTTTAACATGTTTTAAACATTTATTGCAACAAAAATACTCTTCCTCCTCTTATACTCATATATCCCACATTCGTTGTAAAAATATCACCATTATTATATTATTAAAATATAATAATATATTTAAATAATTATTTTATCATAAAAAGATAAAATTTCAATTTTCAACAATTGTCACATTAAAATTTTTCTCCATCTATATCCACATAAAATCAATATTTTTCTCATCACATGAATCAATAATTAATTATTCACAAATATTTGGTATCAGAGCTATAAGTAAAGAGCCCCGAGCCTCTCATTTGGTGACTTGTCATGATGGGGATGCACCGCTTTACTCTCCGTAGGGGGCGTCGTTCAATGGTGGCAAACCGATAGGTATCAATGTGAGGTCTTGACACAAGTTGGTGTCCAGAGTTACATTTGGTATCGAGGCTTAGGATATGATCTCCGGCGGAGATCGTGGAATGTAAACTAGGAGGAGAGATGAGTAAATCTTTCGCTAGTGTGTCTACCTAAGCTTATTTATGTTGGTCGATCATAATATCGATATTATGTGATATGTTAATTTATTCAATTAACCCTTGTTTTGAAGTCAGTATTCTAGAATGATATCTCGAATTACGGAGAGATGAGCAATGGAGAAATTATAAGACAAGAAAGATGGAATCAAATGAAATGAAAGCAAGGTATTCTCAACTTTTTGAAATACTGTGTACGCTAATTTCGGGGACGAAATTTCATAAGGAGGGAGATTGTAAGACCGGATTTTATGAAATAAAAGTATTCAATTTTTCTTATAATTATTATTTAGTAAATGGTTAAATAGATAAAAGTTTAAAGTTATGGGTGAAATATGCAAATTTTACATAATATCTGATGGCTATAAAATATTCATTGTTGTTTGGAGAATATTCGTTTGGTCATGGAATATTCTTTTTGTCGGGAATATCAAGATCTGACGCACGCAAATTGTGTGTCCCCCATAACGGAAAGCGATTGGATGAAGAAAACGACAAATATAAGTTGTTTATAAATGATGGCAGTAGTTGTTACCTCTTAATAATGTTAAAATACTAAATTGGTTAAAACACAAGAAGCTTTACAGTATTGCACCAATTATTGATTCTTACGTAAGAAGGCACTACTTAATAATTGTTACAGTAATTACTGTTCAATATTTTATTTTATTGATTCAATAATTGCTACGTTGATATTTTATATTATTATTGTTTCAATAATTATCACGACACAATATTTTCCATTATCTGACAATAATTCATATTATCCTAATAATATTATTGGATAACATTATTGGCAATGCCTAGAAAGTTCTGTCTAAGGAGAGGTTTGGTCACCTAATTGCGCGCCAGTAAAGAGAAATTCTTATTGGAAAGCCCCTCTTTCCTGGGAACCGCCCTGGTTGTTAATATTGTGATTATGTAATATTATTTGTGAATAATTATTGATTTTATGATGAGAAAATATTTATTTTATGTGGATATAGATGAAGAAAATTTTAAAGTGACAATTGTTAAAAATTAATATTTTATCTTTTTCTGATAAAATAATTCATTTAAATATATTATTTTAATAATATAATAATGGTGAGATTTTTACAGTGAATGTGGAATATATGAGTATATGAAGAGGAAGAATATTTTTGTTACAATAAATGTTTAAAACATGTTAAACATGTTTGGTGGACCCCATTTCTTGATCGAAATTTGATTATAGATCGTAAAATCGTCCGCTTTGTGGATTTCTTGGCCAATTTCTGCTTTGGAATTTGGAAAAACTTTCTTCTCGCAAAGTTGTAGAGAATTGAATTTCCTATAAAAACTCATGTGATTCAAATTTTTGATAAAAGGGCTATTTATTATGAATTATTGAAGTTCAAGCTCAAAATAATTGATTTTGGAAGTTTAAAATAATTTAAATAACAAAACGTTTTTTGTGCAAGTCTTGTGAGGTGGGCTGTTTGGTGGCTGAGGTTTTGAAGCAAAATAAGTGTGATTTGGAATAAAAATAATATATATTAATATTTTATTAAATTTTCTCGCTTTGGTGTTCTAAGTATTTTCCTATAAATAGGTGCTTAGGTTAGAATTGAAAATCACACCGTAAACTCAAGTTTTCTCTCTATATTATCGAGCGTATTCTTGTGAGTATTTTGAGTATACTTTGAGTATTGCTATACTACGGTGCAAGTTCGTTCAATAAGTTATTCCAAATGTAAGTAATCGCTTTTTTTGAGGTAAAGGGATAGTAAGGGATTTTTAAGGGTGATTATGTTTTTCAGTTTTGTATTTTTCCGGACCTTCAAAAATTCTAGAAAAATTTGAAATGATAATTTGATGAGTTTTATATATTGTGTCCAAAAATGGCGATTTTTGAATGTATGGATTGAGAGTTATGAATTTTATGAGAAAAGACTATTTTAAAAGTAACCGCTTATAACTCCTTGTGATTAACTCCAAAATTGATGAAATTTTTATTGGGAGTACATCTATATAATATCAGTATACCGTGTAAATTTCAGAATGTTTGGATAAAAGTATAATTTATGATAAATGTTTAAATATTCGGTGGTTTTGGCCATATGAAAAATAGTAAATTAATTTTTAAAATTTTGAGAAAAATATATGTTCAATATGGGACTATGTTATGCTAAATCCCAGAAAAGAAATATTTTTGGAACTGATTTAGTATTTTCATGAAAATATTCTAGTTATGAGTAAATGAATTAAATATGTTATGTGAAGTAAGAAAATTGGAAAATATGATTTTATGGCTTGAGAATCATATATGAGGTATATGCAGATTTTTGATGAGGGTTTTGGTTATTGGTGATGAAATCTTATGAGTTTGGCATTTTATGATGATTAAATGCATTAATTAGTAAAGTGTAAACAATTTAATTAAATTGTTTATAAGTTTTAGAAATGATTAAAATATTATTGTAATATTAATAATATTAGATTATGAGATTTTTAAGTGATTTATAACATTTGGATTAAGGTGTTATAAATATGGATATGAATTTTATTATGAAACTTTATCTTTTCGTGTATAGGTTCTTATGCGACGATACTCTGATACTATGTACAAATACGGTACTATTTACGACAAATTGGTTTCTTCTCCACCAAATTATCGTTGATTTATGAATCTTACTCTTGAAATTAAAACCATGTTTTGATTATATTATTTTTATATAACATTCTTATAACCCTAATGATGATATTTCTCTTTGACTTGAGTGTAAAGATGAGTAGATTATTGGTATGATCGTGACTATAGGTTCTCTTTGGCGATGAGTGCAAAAGTTGAATTGTTGATTTGGTATGATCATGACCATTGAATTTACAATTGAATATTTTTAGCTTAATTGCAAAGGTGAATTGATCAACATGGTTATAATTATTGTTATATAACTTCCGAAATGATTATGTATTTCTTTGATATATGAATATCTTTGGCTCGTAGTCTGCAAAGATGACTTGTTGATGAATATCTTAGCTTTTAGTGCAAAGATGAATTATTGATGAATATCTTTTTGCTCGTAATGCAAAGATGACTGTTGTTGAATATCTTTAAATTTGTAGTGCAAAGATGAATTATTGATGAATATCTTTGGCTCGTAATGCAAAGATGACTGTTGTTGAATATCTTTAGCCCGTGAGTGCAAAGATGAATTATTGATGAATATCTTTGGCTCGTAATGCAAAGATGACTGTTGTTGAATATCTTTAGCTTTGTAGTGTAAAGATGAATGTTGATGAATATCTTTGGCCCGTGGTGCAAAGATGAATTTATTAGTATGATTATGAGCGAGAAGGCGTGATTTGGGTATAACCATGATATTTGATGTTTCGTAAAGACATGTGATGAAAATTATCTTCGTCCGGATGAGAAGAGAATTTAGAATCACAATTATGATTATGAGTTATTCATATGATTGTGGAAAGGAACCGCTGATTGATGTTACGGGGATAAAATATTGTTGGTGGACTTTTAACATGGAGAAGACAATAGACTTTATAGTCTATTTGACTCTTTTAATGGATTGCTCGCTCTGCTTTAAACTATGGTTGAAAAGTTTTATCATCTACCATATGTTCTAAATCTCTGATTTATTATTGATGAAGACTATTGATAATTTATGTATCTTTAGTTATAATATTCTTTATTGAGCTAGTTGTGCTCACCCTTTGTTTCACAATTCCTTTCGTGTAATAAAAGTGTAGTTGGATTGAAAGGGATAATAAGGGAATAGAACGGTGGTCTATAGTTGTTGAGGTTCTCCTAAAGAGTATGAAAATAATTTTATTGAGGACTTTAGTGTGTCAGATTTTTATACATCATTTAATAGTTATTTTGGTGAATTAAATATGGTGAGGCGAACCCAACTTTGGAAGGGTGTTTTGTCACTATCATAAAAGATGTCTAATGACATACAAACTCGTGTTATCATAAGACATGGTTGTGCTCATCCACTTGCTGAGTATATTTACAAGAACTACCTATATAATCTTGGTGTTTGTTTGGAGTATAATACCCAATTAGAGACAGTGGAGATAATGATATGTCAAGAGAAGACTCACCATTGGGAAGAATATGATAGTAATCTTCTCGTTTTTCTTTGGGGTTTATTGGGTCAACCAAGGATAATTTTGTGGCCATATGATATCTACCATAACCTAAAAGCATGGCCACCCATGTACGAAGGTTTCCTTGAGCACTTCCTAAAGATTCTAATTTCTAAAACAGTTTTTGACTATACCTTTATGTAAGGTGTCATTGTGACGTCTTCTGATTGGTATATATTTGTATCCAAACTCACAAAGATATGTGTTGTTGTATTTTGCACGACAATTGTTGTAATAAAGTTGTAGTTGTTTTCCGTACCATATATTTGGCGACTCAGAATGGATTGGATGGAATGGACCTATTTTGGGGTCGTTACAGGAATAATAAATAATGGAACCAGTCATGCGGCGAAACGCATGCGATGTGATATATTCCGACGGAATAATAAAGACAAAATAATAAATAATGGAACTAGGTCCGGTGTAAAAAAAACAGACAGGATATTCCATCAGAATAATAAAGACGGAATAATAAATAATGGAACCCGTCCTAGGTGTAAAAACACATAGACAAGATATTCCAATGTAATTATAAAAACATGAATAATAGAAGAATGTCACCAAGTATAGAAGCGACCACAGATACAAAAGTTATTCCAACAATGTAACAATAAAGAATGGAATAATGTGTTCTCTTCATGAATAAGAAAGATTAACACCCCTTACCAGATTAAAGAAACTGAATATAAGAAAAGAAAGGTAGCAAACTTCTCTTTTCTTCCTCTAAAATTTTCTCTCTCTGAGTTCAAAGATTAAGTAAGAAAATAATGAAGGAATGAGCTTCTATTTATAGAAAAATGGAATGCATAAGAATTAACTCATGAAACGGTCCAGATTGATTTACTTTAATCGACGGTCCATATTTAAAGCAAAATCTTTTAAATAAAATATAATATATATATATATATATATATATATATATATACTAATAATAATTGAACTCCCCCCACTTTGTCAAACTAAGCCATAATAATACTCCCCACGCTTCAAAATCATATATTATATATATATATATATATATATATATATATATATATATATCATCATCATCATATATATATATATATATTAACATTACATTACTTATCAAATAAAACAACTCCCGTGGAAAACCATCAGACAACTTCCTTCTTCAATTTCAAACATGGGCCTAGTGGGCCCCCCACCTATTATTATATAAAATAATTTTTTACTGATTATTTTGAAAAAAATAGGTAAATGGGGGTCAATAAAATAAGCAAAATTGAATGACTTCTCACGTAAGCATTAATAATCAATACCGCATCTTATTATGCAACCACGCCAGACATCTTGTACTTTTACTACCGAGTAGTTCAACAAGATTAATTCAGTAGAAAACTTCCGCCGTTATTTTCAATAAAATATTTTTGTCATTTTCTCAATCCGACAATAATTCTGTTGTGGGGTCCACCAATGATTGTACCGTCGTAGGGATATTCCTTGACAAAAAGAATATTTTTCGACCAATCGAATATAATATGACAACTTGCATACTTTGCAAAATTTATAATTATTACCCAAAACTATAACATTATATCATAATATTAAAAATGATAATTATAGAAAATTCAACTTTATTCAAAAAGTTAGGGTCTTACAATCTCCCCTTCTTAAGAAATTTTGCCCTCGAAATTAGGGTACGTACCTGGTATATCGAAGAGGTAAGGATACCTTGATTTTATTTCAGATTCTAACTCCCAGGTCATTTCCTCAACATCGTGGTTCCTCCATAACACTTTGACTTGAGGTATAACCTTGGAGCGTAAAATATGTTCCTTCTTATCCAAGATTTAATCAGGAACCTCTTCATACGTTAAATATTCCGCTATTTCGTCTGGTTCCAACTCAATAATGTGGTTCGGGTCTTCCACATATTTACGTAATATGGATATGTGAAAAACGTTATGAACACGAGACATACTTGGCAGTAAAGCGAGTCTATAGGCCCAGCGCCCTACCCGATCGAGGTTTAAAAATGGGCCAATGAATCGAGGATTGAGATTTCCTCT
Organism: Panax quinquefolius; assembly: GCA_020205615.1. NCBI lineage: Eukaryota > Viridiplantae > Streptophyta > Magnoliopsida > Apiales > Araliaceae > Panax > Panax quinquefolius. The sequence continues at coordinate 12,240,511 of CM035155.1, read as the reverse complement.
CTTTCCAAATCTAGTAACTCCTTTCCATGGAGCAACACATAATAACACATGATCTCCTATATCGAATTCCACTTCCTTTCGATGAAGATCAGCATAACTCTTTTGTCGATCTTGTGAGGTTTTAATACGTTGTCGGATCGTTTGAATCTTTTCTGTAGTCATACATACCAACTCCGGTCCCCAACAACGTTGCTTCACCCACCTCATCCCAAAGATACCGGAGAATGACACTTTCTTCCATACAATGCCTCGAATGGAGCCATGCCAATACTTGCTTGATAACCGTTGTTGTAGGAAAACTCCACCAATCCAGTAGAACTTGTCCCAACTTCCTTGAAGTCAAGGACACGAGTCTTAATAAGTCTTCAAGAGTTTGAATAGTCCTCTCTGATTGTTCGTCCATCTGAGGATGATATGCTGAACTAAATCATAAATTCGTGCCCATAACTTTTTGCAAACTAACCCAAAATCGTGAAGTGAATCTTGGATCTCGATCAGAAACTATGGATACTGGCATACCATGCAGTCTTATAATCTCGTTTATGTATATGCGAGCAAGACGTTCAAGTGTATAAGTTTCTCGTATTGGTAAAAAGTGAGCAGACTTGGTCAATCTATCAACAATGACCCAAATTGCATCAATGCCTTAAGAAACCTTGGGAAGACCAGTAACGAAATCCATGGTAATGTGCTCCCACTTCCATTCTAGAATTTTAAGTGGTTGCAATGGACTTTTTGGTACTTGATGCTCTGCCTTGACTCGTTGACTAGTTAGACACCTTGAGATAAACAGCGCTATCTCTCTCTTCATATTGCTCCACCAAAAATGTATGACGAAGATCACGATACATTTTGGTACTCCCGAGATGGATTGCAAACGGTGTGTTATACGCCTCCATCATGATTTTATACTTTAACTCAAGATCGTTAGGAACACAAAGTCTGGAGTTGACTCGATGTATTCCTTCATCATCGATTCTTGCTTCCGGCATAGCACCTTCTTGCACCTTCTTCCTCATACGCATCAGCTCCAAGTCTGTAGTTTGAGCAGCTTTAACTTTATCAATTAAAGTCGGTTCTACTCGTATATTTGCCATCATCACGTGGGTCCCTGGAGTCTTTATCTCTATCTCCATCCTTTGCAAGTCATACAAAATGGGCCTTTGCGTTGACAATATCACACTCGTACCCGCATATGATTTTCTACTCAATGCGTCAGCTACCACGTTCGTTTTTCCAAGATGGTATTAGATGGTATGATCATAATCTTTCAATAGTTCAAGCCAACGTCGTTGTCGCATGTTGAGTTCCTTTTGAGTGAAGAAATATTTGAGGCTTTTATGATCCGTAAAGATCTCCACCTTCTCCCCATACAATTAATGCCTCCAAATCTTTAGTGCGGAGACAACGGCTGCCAACTCTAGATCATGAGTAGTATAATTCCTCTCATATTCTATGACTTTCTCATGTTGCATGAGAACACATCCTAACCCTTTGCCCGAAGCATCACTATAGATGACAAACCCCTCCGAACTAGATGGTATTGTCAGAACAGGTGCTGAAATGAGTCTCCTCTTGAGTTCTTGAAAACTCTTCTCATATTCCTCGCTCCAACCAAACTTTATATCTTTCCGAGTCAGCTGAGTTAGTAGAGTAGCGATTCAAGAAAATCCTTCCACGAATCTCCGATAATAACCAGCTAAACCGAGAAAGCTACGTACTTCGGTCACTAATTTAGGTTGCTCCCGACTTTGAATAGCTTCAATCTTTCTTTGGGTCAACAGATATTCCATGACTTGATACCACGTGCCCAAGGAATGCTACTTCTCAAGCCGAACTCGCATTTCTTTAACTTGCATAAAGCTTATATTCACGAAGCTTTTGGAGTATCGACCTCAAGTGTTGCTTTCATGATCTTCACGGGTTTTGGAATATATGAGGATGTCATCAATAAAGACGACCACAAAGTGATCCAAATATTCCTTGAATACTCGGTTCATCATATCTATGAAGGCAGCAGGAGCATTAGTCAATCCAAAAGACATGACTAGGAATTCATAATGCCCGTACCGAGTTTTGAAAGTCGTCTTTCGAATGTCATCGATTCTAATCTTCAATTGGTGATATCCAGAACGAAGATCAATCTTTGAAAAGAATTTGGCTCCTTGCAACTGGTCAAATAGGTCATCAATACGTGGCAATGGGTACCTACTTTTTATGGTGACATGATTCAACTCCCGATAATCAATACAAAGTCGCATACTCCCATCTTTCTTCTTCACGAATAGAATAGGAGCTCCCCAAGGAGAAGTACTAGGATGAATAAAGCCAATGTCTAACAATTCCTGCAGTTGGGTCTTTAACTCCTGAAGTTCAATAGGAGCCATTCGATATGGGGCTTTGGAAATGGGTTTTGTACCGGGTTCAAGGTCGATACAAAATTCAATTTCACGCTCTGGGGGTAGGCCAGGAAGTTCTTCAGGGAATACGTCAGAAAATTCATTAACAATAGAAATATCATTCAACACTGACGTATTTTTGTTTAGATCCGTGACATGAGCTAAGAAAGCTTGACATCCATTTTTCAATAAACGAATAACTTTATGGCTTGAGATGACAGTGATTGATTTTAATGGTTTGGTTGCTTGAATTCGCATAATAGGTTGGTTAGGAATATGAAAGCTAACAACCTTATGAAAACAATCAATTTTTGTATGATGAGTAGTTAACCAATCAATCCCTAGAATTACATCAAATGCAAGTATTTTCAATGAAATAAGATCGACAGGTAATGTGAGGGTACCGATTTGAACCAAACAAGACTTATAAACCGTGGATGTAATGAAGGTTTCTCCCAATGGAGTTTCAACAGATAAGTCAAAGTCCAATTTCTCCGGAGTTAAATTTAAATGTTGAGCGCAAGTAGGAGAAATAAAAGAAAGGGTAGAACCGGTATCAAATAAGGTATAAACTTCGCTAGAGTTTATAATAAGCTTACCCGTAATGACCTCGTTCGGGTTCCTTGCTTTTTGAGAGGTCACAACAAACGCTCTCCCTTGCACTACCGGCTTTGACTTTTCTGGGACGACCTTTGATGCCTTCATCCCAGCTGGACCTATCTTCGGTGCATGATAAAATCGGGCCAGGTGACCTTCTCTTCCACAGTTGTAACATGCTTTGGATGGCATCGCATATTTGGGACTGATGTGTCCCTCTCCTCCACACTTGAAGCATATGATAGGTGGTCGTTCTCCTTCCTTAACGACAGGTGCTGATGCTGACGTCTTTCCATCATTGTTAAATCTCCTCATCTTGAAATGTCCATTCTTATTATTTTGGCCATTACTACCACCAAAGTGGTTACCATTTTTGGCATGTTGATTCCCTCTACGCTTATTATCACTGCTTCGATGACTGTTATCACTGGTATTATCATTTTACCGGCTGCTCTCCTTTGGTTTGTTTAACTCATTATCGCGCTCCAATAAATGAACCCTGTTAACAACATCTGAATACAAACACAGTTTATGAGAGATAAGTTATTGATGTATCTCAGGTTTCAAACCTCTTAAAAACATTCGCGTCATTCTCTCCTCATTATCAACTAAATGGGACGCAAACCGGGACAACTCGGCAAACTTGGCTTCGTACTGCGATACGGTCATGCTATTTTGTTCCAGCTTGATGAACTCTACCTCTTTCATGTGACGAATACTTTCGGGAAAGTACTTGTCGTTGAACAGCTTCTTAGAACTTCTCCCAAGACATCTTCGTCTGCAAGGCGTTGAGTACGCTTTTACTGATTCCCACCAAAGAATCTGTCTCTCGTCACGCAACATGAAGGTGGCAAAGGAACCTTTTGCTCTCTGAGCATCCTAAGACATCAAATATCTTGTTGATCCGCTTAATCCACGCCTCCGCCTTAAGTTATTTTGGCTCTCCAAAAACTCGTGGTCCCAGTTCTTAAAGCGCTTGTGGTGACCGTCCGAGAGTTGCCAGTGCTTTCACCTGCATTTTGGACAGGAGCCGCTCTCGCCTGATGTTGCATGAATTGCATAAAGCCTCTGAACATACCATCGTTCATCATTTGGTCAGTGTTGTTGTTTGCCTGAGGAATGTCTCCTTCCTGATGCATATTATTCTGAATATTGATCTGTGGAGACTCAACGGTCTACTGTGCTCCATTGATAATCTCAACATTCTCGGATGCCATTTTCAAATACTGCCACAAAACAAGAGTTAAATAACATTTCACATATTATCCCTATTCTCTGACCAACCAATTAAATATCAAATAAACTTAAGTAGGTCATACTAGCGAAAGAATTCCCCGTCTCTCCCCTCCTAGTTCTTGTCTCACACCTTAGCCAGGGATCATATCCTTAAGCTTTGATACCAACTGTGACACCCCCAAAATAGGTATACATCACCCATCTTGAGTCGCCAAATACATGGTACAAAATCCAAATACAAACTAATAATACAGCAGTCGTGTAAAATACGACAAAACATATATTATGAGTTTAAATACAAATATTATTTTCTAGACAATATTCTCTCTCAGAATAAGTCCCCATTACATTTATTGTCACACTATTTAACAGAATAGTGAGGACTACTAGCTAATACTATCATCCGGACCATCACTCCATTCCCCGACTCGTCCCAGCTAAGTTCTCATTTCCTGAAGAGAACAGTGAAAGAAAGGGTGAGCTCAACTAGCCCAACAAGAAATATTATGACTAAGATAATGCAGAATAAATTATCATTAGTCTCCAACAATGTTAAATTGATAAAATACAATTGACATCAAGTTTAACTGCAGCGGACAAGCAATCCATTAAAAGAGTCAAGTAGAGAATAAAATCTACTATCTTTTATGATTTAAAAGGTTTTTCATCACTTTTGTCATTTGAGACTCGACAAATAAATAATTCACATCATCCTCGCACTACTGACCAAAGATATTCATTAGGGCCACGGCCACAAATTCCATGCACTACGGGCCAAGGATATTTGTGTATTCATCAATGGTCATGATCATGCCAACAACTGTCCAACAATGCACTATGGGCCAAAGAGGACTTTTATCACATCTTTTGTAACATTACGATCATGATTACACCGAATAATCCCTGGTCATAATCATACCAAGTCCATCTATGCACTACAGGCCACAGATGACTTTTAAAAAAAAATATAAACATGAGGATGATGACGATGATATAAAAATTCAATAAAAACAAGTTCACAAATTAATTTATTCAGGAACTAATAACGTCCAAATTGTCAACATGATACTGCTTTGTAGAGTAAAATTCAAGAATGCTCAGAAGAATATTTCCATGAAAAATACTGGATGAAGCACAAATATCAAAGATATTCCACTAATTTCATGGAGTATAGAAGTCAAAATTTTAACCAACTGAGTATAATAAAGAATGGAATAACAAAAGAAATCACCATGCATGCGGTACTTCGCATAGACAGGTTATTCCAACAGAATAATAATAACGAACCAAAGTCGTGAAATTCACACCGAGCGTGATGTTCCAACAAAATAATAAGTGCGAATAATAAATAATAGAATCAGTCCGTAGAAACGCATGCATGTGATATATTCGGCAGAATAATAAAGACGGAATAATAAAAAATGGAAACAGGTCCGATATAAAACACACAGACAGGATATTCCAATAGAATAATAAAGACGGAATAATAAATAATGGAACCAGGTCCGGTGTAAAACACACAGACAGGATATTCCAACAGAATAATAAAGACAGAATAATAGAAGAATGTCACCAAGAATTGGGTAGCCCGCGTATACATGTTATTCCAACAGAACAATAAAGAATGGAATAACAAAAGTTCTCTTCATGAATAAGAAAGAATAACACCCCTTACCATTAAAGAAACTGAATATAAGAAAAGAAAGGTAGCAAACTTCTCTTTTTCTTTCTCTCTAAAATTTTCTCTCTCTGGAGTTCAGTGAATTCGTAAGGAAATAATGAAGGAATGAGCTTCTATTTATAGAAAAATGGAATGCATAGTAACTAACTCATGAACGGTCCAGATTGATTTACTTTAATCTGATGGTCCATATTTAAAGCAAAATCTTTTAAATAAAATATAATATATATATATACTAATAATAATTGAACTCCCCCCCCCCACCCCACTTTGTCAAACTAAGCCATAATAATACTCCCCATCGTTTCAAAATCATATATATATATATATATATATATATATATATTAACATTACATTACCTATCAAATAAAACAACTCCCGTGGAAAACCATCAGACAACTTCCTTCTTCAATTTCAAACATGGGCCCCAATGGGCCCCACCTATTATTATATAAAATAATTTTTTCTGGATTATTTTGAAAAAATAGGTAAATGAAATTCAATAAAATAAGCAAAATTGAATGACTTCTCACGTAAGCATTAATAATCAATACTGGTATGCTATTATACAACCACGCCGTATTCTTGTACTTTTTACTACCGAGTAGTTCAACAAGATAATCAATTAAAACTTCTGTCGTTATTTTCAATAAAATATTTTTGTCGTTTTCTCAATCCGACAATAATTCTGTTATGGGGTCCACCAATGATTGTACCGTCGTACGGATATTCCCTGACAAAAAGAATATTTTCCGACCAATCGAATATAATATGACAACTTGCATACTTTGCAAAATTTATAATTATTACCCACAACTATAACATTATATCATAATATTAAAAATGATAATTATAGAAAATTCATCTTTATTCAAAAAGTTGGGGTCTTACAACCCAGACATTTGTTGTTTGCTAGTCAAGACCTAGACAGTTATGTGAGTTTCCTCACCTTGCAAACAATCCTCGCCCAGAAGGTTTGGTACTTTTTACAAGACTATTCTCCTTAAATAAAGCTCACAAATCAAAATTTTATTTCCAAACTTCCTACTCAACAGTTGTTAGTTCAATAATTCCTTAAGATATGAAAAAATTATGCAATTACAGCTTCCTAACCAATAGTAAATTAGCAAGTATGGGTCCTATGAGATACCTATAATTAACAATACATTAGCTTAAAAATTGCATGTAATAGAGAGACATAGCAAAAAAGAAGAAGAAAGATCTAGAAAAATAACAATGAAAGTACTTTCTCTATTTTCAAGAACTTTGCAGACTCCTGATGTCATTGCTAACTATCCCTTTGCGCCAAGCCACAGAGAAAAAAATATAGCATGAGATCCAAACATTTTAGAAATCACATCTAGTAAACAAAACAAAACAAAACAATCAGAATATAATTTTTTCCATCTTTACTTTGGGATTCCATAAAAATGTTGTAATTTATGGCATGAGATGCTGAAAACACCAAATTAGTATCAAAATATAATTTTTTCCATCTTAAAATCCAGTTAAGTTTTATTATGAAATGCTTTGGATTTTACTTTTCAAAAGTGCAACATTATCTGATATTCAACATTTTTTACAAATATTTTTATTTTAAAAATATATATTTGTCTTACTGTAAGATGCAATTGATAATTATCATTCTCACGGAGAGTTTTTAACAGTTGTATTTCTCTAAAGAAAATGTCTACCATATATCTGTACTCTTTGCCTCTTTGGAACATGGTTGAGTGGATGTAATAAGGTTAACTGAAACATTACTAGATCAGACTGGACACTATTGTCACGGATCAGCTTTGATTTTGGTTACCTTATGATTGTCAATATAACAATGATGTTTATTGGGCATAGCTACAACATAGAATTGTAAAAGACATGAGATAAGGGAAAAAATTAAAGGAACTGGGTATCCTACCTTGTTGGAGTTGAAAGCAAAGTGATAATTATTTGAGAACAAATTTTGAAGAGAATCAATTGCATGAGCAGGGCAAATAAAGATCAAAGGAATAGAATAACGGTCTTCTATCTGCAATGAGCAAATGGTTTTTCAGACCAAACTATTCAAATTAACTGCACAAAACAATGGAAAATTATTCCCTTGACAAATGCATATTAGAAAGTATAATGATATTGTAGCTCAATAAAAATCAATAGCAACCCGATTGAGTTCCAGAATTAGTATTATAGGGTGTGCAAACCTTTAAGCAACCATCAATTTTCAGGTATTGTGGATATACTTTATTAGTAGGAAAAAAAATACATTGCAGGCATAGTGATTATTATCAAAATTAATAGCAAAAAAGACTGCAACTAACATCTGTTGAGATAACTTATTCTTCATTTGATAGGAATGAGATCACATAAATATTTTCTTGGGCAGCACATTTCAAATCAAGTTTAACAAATTAACAATGTCATTGTGAATTTAACCTTAAAGAAGCTCACTACTTCTAGTTCAGGAATCGTATGAGAATTCAACACTAGATGACAAAAGGGGCTAATAGTATTCACGTTAAGTACTTCCAGTTTGCATCTCATTAAGCTCCTACTCGAGTTAAATATATACTACAAAGCCCGCTACATGCCTATATTAAGAAATGAGGGAGCCCATATAATAGTTTATTAACATCACTTCCCAAGCTGGTATTTACATTAATGACCCCTATACACTATGTTTTGGACATTACACAGCTGGTATTTACACTTATTACATATCAATATCAGCTGGGCTATCTTAGAAATTTATCTACACTAAATGAGAGCCCAAGGATGCCCCCCCACCTGATGTCATACATAGTACATGGTTACTTTTGTAGGTGCGCAAAGACCACATTCTTATTCCATGCCATTTTTGGCTTCCCATTTGGTAAGTTATTCACATCTTCTTATAAGAAATATTTAAATAATGCACTCACCTTTTAAAATAACTTACAATCTATAGTCATTACATATGATATGCAATCAAATTGATGCCAACTGACTGCCCAAAATAGTGAATAAAGGTGCTTGCCAAGCTAAATTCTAGCACTTAGTTTTAGCTTAGATTTGAAAATCTTTTGCACTTAAGATGTTAAAATACTTTACTTAACATTATATAGGATGTACATATATAAACCTAACTTTAATTCCATCTAGAATTCCATTTTTAGCCAAAATAGTCCACTTGGGACTTTTAACAAACATATGGTGTGCACAGTTTAAATTCACCATTTTAAAAGCCATTTACTTGTGTTATAAACCCATGTTAGCCTCCTTATAACACCACACAACTAAACTACCTCCTTGTGCCTAAACCAAGCAATAACAGTTCTATAAGCAACCAAAATTACGCATTGCCATAACCTTAGTCACTAACTAGTTTCTCCTATTTCCAAAAGTTCAATTCTTTTGAAATTTAATTCATTTGATTAAGAAATATTTCAATTCCTTGTTAATTAGCATATTTACCATCAACTGATAGCATTACCATAACTCATTCATGACTAAAAATCATTTTATAGTTAATTGTTTCATTCTAACACCCAATAAACCACCTTGTTTGCACTTTACATACATATAGATGACAAAGATAGATTATATTACCTTCTATCCGTTCACTTAAGCTTCCTTAATTGTAAAATTTGATCTTCTTAATCACATCGAAACCAAAAGTGTAATCGGCCTCGTTCTTGAGAATGAGATAATAGTAGAGGAGTTGTTCATCGGAGGAAAAAACGACAGCCGGGTGGGAGGAGAGAGAAAGACGGCGGGTTTGGATTTTTCGGATCTCCCATTAATGGGAGAAAAAACGAATTCAGTGATTTGTGTTTTACATGCGATTTTGGAAAAATGACTTGAACAGGGGGCACAAAATTGAAACGCGTGTTCCTTTTAGGGTTATTTACACTTATTAGTAGGGGTGATCATTCGGTTATAACCGAACCGAATAGGCTATTCGGTTATAACCGAATACCGAATTATCCATAATTTTACTATCCGAAATACTAACCGAAATTTAGAACTAACCGAATTACTGAATCTTAATAATTTAAATTCCGAATTGTACATTCGATATTCGGGTAATAACCGAACTACACCAAATTAACTAAAATCCATTACATGAAAGCCCAACAAAATAAAACAAATTAGTCAAGAAACATCTCTACCTTGACTAAAATAACAAATTTAAATAACCCAAATGACACTCAAATTTCCATCATCAACCCATCATCAACATCAAGACACCATTAACCCATCATCAACATCAAAGACACGCCCGATGACAACAAATGATAATCATCTCCGTGAAGAAACTGACCACCCATGGTTGCCGGAATCAAACCATACCAACTCCTTGCACCAAACAAATTAGTCCAATTTTAACCAAATAAAATAACTACCCACCCATAATAAACACCTTCACATCAGATCCAAAGGGAAACCAATAAAAGGGGTAGAAACCCACGAGTGTAAAGAAAATCAGAACAATACAAACCGACTCATGGATTCAATCATTCAATAGACTCCATTCTTTTCGATCCTTCTTCATCTTCTAAACAATACTCTATTTTTTTCGACAGTACACAAATGGACGGCGTCGACGCGTCGTATCGAATGAACGGGTTGCGTATAAGCTCGAAGGATACTTCGATTTTGCGTCGTATCCTTGAGGATTTCTGCCGAATTCTTATCTGTATTTCAAGGATTTTGTACTATAAGGGGGGAAGAAGAAAGGTGGGAGATGAGTATATGAAGAGAGATGTAAAGCCTAAATAAACTGAAAGGGAAAAAAGGGGGATCTCGTGATATAAAAGGAAGAAGTAAAGAATGAAAATGAGCTGTTATACGAGAGAGAGAGAGAGATCTCATGATTTTTTTAAGTAATAAATTCGGTAATTCGGATACCCGAATTATCTATTTTTTAAAATCGAATCCAAAACTGAATATCGAAGAATAAAACGAATATAACCGAAATTAGAAAAAAAAACTGAAAACCTGAAATAATTCGGTTAAAAAAATTTGGTTATGTTCGGTTATTCGATTTTATCCATTTTTTGCTCACTCCTACTTATTAGGGAGTATTTATTTAGAGTTGAATGGAATTGACTGGTTGAATCGGTCAGTGTACTATTTGTATTTTTTTTAAAGTATAGTGGTTCAATGCTTACAACTCGACGAACACAACGGGGTAAAGGTATTTTTTTCCAATTTGCAAGTATTAGGAATTTGGCTGACTGGCTTGCCACGTAGGAAATAACTTGTTTCGTTTTTTTTTTCAAAAGCCACGTAAGAAAATTGGTCCAATTTTTTTACGTCCGTGAGTAATATTGGACGGAATGGCTTAATTAACAATTTTTAAAAAACACAGTGGGTCAATTGAATTTTTTTAAACTACAGTGACTAATTTCTTAAAACACGACGACCACAATGGGGTAAAGGTGCTTTTTCCTGTTTTTTGTGTGATTTTGAAGGTGATTTTTGTTCTTTGCTCAACCCTTGTCAAAACTTATATATGTAAAAAATGAGTTACAAGAAAAAATTCATATAAATTATTTTAGAAATTAATTACTTTTTAAAAAAAATTATAAGTTAGAGAATATGGTCATTTTAAATTACATTCAATTTACTACAAACTTTAATTTTTTAAAATTAGAAATTATATCTATATGTGCACAATTTTAATTTCAAAAATTATAAATCTGACCAAAAAATAAAATTGGACACTTATTTTGAGACAGAGGAAGTGAAACATTTTACTGTATAAGTTTGCGTCCAAATAAATAATAATTTTGAAATAAAAAATGATGAGTTTTGGAAAAAAAAGGTCGAAACATGCTTATTGAGTTTATCTTAATTTTGGGCAACAATTTACTAGTACGTCGTTAAATGAAACTGAAACGAATGAAAAATTTTGTTGCTAAATATATATGCATTTTGGGCAACGACTTTATAAGTCGTTGCTAACAAATAATCGTTACCAAATGTCCATTTTTTGTAGTGAGATTAATAGAAGAGGAAGCGTCTACGTCAGTAACCATTAGTGCGACTTAATTCGGTGCGGTTGGTCGATTTTTAGTGACTAAATGGAGAGTACGCTTGATGATAAAAGAAAGACCAAAGACGACTGCGTCGTTTGGATACAAGTTTGTTTGGGAATTTTTTTGCCTCCATATAAAAATGTGACGTCATTGCATACTTTGTCACTAAATAAAAGAATTTATGATGAACCAGTGTAGTCACTTATCCACTCATCTAATTAGTGACGCATTATTATCTCGTCATATAAAATTGGTATTTGTGACAATAAAAATTGTCATAATTTATTATTTTTTCGTCTTTACAAAATTTGCCTCCAAATAAAATTGTGACGATATTACGTACTTTGTCACTAAATATAAGAATTTATGACGAACCATTTTTGTCACTTATCCACTCATCTAATTAGTGGCGAACTATTATCTCGTCATATAAAATTGATATTTATGACAATACAAATTATCATAAATTATTATTTTTTTTTCTTTAAAAAATTTAACTCCAAAATTTTTCAGAAAAATTTTGCCTCCAAATAAGATTGTGACGATATTACGTACTCTGTCACTAAATATAAGAATTTATGTTAAACTATTTTTGTTACTTATCCACTCATCTAATTAGTGACAAACTATTTTTTCGTCATATAAAATTGGTATTTATGACAATACAAATTGTCATAAATTATTTATTTTTCGTCTTTAAAAAATTTTCCTCCAAAAATAATTTTGCCTCAAAATTAAATTGTGATGAATTTGTATTTGGCGTTACTAAATGTGAACATTAGTGACGAAAGCACATTGCCACTAAATTTTACAAATAATTAATGACAAACTATTATGTTGTCATCGAAAGAAATATTTAGTGACAATAAATATTGTCATCAATTATTACAAAATGTCACTAAAAGGTTTCCCTCCAAAATTTTGGTGCGAAATTCTACCTCCAAAATAACTTGTGACGAAATTTTCTTAATCGTCATCAAATGTGTAAATTAGTGACGATATAAATGATTAATAGTAACAAAATTAAAGGTCGTCACAAAAACAAAAGCTTTAGTGACGATTATGAATTTCGTAATTATTAATTAACAAATTATGACAAAATTTTGTGCGTGAAAAAAAATTTCGTCATAAAATGTGTGATTTCTTGTAGTGATCATACAAGATGTCTAATGACATACAATCTCGTGTTGTCATAAGAAAGGGTTGTGCACATCCACTTGCTGAGTATATCTACGAGCACTACTTATATGATCTTGGAGTTTGGTTGAAACATAATGTTCAATCGCAGACGGTGGAGATAGTTATATGTCAAGAGAAGACTCACCATTGGAAGGAACATGATAGTAATCTTCTCGTTTTTCTTTGGGGTCTATTGGATCAACCAAGGATAATTCTCTGGACATATGATATCTATCATAACTTAGATTCATGGCCTTCTATGTACGAAGGTTTCCTTGAGCACTTCCCAAAGATTTTAATTTTTAAAACAGTTATTGACTGTACCTTTATGTAAGGTATCACTGTGAGGTGTTGTCCACGGTTGGGACATGAGTCACAGTTGGTATATATTTGTATCAAAACTCACAACATATGTGTTGTTGTAGTAATAAAGTTGCAGTTGTTTTCTGTATCATGCATTTGGCGACTCAGAATAGGTTGGTTGGATTGGACCTATTTTGGGGGCGTCACAAGTAACCCCGACACTAAAAGACAAGAATTTCACAAGAAAAATACTATCAATATTCCGGCATAATGATATTGGAAGAAATAATATCATTTTTAAATAAATAATATCCCTTACCTCGAAAAGACAATACTTCTGACTGGAATACTGGATATAGTGCTGAAAGGAACTTGCACCGTATATCAACACTCAAAGTATCAAAATACTCACAAGAATATGCTCGATAATATAGAGAGAGAAAGAGAGAGAAAATTTCAGTTTCTAGTGTGATTTTCAATTCTAACCTAAGCACCCTATTTATAGGAAAATGCTTAGAACACCAAAGCAGAAAATTTAATAAATTAATAATATTGTTAAAACAATTTTCCTACGCACACCACAAGTCTTCAACATCAGCCACTCACCCCACAATAAATAAGAAAAACATTTTTCTTATTAAAAATAATTAAAACTTCCAAAAATTAATTATTTCGGAACTTCGGAGCTTCAATAATTCATAATAAATAGCCCTTTTATCAGAAAAATTCAAACCTCATGTCTTTTCCATAGGAAATTCCATTCTCTACAACTTTGTAAGTTTAACTTTTTCCAAATTCTAAACAAAAATTGACCGAAATCCACAAACAGGCGATTTTCTAAGCTATAATCAAATTTCTGTTAAGAAATGGGGTCTATAAACATGAAAAATATGTTTTAAATATTTTTGGTAACAAAAATACTCTTCCTCCTCATATACTCATATATCCCACATTCATTGTAAAAATATCACCATTATTATATTATTAAAATATAATAATATATTTAAATGAATTATTTTATCAGAAAAGATAAAATATCAATTTTCAATAATTGTGACATTAAAAAATTTCTCCATCTATATCCACATAAAATAAATATTTTCCTTATTATATAAATTAATAATTAATTATTTACAAATAATATTACAGAATCACAATATCGACAACCATGCAGTTCCCAGTAAAGAGGGGGCTTTTCAATAAGGATTTATCCTTAATGACGCGCAATTAGGTGACCAAACCTCTCCTTAGACAGAACTTTCTAGACATTGCCAATAATATTATCTAACAATATTATTCAAATAATATGAATTATTGATCCGATAATGGAAAATACTGTGCAGTGATAATTATTGAAACAACAATAATATAAAATATCAACATAGCAATTATTTAATCAATAAAATAAAATATTAAACAGTAATTACTGTAACAATTATTGAGTAATGCCTTCTTACGTAAGAATCAATAATTGGTGCTATCTTAGTGTCTTCTTGTGTTTTAAACCACCGGGTATTCCAACAAAGATAATCTGTAATAACTACTGCCAATTATTTATAAACAACTTATATTTGTCGTTTTTTTCATCCAATCGCTTTTCGTTATGGGGCCCACACAAGGCTGCGCCATCATACGAATATTCCACTACCAAATGAATATTCTCCGACAATAATGAATATTTTATAACCACTTGCTTATTTAAAATATTTGCGCATTTTACCCATAACTAACCACATTAATCAAATCAACCCTTACTATTTCAAAATAATAAATAGAGGAAATTTAATTTCATTTATAATAAGTTGGGGTCTTACAGTGTACATCACCCATCTTGGGTCGCCAGATACAAGGTACTGAATACAAATACAAACTAATTATACAACAGTCGTGTAAAATAAGACAAAACATAAATTGAGAGTTTTAATAAGAATATTGTCATTTAGACAATATCCACACTTAAAGGAGTCCTCATTACATTTATTGTCACAATATTTAACAGAATAGTGAGGACTACTAATTCTAACATCTGAACCGTCACTCCGTTCCTCGACTAGTCCCGACTACGTTCTCATTTCCTGAAGAGAACAGTGAAAGAAAGGGGTGAGCTCAACTAGCCTAGTAAGAAATATTATGACTAAGATAATGCAGAATAAATTATCATTAGTCTTCAACAATGTTAAACTGATAAAATACAATAGACATCAAGTTTAATCTGCAATGGAATAAGCAATCCATTAGAAGAGTCAGTAGAGCATGATATCTACTATCTTCTATGATTTAAAATGTTTTCATCAATTTTTATCGCTGAGACTCAACGTCATAAATAAAACACATCATCTTATCATCCCTGTACTACGGGCCAAGGATATTCATTAAATCATCAATGGTCATGACTATACCGAACAATCTCTGGTCATAATCATACCAAAAACTGTCCATCAATGCATTACAGGCCACTGAGGACTTTTACTACATCATTTATAAAATTACAGGTCGTGATTATACCGAACGATCCCTGGTCATAATCATACTAAGTCCATCTATGCACGTAAGCCAAAGATGACTTTCATTACAATATAAGCATGAGGATAATGACAATAACATAATAATTCAGTAAAATAAGTTCAAAAATTAATTTATCCAGGAACCAACAACGTCCAAATTGTCAACATGATACTGCTTTGTGGAGAAAAATTCAAGAATGCTCAGAAGAATATTTTCATGAAAAGATACTGGATGAAGCGCAAATATCCAAGATATTCTACTAATTTCATGGAGTATAGAAGCCAAAACTTTAACCAACTGAGTATAATAGAATATATGAAACTGAAAATGGATTTTCGCCCATCATGCGGTAATCCACGTATACAATTCATTTCCACAATTTAATAAGGAATGAATACAAAGGATCATTCACCATGCATGTGGTAATCCACATAGACAAGTTATTCCAACAGAATAATAAAGAATGGAATAGCAGAAGGATTCACCATGCGTGCGATAGACTGCACAGACACGTTATTCCCAATAGAATAATAAAGAATGGAATCAGGTCATGCGTAAACGTATAGACATGATATTCCGACAGAATAATAAAGAAGCGGAACCGTCGGTGAAATTAAGACCGAACGGTGATATTCCAACGTAATAATAAAGAATGGAATAACAACGAAATCACCATGCATGCGATAGATGCGCAGAGATAGGTTATTCAATGAATAATAATTAATGGAACTGGATCGAGCGTAATCACGCACCGGCGGGATATTCCAATGTAATGATAAAGAATGGAATAACAGAAGAATTTCACCATATATGCGGTACTTCGCATAGACATGTTATTCCAACATAATAATAAAGAATGGAATAACAGAAGCTCTCTTCATGAATACGAAAGAAATAATACCCCTTACCTTATAAAGAAGAGTACTCCGATGGGTAGGGCGGGGATATACTTGAAGAAAACTTGCACTAGGCTCAAAGCTTCTTAAAACTCTAAAGAAATACGCTCAAGATTATAGAAGAGAATTCTCTGAATTTCTAGTGTGATTTTAATTCTAACTAAGCATCCTATTTATAGGAAAATAGAAAGGATACTATACAATAAAATATTATATATATATATATATATATTTATATATTTTATTTAAAATCTAATAAAATAAATAACTTTATAAAAGTATTCATTTTATATAAAAAGATTTTACTATGCAAAACACTATCTGTGCACTATTTATGAACACTATGCATAATAAAATATAATATATTCTAATTATTATCTAATAAAACAAATAACTTTATAAAATATTACATTTTATATAAAAAGATTTTACTATGTAAAATACTATGCGTAATAAAATATATTATATTCTAATTATTGTCTAATAAAATAAATAACTTTATAAAAGTAATCTGCTTTATATAAAAGCTTTTCTGCTTTTATTACATTAATAATACTAATAAAACAAACTTCATCATCATTATTATAATTCACACTATTAATCGACTCAGTCGCTTCCTGGAAAAGAGGGGTTTTCAATAAGGATTTCTCCCTATTATAGCCGCAATTAAGTGACCAAACCTCTCCTTGGCGTAACTTCAGACATTGTTAATATTGCAAATAATAATATTAATAACTTTATTATCTCAATTATTAATTTAATAATATATAAAATATCGACAATAATTGAATCAAATAACGTGAGATACTATACAACAATTCTTTAGAGCAATAATTGAACAAAACCGAGTGACTTCTCACGTAAACATCAATAATCAATACCGGTGTGCTACTATGCAACCACGCCAGCGTTATCATCATATCTTTTAACACCGGGTGTTTCAACAGCTTAATGGTAAAACTTCCGCCGTTATTTTTATAAAAATATTTTGTCATTTTCTAAATCCGAATGATAATTACATTGTGAGGTCCACTGAATGATTGTCTTGGTTGTATGCGAATATTCCCTGTTAAAATGAATATTCTCCAACCAATTGAATGTTATATAACAACTTGTATACTTTTCAAAAATTCTAAATATTACCCACAACTATAATATTATATCAAATTTACTCCATAATATTCAGAAATAATATTTATTGAAAATTCATCTTTATTCATAAAAGTTGGGGTCTTACAAACTCCCCCTCTTATAAAATTTTGCCCTCGAAATTAGGGTAGATACCTGGTATGTCAAAGAGGTAAGGATACCTTGATTTTATTTCAGATTCTAATTCCCAGGTCATTTCCTCAACATCGTGGTTTCTCCACAAAACCTTAACTTGAGGTATAACCTTGGAGCGTAGAATATGTTCCTTCTTATCCAAGATTTGAACAGGAATCTCTTCATACGTTAAATCTTCCGCTATTTCGTTCGGTTCTAACTCAATAATGTGGTTCGGGTCTTTCACATATTTACGTAACATGGATATATAAAAAACGTTATGAACACGAGACATACTTGGCGGTAAAGCGAGTCTATAGGCCACAGTTCCTACTTGATTGAGGATTAAAAATGGGCCAATGAATCGAGGATTGAGCTTTTCTCTCTTTCCAAATCTCGTAACAAATTTCCATGGAGCAACACGTAACAACACATGATCTCCAATATCGAATTCCACATCCTTTCGATGAAGATCAACTCAACTCTTTTGTCAATCTTGTGAGGTTTTTATACGTTGTCGGATAGTTTGAATTTTTTCTGTAGTCATACGTACTAACTCCGGTCCCAACAACGTTGCTTCACCCACCTCACCCCAGCATACTGAAGAACGACACTTTCTTTCATACAATGCTTCGAATGGAGCCATGCCAATACTTGCTTGATAACTGTTGTTGTAGGAAAACTCCACCAACGATAAGAACTTGCCCCAACTTCCCTTGAACTCAAGGACACAGAGTCTTAATAAATCTTCAAGATTTTGAATAGTCCTCTCTGATTGTCCGTCCGTCTGAGGATGATATGCCGAACTAAATCGTAAATCCGTGCCCATAGCTTTTTGCAAACTAACACAAAATCTTGAAGTGAATCTTGGGTGTCGATCAGAAACTATGGATACTGGCATACCATATAGTCTTACAATCTCGTTTATGTACATACGAGCAAGACGTTCAAGTGTATAAGTTTCTCGTATTGGTAAGAAGTGAGCAAACTTGGTCAATCTATCAACAATGACCCAAATTGCATCTATGCCTTGAGAAACCTTGGGAAGACCAGTAACGAAATCCATAGTAATGTGCTCCCACTTTCATTCTGGAATTTCAAGTGGTTGCAATGGACTTTTTGGCACTTGATGCTCCGCCTAGACTCGTTGACAAGTTAGACACCTTGAGATAAACAGCGTTATATCTCTCTTCATATTGCTCCACCAAAATGTATGATAAAGATCACGATACATTTTTGGTACTCCCAGGATGGATTGTAAACGGTGTGTTGTGCGCCTCCATCGTGATTTTATACTTTAAATCAGGGTCTTTAGAAACACAAAGTCTAGAGTTGACTCGAAGTATTCCTTCTTCATCGATTCTTGCTTCCGACATAGCACCTTCTTGCACTTTCTTCCTCATATGCATCGACTCCAGTGCGTAGCTTGAAAGCGCTTTAACTTTATCAATTAAAGTCGGTTCTACTCGTATATTCACCATCATCACATGGGTCCCTGGAGTCTTTAACTCTATCTCCATCCTTTGTAAGTCATACAAAATGGGCCTTTGTGTTGACAATATTGCACTCGTACCCGCATATAATCTTCTACTCAATGCGTCAGCTACCACGTTCGCTTTTCCAGGGTGGTATTGGATGGTATGATCATAATCTTTCAACAGTTCAAGCCAACGTCGTTGTCGCATGTTGAGTTCCTTTTGAGTGAAGAACTATTTGAGGCTTTTATGATCTGTAAAGATCTCCACTTTCTCCCCATACAAGTAATGCCTCCAAATCTTAAGCGCAAAAACGACAGCGGCCAACTCTAGATCATGAGTAGGATAATTCCTCTCATATTCTTTGAGTTTTCATGAGGTATAGGCTATGACATTCCCATGTTGCATGAGAACACATCCTAACCCTTTGCCTGAAGCATCATTGTAAATGACAAATCCCTCCGTGCTAGATGGTATTGTCAGAACAGGTGCTGAAATGAGTCTTCTCTTGAGTTCTTGAAAACTCTTCTCACATTCTTCGCTCCAACCAAACTTTGTATTTTTCCGAGTCAGCTGAGTTAATGGAGTAGCGATTCGAGAAAATCCTTCCATGAATCTCTGATAATAACCAGCTAAACCGAGAAAGCTACGTACTTTGATCACTGATTTAGGTTGCTCCCACCTTTGAACTGCTTCAATCTTTGTTGGGTCAACAGATATTCCATAATTTGATATCACGTGCCCAAGGAATGCAACTTCCTCAAGCCAGAACTCACATTTCTTCAACTTGACATATAACTTATTTTCATGAAGTTTTTGAAGTATCAGCCTCAAGTGTTATTCATGGTCTTCACGGGTTTTGGAGTATATGAGGATGTCATCAATAAAGACGACCACAAAGTGATCCAAATATTCATTGAATACTCAGTTCATCATGTCCATGAAGGCAACAGGTGCATTAGTCAATCCAAAAGACATGACTAGGAATTCATAATGCCCGTACCGAGGTCTGAAAATCGTCTTTGGAATGTCATCGGTTCTAATCTTCAATTGGTGATATCCAGAACGAAGATCAATCTTTGAAAAGAATTTGGCGCCTTGCAACTAGTCAAACAGATCATCAATACGAGGTAACGGGTACCTATTTTTGATAGTGACATGATTCAACTCCCGATAATCAATACAAAGTCGCATACTCCCATCTTTCTTCTTCACGAATAAAACAGGAGTACCCCAAGGAGACGTACTAGGATGAATGAAACCGATGTCTAACAATTCCTGCAGTTGGGTCTTTAACTCCTGAAGTTCAATAGAAGCCATTCGATATGGGGCTTTGGAAATGGGTTTTGTACCGGGTTCAAGATCGATACAAAATTCAATTTCACGCTATGGGGGTAGGCCAGGAAGTTCTTCCGGGAATGCGTTAGGAAATCCTTCGATTTATTTGAATACCTTCGATTTATTTGAAAACCTCGATCAAGTAGGAATTGTGGCCTATAGACTCGCCTTAACGCTAAGTATGTCGCATGTTCATAACGTTTTTCACGTATCAATGTTATGTAAATATGTGAAAGACCCGAACCACATTATTGCGTTAGAACCGGATGAGATAGCCGAAGATTTAACGTACGAGGAGGTACATGTCAAGATATTGGATAAGAAAGAGCATGTCCTACGAACAAAGGTTATACCACAAGTTAAGGTTTTGTGGAGGAACAATGCAATTGAGGAAATGACATGGGAGTTGGAATCGGAAATGAAAGCGAGTTACCCTCATCTTTTTGAAACGCCAGGTACGTACGTCAATTTTGAGGACGAAATTTCATAAAGAGGGGAAGTTGTAAGACCCCAACTTTTTATAAATAAAATTGAATTTTCTCTATTCATTATCTTGAAATAATAAGGAGTTAATTTGATATAATATTTTGGTTATGGGTGAAATGTACAAATTTTACAAAATAAACAAGTGGTTGTAAAATATTCATTTCTGTCGGGAAATATTCGTTTGGTCGTGGAATATTCTTTTTGTCGGGAATATCCGTACGAAGACGCGGTCATTTGTGGGCCCCATAACGGAATAACTGTCGGATGAAGAAAACGACAAGTTTGAGTTTTTATAAATAACGGCGTAGTTGTTACCGTTAACACTGTTGGAATACCCGATGGTTAAAAATACAGTAATATGCGTGGTTGCACAGTAGTACACGGTATTTGTGACGCCCCCAAAATTAGGTATACATCACCCATCTTGGGTCGCCACTTACATGATACATAAATTCAAATACAACTTACTAATATAACTGTCGTGTACAATACGACATAAACTGTGAGTTTGAATACAAATTTTGTCTACTAGATATTATACAAACTCAAAAAGAGTCCTCATTACAGCTATTATCACACTATTTCACAGAATAGTGAGGACTACTAATGCTATCCTCTGGACCATTACTTCATTCCCCGACTCGTCCCAGCTATGTTCTCATTTCCTGAAGAGAACAGTGAAAGAAAGGGTGAGCTCAACTAGCCCAGTAAGAAATATTATGACTAAGATAATGCAGAATAAATTATCATTAGCCTTCAACAATGTTAAACTGATAAAATACAATAGACAACAAGTTTAACTGCAGCGGAATTAGTAATCCATTTAAAGAGTCAAGTAGAGAATAAAGTCTACTATCTTTTAGGTTTTAAAAAGGTTTTCATCAATTTTTATCGATTTGAGACTCGACAATAAATAAACCACCACATCTAATCATCCTCGTACATTACCTGGTCAAGGATTTTCATCAAGATATCAATGGTCATGACTATACCGAATCACCCCCCACGGTCATAATCATACCAAAAACTATCCATCAACGCATTCACAAAACAATGAGGACTTTTGTCACATCATTTATATCAAGTCATGATTATACCGAATGATCCCTGGTCATAATCATACTAAGTTCATCTATGCACGTAAGCCAAAGATAACATAATATAACATGAGGATGATGACAATGACATAATAATTCAATAAAACAAGTTCAAGAATTATTTAATCCATGAATTATTAACGTCCCAAATTGTCAACATAATACTTGTTTACAGAGTAAAATTCAAGAATGATCGGAAGAATATTTTCGTGAAAAGATATCTTTGGATGAAACGCAAATATCAAGGATATTCTACTAATTTCATGGAGTATAGAAGTCAAAGTTTTAACCAACCGGGTATAATAAAGAATGGAATAATAAAAGAAATCACCATGCATGCGGTATTGCATGATGACAAAGTTATTCCAATGTAATAATAATAACGGAACCAAATCGTGTGAAATTCACAATCGGCGGGATGTTCCAACAGAATAATAAAGATGGAACCGGATCCGGTGTAAAACACACGATAGGATATTCCAATGTAGAATGATAAAGATTTTAACCAGTGCGTGTAAAACACACGCACGTGATGTTCCAACAGAATAATAAAAAAGCGGAACCGGTCGGTGTAAAACACACGCATGTGATGTTCCAATGAATAATAAAAGAATGTCACCAAGTATAGGTAAAATCATGATACAAAGTTATTCAATGTAATAATAAGCAATGGAATAACATAAGGATTTCACCAAGTATAGGGTATGCCACATGATACAAGGTTATGTATAGGGTATGCCACTTTTACAAAAGTTATTCCAATGTAATAATAATGAATGGAATAATGAAGTTCTCTTCAAGAAGAAAGAATAACACCCTTTACTAGTAAAAAGAACTGAATATAGAAGTAGTGAAGTAGCGAATACTCTTCTTCTTTCTATAACTTTCTCTCTATAAACTTTCTCTATAATTTCTCTCTACAGAGTTTCAATGAATTAAGTAAGAAAATAATGAAGGAATGAGCTTCATTTATAGGAAAATGGAATGCATAAGAATTAATCCATGAACGGTCCAGTTTGATTTACTTTAATCTGACGGTCCATATTTAAAGAAAAATCTTTTAAATAAAATATAATATATTCTATTTATATAAAACATTTTACTATGCAAACACTATGCAATACTATGCAAAACACTATGCAAAAAACACTATGCAAAAACACTATGCAACACTATGCATAATAAAATATAATATATTCTATTTATAGAATAACTTTAATAAAGTATTCTATTTTATATAAAAGATATTTACGCTTTTATTACGTTAATAATACGAATAAAACAAAGCGTCATTATCGTTATAATAATTCATGTTATTAATCGATAATAATGGAATCAAACCGAGTGACTTCTCACATAAGCATCAATAATCAATACCGGTGTATTACTATGCAACCACACGTATTCATCGTATTTCTTTTACTACCGAGTAGTTCAACAAGAAACCACGGTAAAACTTCCGCCGTTATTTCAATAAAATATTTTTGTCGCTTTTCTCGATCCGACAATAATTACATTATGGGGTCCACCAATGATTGAGTAGTTGTCACGAATATTCCCTGCTAAATCAAATATTCCCCGACCAATCGAATATAATATAACCACTTGCATACTTTGCAAAATTTATAAATACTACCCACAACTATAATATTATCTCAAATTCACACCATAATATAAAAAATTATTTTGACAAAATTTAAATCTTTATTGATAAAATCTGGGGTCTCACAATCTCCCCTCCTTATGGAATTTCGCCCTCGAAATTAGGGTTACTACCTGATATGATAAAGAGGTGAGGATACATTGAATACCTTTATCGTTGAAAACATTAAATTCATCTTTGCAATCCGGCCAAAGATATTCATTAACAATTCATCTTTGCACTACAGGCCAAAGATATTTATTAACAATTCATCTTTGCACTACAGGCCAAAGATGTAAAACCAATAATACTGAGACTCAGCTTAATAGTATCACGACCACGAATTATCCATGCACTACTGGCTAAGGATATTCGTGTTTTCAATTACGGTTATGATTATACCGAACAATCCCTGGTCATAATCATACCAAGTCCATCTATGCACGTAAGCCACGTATGACTTTGAACGCATCCATGAATTAATATTTCATTCTTTGAGACTCATTTCAATAATTAATCCACATCATCGAATCATCCCCGCACTACGGGCCAAGGATATTCATTAGTATCACGACCACAAATTATCCATGCACTACTACCAAAGATAATTGTGTTTTCAATTACTGATTATGATTATACCAACAATCCACGTCATAATCATACCAAGTCCATCTATGCACGTAAACGCACGTATGACTTTAAACACATCCATGAATTAATATTTCATTCTTTGAGACTCACTCAATAATTAATCCACATCATCGAATCATCCCTGCACTACAGGCCAAGGATATTCATTAGTATCACGACCACAAATTATCCATGCACTACGGCCAAAGATAATTGTGTTTTCAATTACGGTTATGATTATACCGAACAATCCTCAGTCATAATCATACCAAGTCCATCTATGCACGTAAGCCACGATGACTTTGAACGCATCCATGAATTAATATTTCATTCTTGAGAGACTCACTCAATAATTAATCCACATCATCGAATCATCCCCGCACTACGTGCCAAGGATATTCATTAAGTATCACGACCACAAATTATCCATGCACTACTACCAAAGATAATTGTGTATTCATTTACTGGTTATGATTATCTTAGAATAATTCGTGGTCATAATCATACCAAGTCCATCTATGCACTACGTGCCACGATGACTTTCAACATAATATAAACATGAGGATAATGATATAAAGAATCAATCAAATGAGATAAAGGATAAATATTAAACATTTATAATATAATTTATCCAGATTCAAGAATATCCCCATGTTATCAATCACTTAATAATCTCATAATCTAATATCATTAATATTATAACAATATTTTAATCACTTTTTAAATTTATAAACAATTTATCTCAATTGTTTACGCTTTACCATATAATGCATTTAATCATTCAAAATGCCATACTCATAAGATATCATCACCAATTATCAAATCCTCATCAAAAATATGCATATACTCTATATAGGATTCTCTAGCCATAAAATCCTATTTTCAACTTTGTTACTTCACATAACATATTTAACTCATATGTTCAGAATTAAACTATTTTCATGAAAATACCAAATCAGCCCCAAAAATATTTCTTTTCTGGGATTTAGCATAATATAGTCCCATAATGAAAATATATTTTTCTCGGAATTTTTAAAATTCATTTACTATTTTTCAAAAATCAATTTCTAATTAATTCCTTAAGAAATTTGCTACCTCAAGTTTAACTCCAAAAATTCCCAAATCTTGGCAGGATCTTACACATGTTAACGTGAGCTTCTAGTTTAAATTTCATGGTCATCGGAGTTATAGAACTCCGGTTATAGTATTTTTCGTCGGAAAAACCTAAATATTGAAATAGTCATAACTTGCTCATTTTAAGTCAGAATGAGCTCATTTTTGGACAGGAGGTACTTTATACCATATACTTTCATGTCCCAAAAACCCAGAATTTTTCTCATAATTTAAGTGGCCGAAACAGTCCCTTAAAGTTTCTGGGCAGTAGCATTTTCGAAATTTACAGCTTTTACCTCCTTTGCTAAAATCAGTCCACACAAAAATCTACAACACCTTTTCCAGTAATTCCACTTGGATTAGTTAGGTAACTCATAGATCTAACTCTAGGACTTGACCACATTCAAAAATTCAAAATATAATAGGAGATATGGTCAATTGAATTTTATGTTACGTTTTTCACCAAAATCTGATTTTCAACTCTTTGTGATTTCTATGAAACTTTCATGTTTTCACATAATAACCAACATAACTCATCATAAAACTTACTAATACCTCATATACCCATGATTTTCATTAGTCCTATGCTTTTATTATGACTTTCATCATAAACCACGTAAACTGTTCATTTTAGTTGAAGAAATATTTGAGGGTTTAAGAATTGAGTTTTTGTACTGGGGTCAATACAAAATTCGATTTCACGCTCTAGGGTAGGCTAGGAAATCTTCAAGAATACGTCAAGAAATTTATTAATGATAGAAATATCATTCAAAACTGTTACTCTCGTCCAAGACTTGGATAGTACGTCACATTAATACCAACTATGACTTTTATCCCTTAACCTGGATGGCACCTCACAATGATACCTATCAACTTGCCATCTTGGTCCTACAACGTCGCCTACTGTAAAGTCCGGCTTTTGCATTCCACACAAGGAAGTTAACAACGAAAGGATCGGGGCTCTTTACTTATGGCTTGATATAACGTTGATTAACTTTAGGGTTTGGTTACTTTGAATTAGATATAACGAGTTGGTTATGAATATGAAAGCTAACAACCTTACAAAAAGAATAACGAGTAGTTAATCAATTATTTTCAAAAATTACCTCAAAGGCAAGTATTTTCAAGAGATAAGATCGACAGTAACGTGAAAGTGTTTATTTGAAACAACAAGATTAATAAATGTTGGAGGTAACGAAGGTTTCTCCCAACGAAGTTTCAATAGATAAATCAAAGTCTAATTTCTTGAGTCAAATTTAAACGTTGAACGCAAGCAAGAGAGATAAAAGAATGGGTAGAACCCAGATCTAATAAGGTATAGACTTCGCAAGAGCTTACGATTAACTTACCCGTGATAATTTTATTCGGGTTCCTCGTCACGAGAAAAAAACGCTCTCTCTTAAACTACTCGGCCTGGTTTGTGCGGGACGACCTTTGGTGCCTCCATCCTAGTTGAATTCGTCTTCTGATGGCGACAAAATCGAGCTAAGTGGCCTTCTTTCCACAATTATAACATGCTTTGGATGGCATGGCGCGATTCGGACCGATGTGTCCCTCTCCTCCGCATTTGAAGCATATAATAGGTGGTCCTTCTCCTTCCTTGACAACAAAAAATTTGGTCGACGCCTTTCCATCATTGTTGAATCTCCTTTTCTTGAAATGTCCATTCTTATTGTTTTGGCCTCGATTACCACCGAAGTGGTTACCATATCCGCCCGTTGATTCCCTCCACGCTTGTTGTCACCGCTCGATGACTACTCTCACCGGTATTATAATTTTGCCGCCTACTTTCTTTTAGTTAGTTGACTTGACTCGTTATCGCGCTCCACTAATCGAGCCCTATTTACAACATCTCGAATAAAAACACACGTTTATGAGAAATAAGATGTTGACGTATCTCCGCTTCAAACCTCTTAAAAACATTCGCGCCATTCTCTTCATTATCCACCAAGTGGGACGAAATCGTGATAACTCCGCAAATTTTGCCTCGTATCATGACACTTGGGTCATATTGTTTTGTTCCAACTTGATAAACTCCACCTCCTTCATGTGGCGAATACTTTCGTGAAAGTATTTGTCGTTGAAACGCCTCTGAATTTCTCCCAAGATATCTTCATCAAAGAGGTTGAGTACGCTTTTACCGATTCCCACCAATGAATCGCCTCTCCGCAAGAACATAAAGGCGGCAAAAGGAACCTTTTGCTCCTGAGCATCCCAAGACATCAAATATCTTTGTAATCTGCTTAATCCATGCTTCCGCCGAAGTGGTTTTGGCTCTCCTTAAACTCCCGGTGGTCCCAACTCCTTGAATTGTTTAGCGGTGACCGCTTTGAGAGTTTTCCGTGTTTCCACCTACGTTTTGGGCGAGAGTCGCTTCTACTGATGATGTTGCATGAATTCTAAAACCTTTTAAACGTATCAAATCATTCATCAATTGATCAGTGTTGTTGTTTACAAGAGGATTATCGCCATCCTGTTGCACATTGTCCTGATTATTGATCTGTGGAGAATCAACAGTCTCCTGTGCTCCATTGCTATTCTCAATATTCTCGGATGCGATTTTCAAACACTGCCACAAAATAAGGGTTAATTGACATGCAACATATTATCACTATACTCTGACCGACCAATCAAATACCAAATAAACTTAGGTAGGTCATACTAGCGAAGAATTCCCCGCCTCTCCCTCCTAGTTCTATTCTCACATCTTAGCCGTGGATCATATCCTACTAAGCTCGATACTAACCGTGACTCCCCAAAATTAGGTATACATCACCCATCTTGGGTCGCCACTTACATGATACATAAATTCAAATACAACTTACTAATATAATCGTAGTATAAATACGACATAAACCGTGAGTTTGAATACAAATTTTGTCTACTAGATATTATACAAACTCAAAAGAGTCCTCATTACAACTATTATCACACTATTTCACGTAATAGTGAGGACTACTAATGCTATCCTCTCGGACCATTACTTCATTCCCCGACTGTCCCAAATATGTTCTCATTTCAAGAGAAACGGTGAAAGAAAGGGTGAGCTCAACTAGCCCAAGAAGAAATATTATGACTAAGATAATGCGTAATAAATTATCATTAGCCTTCAACAATGTTAAACCGATAAAATACAATAGACAACAAGTTTAATCTGCAATGAATTAGTAATCCATTTAAAGAGTCAAGTAGAGAATAAAGTCTACTATCTTTTAGGTTTTAAAAGGTTTTCATCAATTTTTATCATTTGAGACTCAAATTTTAATAAATAAACCACCACATCTAATCATCCCCGTACCACGGTCACCAAGGATTTTCATCAAGATATCAATGGTCATGACTATACCGAATCACCCCCAGTCATAATCATACCAAAACTATCCATCAACGCATTACAGAATATCGAGGACTTTTGTCACATCATTTATATCAAGTCATGATTATACCGAATGATCCTCGGTCATAATCATACTAAGTTCATCTATGCACGTAAGCCAAAGATAACATAATATAACATGAGGATGATGACAATGACATAATAATTCAATAAAACAAGTTCAAGAATTATTTAATCCATGAATTATTAACGTCCAAATTGTCAACATAATACTTTGTTTCATAGAGTAAAAATTCAAGAATGATCGGAAGAATATTTTCGTGAAAGATATCTTTGGATGAAACGCAAATATCAAGGATATTCTACTAATTTCATGGAGTATAGAAGTCAAAGTTTTAACCAATCGGGTATAATAAAGAATGGAATAATAAAAGAAATCACCATGCATGCGGTACTTGATGCATGACAAAGTTATTCAATGTAATAATAATAACGGAACCGGTCGTGTGAAATTCACACCGACGGGATGTTCCAACAGAATAATAAAGATGGAACCAGGATCCGTGTAAAACACATGATAGGATATTCCAACAGAATGATAAAGATTTTAACCAGTGTCCGTGTAAAACACACGCATGTGATGTTCCAACGAGAATAATAAAAAGCGGAACCAGTCCTGTAAAACACA
This sequence comes from Panax quinquefolius, assembly GCA_020205615.1. Taxonomy (NCBI): domain Eukaryota; kingdom Viridiplantae; phylum Streptophyta; class Magnoliopsida; order Apiales; family Araliaceae; genus Panax; species Panax quinquefolius. Next base: position 12,210,625 of record CM035155.1, on the reverse strand, counting down.
TGAGCATGATGTTCCAATGTAATAATAATAAAAGAATGTCACCAAGTATAGGGTAAACCGCGTATACAGGTTATTCCAACAGAATAATAAGCAATGGAATAACATAAGGATTTCACCAAGTATAGGGTATGCTGCGTATACAGGTTATGTATAGGGTATGCCACTTTTACAGGTTATTCCAACGAATAATAATGAATGGAATAATGAAGTTCTCTTCAAGAAGAAATAACACCCCTTACCGTAAAAAGAACCTAATATAGAAGTAGTGAAGTAGCGAAATACTCTTCTTCTTTCTATAACTTTCTCTCTAGCTTCTCTCTATAATTTCTCTCTACAGAGTTTCAATGAATTCGTAAGAAAATAATGAAGGAATGAGCTTCTATTTATAGGAAAATGGAATGCATAAGAATTAATCCATGAACTATCCGATTGATTTACTTTAATCGACGGTCCATATTTAAAGAAAAATCTTTTAAATAAAATATAATATATTCTATTTATATAAAAACATTTTACTATGCAAACACTATGCAATACTATGCAAAACACTATGCAAAACACTATGCAAAAACACTATGCAACACTATGCATAATAAAATATAATATATTCTATTTATAGAATAACTTTAATAAAGTATTCTATTTTATATAAAAAGATATTTCGCTTTTATTACGTTAATAATAATAAAAAACAAAGCGTCATTATCGTTATAATAATTCATGTTATTAATCGATAATAATGGAATCAAACCGAGTGACTTCTCACATAAGCATCAATAATCAATACCGTGTGTGCTACTATGCAACCACACGTATTCATTGTACTTTTACTACTAAGTAGTTCAACAAGAACCACCAGTAAAACTTCCGCCGTTATTTCAATAAAATATTTTTGTCGTTTTCTCGATCCGATGATAATTACATTGTGGGGTCCACCAATGATTGAGCCGTTGTACGAATATTCCCTGCTAAATCAAATATTCCCCGACCAATCGAATATAATATAACCACTTGCATACTTTGCAAAATTTATAAATACTACCCACAACTATAATATTATCTCAAATTCACACCATAATATAAAAAATTATTTTGACAAAATTTAAATCTTTATTGATAAAATCTGGGGTCTCACAGTATTGCACAGTATTTTTGAATTATTGATCCTTACATAAGAAGACACTACTCAATAATTGTTACAGTAATTACTGTTCAATATTTTATTTTATTGATTCAATAATTGATGCGTTGATATTTTATATTATTGTTGTTTCAATAATTGTCACTGCACAGTATTTCTCATTATTATATCAATAATTCATATTATTTGAATAATATTATTAGATAGCATTATTGGCAATGTCTAGAAAGTTCTGTCAAGGAGATGTTTGATCACCTAATTACTTGCCATGAAGAGAGAAAATCCTTATCGAAAAGCCCTCTTTCTCTCGGAACTACTGGTTGTCATAATTTTGATTCTGTAATATTATTTGTGAATAATTAATTATTAATTTATATGATAAGGAAATATTTATTTGATGTGGATATAAATGATGGATTTATTTATGTGGTTATAAATGAAAGAATTAATGTTGAGGTGTTTTATCAGTATTTTTGACGGAATAGAGGTATTAAAAATCAAACCAGTGTTCTTGTGATATATTAAATGAGTTATAATTTTTAATCCGAATAGTTAGATCGTTGTGATTTTTGGATATGTTATACATATATAAGTTGAGTATATGTCCACAAATTTTGAACCGTTAAAAATGAACGTATGATTTATTATGAATTTTAAGAGGTGGCTGATTCGGAAATTAGGGTTATAAATGATTTTGGTGGAAAATTCTAGAATTGAGTGGGCCCCACTTATGGTTGGTAAAGAAATGTGCTAAATTTTATTTCAAATGTGGTGGGTGGCAATAGTAGCGGTAAAGCCATCGTGTAAAGCGAGTCAAAATGCCTTGACGTCTTAACATTTTCCTATAAATAAAGGGCTAAGTTAGAATTGAAAATCACACCAGAAACATAAGCTTTCTCTCTTTCTCTCTCTATATAATCGAGCGTATTTTGTGAGTATTTGGATACTTTGAGAGTTGCTGTTCAATACAAGTTTCATTCAGCATCACTTCCGACCTTTCATTTCGAAGTACTATTTCTTTGAGGTAAGGGATGTTATTTTTTTTCGTAATGATGTTATTCTTTCAATATCATTATGCCGAAATATTGATATGAATTTTATTGTGGAATTTCTACCTTTTTGTGTCAGGGTTACTATTCACATATACTGCACTATTCACGTATACGGTACTATTCACCAAAAAGTGAGATTTTATTCTTTTTGTTCAAGATGTCTATTATGGTTACTATCTTTGATTGTATCCTTGTTTTGATCTTTATTTTGAATTCTGCTTCAGAATTGGTTATTATGAAGTATTATTGATCTTGGATAAACTGTTATACGAATCCTTAATATTTGTCCTTCTGTCTCACTGGATTCATTTTCTTTAAAATATTTTTCGTCATCCTCAGTTCTAAATGATGATATTACTGAATATCTTTGGCCTGTAGTGCAAAGATGAATGATTAACTGATGAATATCTTTGGCCCGTAGTGCAAAGATGAACAAGTGTTGAGATGAACATAACTAACTGGTGATATAAATGAATATCTTTGGCCTGTAGTGAAAAGATGAATATTTGATTAAAGATGTATATTGATTGATGTTACAGGGACAAAATATTGATGATGGACTTTTAAATCTTAGAATATAGTAGAATTCATTCTCTACGTGACTCTTCTAATGGATTGTTGTTTCCGTTGCAGTTGTTGATCTAAAATTTGTTGTCTATTGTATTCTATCATATTTTTCCCCGTTGAAGACTAATGATAATTTGTTGTATATTATCTTAGTCGTAATATTCTTTACTGGGCTAGTTGAGCTCACCCTTTTCCTTTTTATTCCATTTTTCTTCTCAGGAGGTGAGAACATAGCAGGATCTAGTCGGGGTATAGAGTGATGGTTCTAGAAAGATGTTTTAGCAGTCCTCACTGTTTCTATAAAATAGTGTATGAATAATTGTAATGAGGACTTATTTGAGTGTGGATATTGTCTAGAAGACAATATTTGTATTTAAACTCGCAATATGTGTTGTCGTATTTTGCACGACAATTGTATTATTGAAGTTATAGTTTTCTTTCTGTACCATATATTTGGCGACTCGGAATGGGTGTTGTATACCTATTTTGGGGCGTCATGCGCTTGGTATCAAAGCTTAGGGATATGGTCTCCAAGGAGATCGGGGAATAGAACTAGGAGGGAGAGATGAGTAAATCCTTCGCTAGTGTGTCCTATCTAAGCTTATTTGTTGGTCGGTCATAATATAGGAATATTATGTGATATGTTAATTTATTTAATTAACCCTTGTTTTATGACAGTATTTAAGAATGGCTGTTGAGAACGTTAACAATGGAGTGTATGAGACTGTGGAAACACCTTTAGTCACCAATCAGGAGAATGTGAAATAGGAAGGCAATATTCCTCTTGTAAACAACACTAACGAGCAAACGATGAATGATGGGATGTTTAGAAACTTTTTGCAATTCATATAAAATCAGACGAGGGAGACTCGTGTACAAAATACGGGTGGAAATGATAGCAATGCTCGGTTTGTCACAGGCAAGCAGTTCAAGGAGTTAGGACCACCAGAATTCTTTGGAAAGCCGGATCCAATTAAGGCGGAAACGTGGGTCAAGCAAATTACCAAGATATTTGATGTCTTCGGATGTACGGAGGAACAGAAGGTTCCATTCGCCACCTTTATGTTCCGTGGAGAGGCAGATACCTGGTGGGAATCTGTGAAGCGTACCCAGCCAGCCGCACTCAACATGTCTTGGGAAAAATTTCAGAAATTGTTCAATGACAAGTATTTTCCTGAAAGTATTCGTCATATGAAGGAGGTAGAGTTTATTATACTGGAACAGAACAATATGACGGTGTCCCAGTACAAGGCGAAGTTCGCGGAGTTATCCAGGTTTGCACCTCATTTGGTAGAGAATGAGGAACATATGACGTGGATGTTTCAAAGAGGTCTAAAACCCGAGATTCGTCAATACCTTATCTCTCACAAATTTTTTTGTATTCAGATGTTGTTAACAGGGCTCAATTATTGGAGCGAGAGAATGAGTATGTTCAACCAAGGGACCATAACTGTGGTCATCTTGGTGACAATGAGTCATCGAGAGTAATGATAACCAAATGAGAAGGAAAAATACTGATTAAAAGCGGTAACCACTCGGGTGGTAATCGTGGCCATGATAATAGGAGAGGTGAGTCAAGTGGAAATTTCAAAAGGAGGAGATTCAACAATGATGGGAAGACATCAGCACCAGCACCAGCAACAAATTCTAGGGGAGGAGAACGACCGCCAGTTAGATGCTACAAATGCGAAGAAGAGGGACATATAAGTCCAAACTGTTCACAACCTTCTAAGGTGTGTTTTAATTGTGGAAAAGACGGTCATATAGCCCAATTTTTTCCTAGTAGCGAATCAAGTCAAGTCCAAATAGGACGGTGGCACCAAAGCGACACGGACAAAATAAAATCGGCGATTTACGGAAGAGCGTTTGTCGTGACTGCCCAAAACGCGAGGAACCCGAACGAAGGTATCACGGGTTAGTTAATTATAAATTCTTGCGAAATCTATACCATATTAGATACCGGTTCTACCCACTCTTTTATTTCTCCTGCTTGTGCTCAACGTTTAAACTTGACTCTAGAGAAATTAGACTTTGATTTATCTGTGGAGACTCCGTTAGGAGAAACCTTTATCACATCCACTGTTTATAAATGTTGCTTAATCCAAGTTGGCACAATGACATTACCTGTTGATCTTATCTCTTTAAAGATACTTGCAATTAACGTGATGTTAGGGATTAATTGGTTAACTACTCATCATGCCAAAATTGATTGTTTTCATAAGGTTGTTAGTTTTCATATTCCTAACCAACCTGTTATGCGAACTCAAACAACCAAACCATTGATGTTAGACACTTTCATATCAAGCCATAAAGCCATTCGTTTATTGAAGAACGGATGTCAAGCTTTCTTAGCCCATGTTATGGATTTAAATAAAGACACGTCAGATTTGAATAAAATTTTTGTTGTTAGTGAATTTCCTGACGTATTTCCTGAAGAATTTCCTAGCCTACCCCCAGAGTGTGATATTAAAATTTGTATCGACTTTGAACCCGGTACAAAACCCATTTCTAAAATCTTTTATTGATTGGCTCCTATTAAACTTCAGGAGTTAAAAATCCAAGTACAAGAGTTGGTACCCAAGCCTCTATCTGGTGACTTCCTTTGTGGAATGCACCAAAGCCAGACTCTCCGTAGGGAACTCTATATTTGTGTGGTGGAAAACGATAGGTGCCATTGTGACGTGTAATCCAAGATTGGGATATGAATCACATATGAGAGCAACTTAAGTCAGTAATCGAAATATCTAGCTTTCTAGGCTTAATTGGTTACTATCAGAGATTCGTGGAAGGACTTTCTCGAATCGCTACTCCTTTAACTTAGCTGACTCAGAAAGATACAAAATTCGTATGAAGCGAGGAATGCGAGAAGATTTTCCAAGAGTTCAAGAGGCGACTCATTTCGACACTTGTTCTGACCATACCATCCTGAAAAACTGAACGTGGTAGCTGACGCGTTGAATAGAAGATCGTACGCAAGTACGAGTGCGATATTGTTGAACATAAAGACCTATTTTGTATAATTTACAAACGATAGAGATAGATTTAAAGACTCTAGGGACCCACGTGATGATATACAAGTAGAATCGACTTGACGCCTCAAAATTAGGTATACGCCACCCATCTTGGGTCGCCACTTACATGGTACATAAATTCAAATACAACTTACTAATATAACTGCAGGTACAATAATACGATATAAACCGTGAGTTTGAATACAAATATTGTCTACTAGATATTATACAAACTCAAAAGGAGTCCTCATTACAACTATTATCACACTATTTCACGTATTAGTGAGGACTACTAATGCTATCCTCCGACCATTACTTCGCTCCCGACTCGTCTCAAATGGTTCTCATTTCCTCAAGAGAACAAAGAAAGAAAGGGTGAGCTCAACTAGCCCAAGAAGAAATATTATGACTAAGATAATGCGTAATAAATTATCATTAGCCTTCAACAAAGTTTAAACCGATAAAATACAATAGACAACCAGCTTTAATCATAGCAATGAATAAGCAATCCATTAAAAGAGTCAAGTAGAGAATAAAGTCTACTATCTTTTAGGTTTTAAAAGGTTTTCATCAATTTTTATCACCGAGACTCAAATTTTAATAAATAAACCACCACATCTAATCATCCCCGCATTACTTGGGCCAAGGATTTTCATCAAATTATCAATGGTCACGACTATACCGAATCACCCCTCGGTCATAATCATACCAAAACTATCCATCATCGCATTACAAAAGCCACCGAGGACTTTTTGTCACATCATTTATATCAAGTCATGATTATACCGAATGATCCTCGGTCATAATCATACTAAGTTCATCTATGCACGTAAGCCAAAGATAACATAATATAACATGAGGATGATGACAATGACATAATAATTCAATAAAACAAGTTCAAGAATTATTTAATCCATGAATTATTAACGCCCAAATTGTCAACATGATATCGCTTTCAGAGAGTAAAATTCAAGAATGATCGTAAGAATATTTCCATGAAAAGATATCGATGAAACGCAAATATCAAGGATATTCTACTAATTTCATGGAGTATAGAAGTCAAAGTTTTAACCAACCGGGTATAATAAAGAATGGAATAACAAAAGAAATCACCACGCATGCAGATTGCGATGATGTATAAAGTTATTCCAACAGTAATAATAATAACGGAACCAGTCGTGAAATTCACACCGATGTGATGTTCCAATGTAATAATAAAGATGGAACTGCATCCTGTAAAACACACATGACAGATATTCCAATGTAATGATAAAGATTTTAACCAGTCCTGTAAAACACACATGCATGTGATGTTCCAATGTAATAATAAAAATCGAACCAGTCCTGTAAAACACATGCATGTGATGTTCCAATGTAATAATAGAAGAATGTCACCAAGTATAGGTAAATCACAGATACAAAAGTTATTCCAATGTAATAATAAGCAATGGAATAACATAAGGATTTCACCAAGTATAGGTATGCCACAGATACAAAGTTATGTATAGGTATGCCACTTTTACAAAAGTTATTCCAATGTAATAATAATGAATGGAATAATGTAAGTTCTTCAAGAAGAAAAAGAATAACACCCTTTACCGTAAAAGAACCTAATATAGAAGTAGTGAAGTAAGTAGTACTCTTCTTCTTCTTTCTATAATTTTCTCTATAGCTTCTCTCTATAATTTCTCTCTAGAGTTTCAATGAATTCGTAAGAAAATAATGAAGGAATGAGCTTCTATTTATAGAAAAATGGAATGCATAAGAATTAATCCATGAACTATCCGTATTGATTTACTTTAATCTGACGGTCCATATTTAAAGAAAAATCTTTTAAATAAAATATAATATATTCTATTTATATAAAAACATTTTACTATGCAAACACTATGCAATACTATGCAAAACACTATGCAAAACACTATGCAACACTATGCATAATAAAATATAATATATTCTATTTATGTAATAACTTTAATAAAGTATTCTATTTTATATAAAGATGTTTCGCTTTTATTACGCTAATAATACTTATAAAATAAAACGTCATTATCGCTATAATAATTCATATTATTAATCGACAATAATGGAATCAAACCGAGTGACTTCTCACATAAGCATCAATAATCAATACCGCAAAAGCTACTATGCAACCACACGACATCGTATTTTTTTACTACCGAGTAGTTCAACAAGAATCACCAGAAAACTTCCGCCGTTATTTCAATAAAATATTTTTGTCGCTTTCTCAATCCGACAATAATTCTGCTAGGGTCCACCAATGATTGAGCCATTGTATTTAATATTCCCTCGCTAAACCTAATATTCCCCACCAATCGAATATAATATAACCACTGTGATACTTTGCAAAATTTATAAATACTACCCACAACTATAATATTATCTCAAATTCACACCATAATATTAAAAATTATTTCACAAAATTTAAATCTTTATCGATAAAATCTGGGTCTCACAATCTCCCTCCTTATGGAATTTCACCAAATTAGGGTACGACTGATATGATAAAGAGAGATGAGGATACCTTGAATACCTTTATCGCTGAAAATATTAAATTCATCTTCGCAATCCTACCAAAGATATTCATTAACAATTCATCTTTGCACTACAGCCAAAGATATACAACTCAGAAACCAATAATATCGAGACTCAAATTTAATAGTATCATCAACACACGAATTATCCATGCACTAATCGCGCTAAGGATATTCGTGTTTTCAATTACTACCATGATTATACCGAATAATCCGTCATCATAATCATACCAAGTCTATCAATGCACTACTACCAAAGATGACTTTTTTTACCACATCCATGAATTAATATTTCATCACGAGACTCAAATTTCAATAATTAATCCATATCATCGAATCATCCCCGCACTACGTGCCAAGGATATTCATTAAGATTACACGACCATAATTATCCATGCACTACTACCAAAGATAATCGTATTCATTAAGTATTCATTAATTATCCACGACACAAATTATCCATGCACTACTACCAAAGATAATCGTGTATTCATTAAGATCACAACCACAAATTATCCATGCACTACTACCAAAGATAATCGTATTCATTAAGATCACGACCATAAATTATCCATGCACTACTACCAAAGATAATCGTATTCATTAAGATTACACACCACAAATTATCCATGCACTACCACGATAAAAAAGATAATTGTGTATTCATTAAGATTACGCACCACATTATCCATGCACTACTACCAAAGATAATTGTGTATTCATTAAGATCACGACCACAAAATTATCCATGCACTACTACCAAAGATAATCGTGTATTCATTAAGATCACGACCACAAATTATCCATGCACTACTACCAAAGATAATTGTGTATTCATTAAGATCACGACCACAAATTATCCATGCACTACTACCAAAGATAATTGTGTATTCATTAAGATCACAACCACAAATTATCCATGCACTACTACCAAAGATAATTGTGTATTCATTAAGATCACGACCACAAATTATCCATGCACTACTACCAAAGATAATTGTGTATTCATTAGTTCACGACCACAAATTATCCATGCACTACTACCAAAGATAATCATGTATTCATTTACTCATGATACCAAGTCCATCTAAGTCCATCTATCATCTAAGTTATGTATTTACTTTTTCAACATAATATAAATACGAGAGGATAATGATATAAAGAATCAATCAAATGAGATAAAGGATAAATATTAAACATTTATAATATAATTTATCCAGATTCAAGAATATCCCCATGTTATCAATCACTTAATAATCTCATAATCTAATATCATTAATATTATAACAATATTTTAATCACTTCTTAAATTTATAAACAATTTATCTCAATTGTTTACGCTTTTACCATATAATGCATTTAATCATTCAAAATGCCATACTCATAAAATATCATCACCAATTATCAAATCCTCATCAAAAAAATGCATATACTCTATATAGGATTCTCTAGCCATAAAATCCTATTTTTTCAACTTTGTTACTTTCACATAACATATTTAACTCATATGTTCAGAATTAAACTATTTTCATGAAAAATACCAAATCAGTCCCAAAAATATTTCTTTTCTGGGATTTAGCATAATATAGTCCCATAATGAAAATATATTTTCTCTAATTTTTAAAATTCATTTACTATTTTTCAAAATCAATTTCTAATTAATTCCTTAAGAAATTAGCTACCTCAAGTTTAACTCCAAAATTCCCAAATCTTGGCAGGACTCACACATGTTAACGTGAGCTTCTAGTTTAAATTTCATGGTCATCTGAGTTATAGAACTCCTATTATAGCGTTTTTTCAATTTAAAAACCTAAATATTGAAATAGTCATAACTTGCTCATTTTAAGTCGAATGAGCTCATTTTTGGACAGGAGGTACTTTATACCATATACTTTCATGTCCCAAAAGGCCAGAATTTTTCTCATAATTTAAGTGGCCAAAACAGCCCTTAAAGTTTCTGGGCAAGAGTAGCATTTTTTCGAATTTACAGCTTTGGCCTCCTTTACTAAAATCAGTCCACACAAAAAATCTACAACACCTTTTCCAGTAATTCCACTTGGATTAGTTAGGTAACTCATAGATCTAACTCTAGGACTTGACCACATTCAAAAATTCAAAATATAATAGGAGATATGGTCAATTGAATTTCATGTTACGCTTTTCACCAAAATCTGATTTTCAACTCTTTGTGATTTCTAAGAAACTTTCATGTTTTCACATACTAACCAACATAACTCATCATAAAACTTACTAATACTTCATATACCCATGATTTTCATTATTCCAATGCTTTTATTATGACTTTCATCATAAACCACGAAAACTGCTCATTTAGTTGAAGAAATATTCGAGGGTTTAAGAAATGGGTTTTGTAGATCGGGTCAATACAAAATTCGATTTCACGCCTAGGTAGGCTAGGAAATCTTCAAGAATACGCCAAGAAATTTATTAATGATAGAAATATCATTCAAAATCACATTTTATCCAAGACTTGATAGTACGTCACATTGATACCAACTCGACTTCTATCCCTTAACCTAGATAAAGACTCTCACAATGATACCTATAAACTTGCCATCTTCATTCACGACGTCGCCACAGAAAGTCCGCTTCGCATTCCACACAAGGAAGTCAACAACGAAAGGTTCGGGGTTTTTTACTTATGGCTTGATATAACAAAGGATTAACTTTAGGATTTGGTTACTTTGAATTCAGATAACAAAGTTGGTTAGAATATGAAAAGCTAACAACCTTACAAAAAATAATAATGAGTAGTTAATCAATCGCTTTTAAAAATTACCTCAAAGGCAAGTATTTTCAAAGAGATAAGATCGACAGTAACGTGAAAGTGTTTATTTGAAACAACAAGATTAATAAATGTTGGAGGTAACGGGTTTCTCCCAACGGTTTTCAATAGATAAATCAAAGTCTAATTTCTCCTGAGTCAAATTTAAACGCTGAACGCAAGCAAGAGAGATAAAAGAATGGGTAGAACCCAGATTCTAATAAGGTATAGACTTCGCAAGAATTTATAATTAACTAACCCGCTAACTTCGCTCGTTACCCACTTTTTTGAGAAGTCACGAAAAACGCCTTCCTAAAAACAATCACCGACTTTGTTTTGTCCAGATCCGCCTTTTGGTGCCACTATCCCAAATTGGACTTGACTTCACTATACAACAAAATCGAGCTAAATGACCTTCTTCTTGAAATTTCCACTTCTATTATCTTTGCCATGATTACCACCAAGTGGTTACCATTCTTAAGATGATAATTTCCCCACGATGGTTATCATTGTTCGATAAATCATTGCCACCAAAGATGATTATTATCGTGTTGTTGGTCGTTACCTTTTGTTTGAAATGAATCAACACTCTCATGTGCTTCATTGCTTATCTCAAAGATTTTCAGATATGCTCATTCTCAAACACCGCCACAAAACAAGGGTTAATTAACATATCACATATTATCCCTATACTCCTAACCGACCAATTAAATACCAAATAAATTTAGGTAGGTCATACTAGCGGCGGAATTCCCCGCCTCCCTCCTAGTTCTTATCTCACATCTCAGCCAGGATCATATCCCTAAGCTCGATCTATCGCCACACTTCTGCAGCATTCCCCATCAACAGAAGTCACCAAATGAGAGGCTCGATACTTCACACTTATGGCTCGATACGCCCCAAAATTAGGTATATACGCCACCCATCTTGGGTCGCCACTTACATGGTACATAAATTCAAATACAACTTACTAATATAACTGCTGTGGTACAATACGATATAAACCGTGAGTTTGAATACAAATATTGTCTACTAGATATTATACAAACTCAAAAGGAGTCCTCATTACAACTATTATCACACTATTTCACGTAATAGTGAGGACTACTAATGCTATCCTCCTGGACCATTACTTCGCTCCCCGACTCGTCTCAAATGGCATGTTCTCATTTCCTCAAGAGAATAAAGAAAAAAAGGGTGAGCTCAACTAGCCCAAGAAGAAATATTATGACTAAGATAATGCGTAATAAATTATCATTAGCCTTCAACAAAGTTTAAACCGATAAAATACAATAGACAACCAGCTTTAATCAAGCTTTAATAAGCAATCCATTAAAAGAGTCAAGTAGAGAATAAAGTCTACTATCTTTTAGGTTTTAAAAGGTTTTCATCAATTTTTATCACCGAGACTCACTTTTAATAAATAAACCACCACATCTAATCATCCCCGCATCACTACTGGCCAAGGATTTTCATCAAATTATCAATGGTCATGACTATACCGAATCACCCCCGGTCATAATCATACCAAAACTATCCATCACCGTCGCATTACAGCCCATCGAGGACTTTTGTCACATCATTTATATCAAGTCATGATTATACCGAATGATCCTCGGTCATAATCATACTAAGTTCATCTATGCACGTAAGCCAAAGATAACATAATATAACATGAGGATGATGACAATGACATAATAATTCAATAAAACAAGTTCAAGAATTATTTAATCCATGAATTATTAACGCCCAAATTGTCAACATGATATCGCTTTTCAGAGAGTAAAATTCAAGAATGATCGTAAGAATATTTCCATGAAAAGATATCGATGAAACGCAAATATCAAGGATATTCTACTAATTTCATGGAGTATAGAAGTCAAAGTTTTAACCAACCGGGTATAATAAAGAATGGAATAACAAAAGAAATCACCATGCATGCGCAGATTGCAGATGTATGTGTTATTCCAATGTAATAATAATAACTAACCAAAGTCGTGAAATTCACACCGATGTGATGTTCCAATGTAATAATAAAGATGGAACTGCATCCGTAAAACACACGTATAGATATTCCAATGTAATGATAAAGATTTTAACCAGTCCTGTAAAACACACGCATGTGATGTTCCAATGTAATAATAAAATCTAACCAGTCCTGTAAAACACATGCATGTGATGTGATGTTCCAATGTAATAATAAAGAATGTCACCAAGTATAGGTAAACTCATGATAGATACAAAAGTTATTCCAATGTAATAATAAGCAATGGAATAACATAAGGATTTCACCAAGTATAGGTATGCCACAGATAAAAAAGTTATGTATAGGGTATGCCACTTTTTACAAAAAAAGTTATTCCAATGTAATAATAATAATGAATGGAATAATGTAAGTTCTCTTCAAGAAGAAAGAATAACACCCTCACCGTAAAAAGAACCTAATATAGAAGTAGTAAGTAAAGTAATACTCTTCTTCTTTCTATAATTTTCTCTATAGCTTTCTCTATAATTTCTCTCTGTAGTTTCAATGAATTCGTAAGAAAATAATGAAGGAAACGAGCTTCTATTTATAGAAAATGGAATGCATAAGAATTAATCCATGAACTATCCGTATTGATTTACTTTTAATCTGACTATTCATATTTAAAGAAAAATCTTTAAATAAAATATAATATATTCTATTTATATAAAAACATTTTACTATGCAAACACTATGCAATACTATGCAAAACACTATGCAAAAACACTATGCAACACTATGCATAATAAAATATAATATATTCTATTTATGTAATAACTTTAATAAAGTATTCTATTTTATATAAAAGATGTTTCGCTTTTATTACGCTAATAATAATACGAATAAAATAAAACGCCATTATCGCTATAATAATTCATATTATTAATCGACAATAATGGAATCAAACCGAGTGACTTCTCACATAAGCATCAATAATCAATACCGTGCGCTACTATGCAACCACACGACATCGTATTTTTACTACCGAGTAGTTCAACAAGAACTACCAGAAAACTTCCGCCGTTATTTCAATAAAATATTTTGTCGCTTTCAATCCGACAATAATTTCGCTAGGGGTCCACCAATGATTGAGCCGTTGTATTTAATATTCCCTCGCTAAACCGAATATTCCCCACCAATCGAATATAATATAACCACTGTGATACTTTGCAAAATTTATAAATACTACCCACAACTATAATATTATCTCAAATTCACACCATAATATTAAAAAATATTTTCAAAAAATTATTTCATTAAAATTTAAATCTTTATTGATAAAATCTGGGTCTCAATTCTGTCGATTTTTTCAATTATTGATCATTACATAAGAAGGCACTACTCAATAATTGTTACATATGAATTATTGCTCAATATTTTATTTTATTGATTCAATAATTGTTTGCGTTGATATTTTATATTATTGTTGTTTCAATAATTGTCACAAGACAAGATTTCTCATTATTATATCAATAATTCATATTATTTGAATAATATTATTAGATAAAGATTATTGGCAATGTCTAGAAAGTTACATCAAGGAGAGGTTTGGTCACCTAATCATTGCGGCCAAGAAGGAGAAAATCTTATCTGAAAGCCCCTCTTCTTTCCGAGGACTCTGGTTGGTGCGTAATCAGGATTCTCGTAATATTATTTGTGAATAATTAATTATTGATTTATATGATAAAGAAATATTTTTAATGTGGATATAAATGATGGATTTATTTATGTGGTTATAAATGAAAGAATTAATGTTGAGGTATTTTATCAAGATTTTTGATTTTAATAGAGGTATTAAAATCAAACCAAAGGTTCTTGTGATATATTATGTGAGTTATAATTTTTAATCCGAATTAGATCGTTGTGATTTTTGGATATATATTATACATATATAAGTTGAGTATATGTCCACAAATTTTGAACCGTTAAAAATGAACGTATGATTTATTATGAATTTTAAGAGGTAACTGATTCAAAAATTAGGGTTATAAATGATTTTGGTGGAAAATTCTAGAATTGAGTGGGCCCCACTTGTGGTTGGTAAATAAATGTGCTAAATTTTATTTTAAATGTGGTGGGTGGCAATAGTAGCAGGTGGTGCTTTGCACTACGTCATTGTGACCAACTCCAAGCCTTTTCTTTAGTACCACTAGTGAATTAAACTATTCCACATATACTTATAAAGTATTAAATAGTTTTATTCCTACTCAATGTGGGACTTAAAGAAAATAGTTTTCTTAAACAACAATGAACGTTTTCATATTCTCCACTTTAGATACAATTAAAACACAATATATAATTCCTACTTGAATTATATATTACTATCTATTAATCTCCTTGTAATAGACTATCAAATGCACTTTTAATTTAATACAAATTTAATCAATTAATGGGTCTAAATTAATCCCCAAATTGATCAAAACTCATGTATGAAAAGGTGCATTAACATATATGAAGCATACATATTTAGATTTCTCACATTTTCAATTATACATATATACATCACTTGATCCATACATATTTTGTAAGACCCCAAATTATTAATAAATGAAATTTATTTTTCTCTATTTATTATTTTGAAATAGTAAGGGTTGATTTGATTAATATGGATAGTTATGGGTAAAATACGCAAATATTTCGAATAAGCAAGTGGTTATAAAATATTCATTATTGTCGGGGAATATTCGTTTGGTCGTGGAATATTCGTATCGTCGGAAAATATTCGTATTTACGCCATAGCTTTTTGTGGGCCCCAGTAACTGAAAGCGATTGGATGAAGAAAACGACAAATATAAGTTGTTTTTAAATAATCTACGTAGTTTTTATCGTTAATCTCGTTGAAATACCCTTGGTTAAAACACACTAATCACGCCGTTGTTGAGCAGAAGATAATACGGTATTGCACCAATTATTGATTCTTACGTAAGAAAGCATTACTCAATAATTGTTACGATAATTATTGCTCAAAGATTTTATTTTATTGATTCAATAATTGCTTTGATTGATATTTTATATTATCGTTGTTTCAATAAATTGTCATTACACGAAGATTTTCCATTATCGGACAATAATTCATATTATCCTGAATAATATTATTGGATAACATTATTGGCAATGTCTAGAAAGTTCGCATCTAAGGAGAGGTTTGGTCACCTAATCATTGCTACCAAGAAGGAGAGATCCTTATTGAAAGCCCCTCTTCCTGAGTGAATCTGGCCCCAATGTCGAGATCAGAATTCGTAATATTATTTGTGAATAATTAATTATTGATTTATATGATGAGGAAAATATTGATTTTATGTGGATATAGATGGAGAAAATTTTAAAATGACAATTGTTGAAAATTAATATTTTATCTTTTTCGATAAAATAATTCATTTAAATATATTATTTTAATAATATATTAACTATGTGATATTTTTATAATGAATGTGGGATATATGAGTATATGAGGAGGAAAAGTATTTTGTGGCATTAAATGTTTAACACATATATTTTGTGTGTTGGTGGACACAATTATTAATCAAAATTTGATTATACTGTAAAATTGCCCGCTTTATGGATTTCACCAATTTACATTTTGGAATTTGGAAAAACTTTCTTCTGCAAAGTTGTAGAGAATTGATTTTCCTATAAAAATTTGCGAGATTAGAATTTTCTGACAAAAGGGCTATTTATTGGGAATTATTGAAGTTCCGAAGTTCCGAAATAATTGATTTTTGGAAGTTTAAAATATTTTTAATTATAAAAACGTTTTTTCCATTTTTGAAACTCATTTAACATGTGATAAGGAGGCTGAATTCAGATTGTTAGTGTGCGTATGAAGTTGTGGAAAAATTATAATATTAATTTGTTAAATTTTCTACTTTGGTGTTCTAAAGATTTTCCTATAAATAGGTGCTTATGTTAGAATTGAAAATCACACCGTAAATCAAGTTTTCTCTCTATATTATCGAGCGATTCTTGTGAGTATTTTGAGTATACTTTGAGTATTTCTATATGGTGCAAGTTCAAGTCATAGCCTATATCCTGTTTCAAACTAAAGATCTTGCCTTTCGAGGTAAGGGGTGTTATTTTCTTCAAAAATGATATTATTTCTTCAATATCATTATGCCGAAATATTGGTTGGAATTTTTATCAAATTTAGAACTTTTTCATGTCGGGTTACTATTCATGAGTTACTATTCATGAGTTACTATTCACGAAGTTACTATTCACGAAAAGTACTATTCACGAAGCGTGATGATGTTTTTTTTGGGAAATTTCTATCTTTTGGTGTCGGTTACTATTCACGATACTACGACACTATTCACACGAATCGACACACTATTCACCAAAAATAAAATTTCTTCTTTTGTCCAAAATATCTACTATGGATACTAGCTTTGATTGTATCCATGTTTTGATCATTCTTGAATTTTACTCCACTCGATTACTTATGAAGTATTTTTGAACTTGGATTGTTTAAAATACTGAATCCTTAATATTTGTTCTTTTGTTTTACCGGATTCGCTTCCTTTAAAATATTTTTCATCATCCTCGGTCCTAAATGATGATATTATTGAATATCTTTGGCCTGAAGTGCAAAGATGAATGATTTCTTGATGAATATCTTTGGCTTCGAAGGTGCAAAGATGAACATGTGTTGAGATGAACATGGTAATCGATCGATTAATATCTTTGGCCCAGTAGTGCAAAGATGAACAGTGTTTTAGATGAACATGACTAATCGATGAATATCTTTGGCACCAGAGTGCAAAGATGAATATTTGATTCCGATATATATCGATTGATGTTACAGGGATAAAATATCGACGATGAACTTTTAAATTCATATATAGAAGATAGTAGTTTGCATTCTCTACTTAACTCTTCTAATGAATTATTATTTCATTGCGAAGATTGATTTAAAACCGGTTGTCTATCAGATTCTATTAGATTTTTCCCCTGTTGGAGACTAACGATAATTTGTTGTATATTATCTTAGTCATAATATCCTTCACCGGGCTAGTTGAGCTCACCCTTTTCTCGTTGTTCCATTTTTCTTCTCGGAGGCGAGAATGTAGCGTGTACTTAGTCGGGTATGGAATGAAGGTTCTAGAGAGAGTTGTTTAGTAGTCCTCACCATTTTGTAAAATAATGTATCAATAATTGTGATGGAGATTTATTTGGTATGTATATTGTCTGTAAGACAATAATAGAATTTAAACTCACAGAATATATGTTGTTTATTTTGCACGACAAATGTATTAATAAAGTTGTAGTTATTTCGTACTACATGTATTTGGCGACTTCGTAATGGGTTGGATGGAATGGACCTATTTTGGGGCATCACAGGTTGGTATCGAGCTTAGGATATGATCTCCCGGAGATCGTGGAATAGAACTAGGAGGGGAGAGACGAGTAAATCCTTCACTAGTGTGTCCTACCTAAGCTTATTTGTTAGTTGGTCAAGATATAGGGATATTATGTGATATATTGATTTCCTTAATTAACCCTTGTTTTATGACAAGATTTGAAAATGTCGAATCGAGAATATTAACCGTGGAGTAAATGAGACCGTGGAGATGCCTGTATTTACCAACGAGGAGAATGTGCAACAGTCGGCAATGTACTCTCCGCGTGAACAACACCAATCGAAAGCGATGATGAACGAGGGATGTTTAGAAGTTTTTTGCAATTCATGCAAAATCGCATAAGGGAGACTCGTGTTCAAAATACAGAGAGAAATGATAGTAATTCACGGTGGTCACAAACAAGCAGCTTCAAGAGTTGGGACCACCGCACTCGGGGAAAGCCGAATCCGATTAAAGGCGAGACGTAGGTCAAACAAATTACCAAGATATTCGATGTCTTGGGATGCACGGAGAACAGAAGTTCCATTCGCTACTTTTATGTTCCGTGAACGAGGCAGACATCGGGTGGGAATCAGAAAGCGCATCCATCCAACCGCACTCTTCAAAGACATGTCATGGAGACATTTCAGAAATAGTTCAATGACAAGTACTTCCCCAGAAAGTATTCAATATATGAAGGAAGTGGAGTTTATTAAACTAGAGCGTAATAACATGACGGTGTCCCAAAGACGAGGCGAAGTTCATGGAGTTATCCGTGTTTGCACCTCATTTGGTGGAGAATGAGGAACGATGACGCGATGTTTCGAGAGGTTTGAAACCCAAGATACGCCAAGATCTCATTTCTCATAAATTTTCTCTATTCGATGTGTTGTCAATGGGGCTCAAATTGTCGAGCGAGATAATGAGTACGCTCAACCGAGGGACCATAACCGAGATTATATCAAGATAGCGATCATCGAATAACGATAACCAATGAGAGAAGAAGAATACGGAAAAAGGCGGTAACTACTCCGTGGTAATCGTGGCCATAAAAATAGAAGAAGCGAGTCGGGAGGAGATTTTAAAAGAGGAGATTCAACAACGACCATGTAAAGACGCCGGCGCCAGATAGTAAATCGGTTCTAAGGAGAGAGAAAGACCATCACCGTATGTTATAAATGCGGAAAAAGGGATGATATATCAAATTCAAACCGCCTACAACAGCTTTAAGGTATGCTATAATTGTGGAAAAGAAGGACATATCGCTCGAGATCAGACGATATCAAAACCCTATCCAAATGAATGGTGACTCAAAAGGATGTCCTGAAAAGTCAAAGTCAACGATTCCCGGAATAGCGTTTGTCGTGGCCGGTCAAAATGCGAGGAACCCGAACGGTTAGCACGGGTTAGTTAATTATAAATTCTTGCGAAGTTTATACCTTACTAGATATCTGGGTTCTACCCATTCTTTTATCTCTCTTGCTTGCACTCAACGTTTGAACTTGACTACGGAGAAATTAGACTTTGACTTTATTTATGGAGACTCCGTTAGAGAAACTTTTCATTACATCCGTTGTTTAGAAATCTTGCTTGATTCAGCTCAAGCACTATCACATTACTCCGTTAACCTTATTTCTATAGAGATATTTGCTTTTGATGTGATTTTAAGGTTAACTACTCATCATGCTGAAATTGATTACTTTCGTAAGGTTGTTAGTTTTTATATTCCTAAGCAACCTGTTATTCGAATTCAAGCAATCAAACCATTGTAGTCAAACATTTTTATATCAAGCTATGAAGTCATTCGTTTATTACGGATGTCAAGTTTTCTTAGTCCATGTTATGGATTTGAATAAAGACACGTCAGATTTGAATAATATTCCTGTTGTTATTGATTTTTCTTGACGTATTTCCTGAAGAATTTCTTTGTTTTCTCTCTCTATATTATCGAGCGTATTCTTGTGAGTATTTTGAGTATACTTTGAGTATTGCTATACAGTGCAAGTTCAAGTCATAGCCTATATCCTGTTTTCAACTAGAAATCTTGCTTTCGAGGTAAGGGGTGTTATTTTCTTTAAAAATGATATTATTTCTTCAATATCATTATGCCGAAATATTGGTTGGAATTTTTATCAAATTTGGAACTTTTTCATGTCGGGATTACTATTCATGAGTTACTATTCACGAGTACTATTCACGGCGTGATGATGTTTTTTGGGAAATTTCTATCTTTTGGTGTCGAGTTACTATTCACGATACGGCCTTTATTCACGATACTAAGACTATTCATTCACGAATACGGCACTATTCACCTAAAAATGAAATTTCTTCTTTTTGTCAAAAATATCTACTATGGATACTAGCTTTGATTGTATCCATGTTTTGATCATTCTTGAATTTTACTCCACTCGATTACTTATGAAGTATTTTGAACTTGGATTGTTTAAAATACTAATCCTTAATATTTGTTCTTTTGTTTCAATCGGATTCATTTCCTTTAAAATATTTTCATCATCCTCACCCTAAATGATGATATTATCAATATCTTTGGCACAGAGTGCAAAGATGAATGATTTCTTGATGAATACCTTTACCGGGCTAGTTGAGCTCACCCTTTTCTTGTTGTTCCATATTTCTTCTCGTGGAGGCGAGAATGTAGCGAGTACTAGCCTGGTATGGAATGAAGGTTCTAGAGAGAGTTGTTTAGTAGTCCTCACCATTTTGTAAAATAATGTATCAATAATTGTGATGGGAATTTATTTGGGTATGTATATTGTCTGAAGACAATAATTGTATTTAAACTCACAAGATATATGTTGTCGATTTATTTTGCACGACAAATATATTAATAAAGTTGTAGTTATTTTTGTACCATGTATTTGGCGACTCGTAATGGGTTGGATGGAATGGACCTATTTTGGGGCGCCATATTCTTTATTCACGATATCGACACTATTCACGATACTAAGACTAATCACGAATACGACACTATTCACCAAAAAATGTAATTTTCTTCTTTTTATTCAAGATGTCTATTATGGTTACTATCTTTGATTGTATCCATGTTTTGATCTTTATTTTGAATTCTGCTTCACAATTGGTTATTATGAAGTATTATTGATCTTGGATAAACTGTTATACGAATCCCTAATATTTGTCCTTCTGTCTCACTGGATTCATTTTCTTTAAAATATTTTCCATCATCCTCAGTCCTAAATGATGATATTACTGAATATCTTTGGCCCGTAATGCAAAGATGAATGATTAACTGATGAATATCTTTGGCCCGTAGTGCAAAGATGAACAGGTGTTGAGATGAACATGACCAACTGGTGATATAAATGAATATATTTGGACTATAGTGAAAAGATGAATATTTGATTAAAGATGTATATTGATTGATGTTACAGGGATAAAATATTGATGATGGACTTTTAAATCTTAGAAGATAGTAGAATTCATTCTCTACGTGACTCTTCTAATGGATTGTTGTTTCCGTTGCAGTTGTTGATCTAAAATTGTTTGTCTATTGTATTCTATCAGATTTTTCCCTGTTGAAGACTAATGATAATTTGTTGTATATTATCTTAGTCATAATATTATTTACTAGGCTAGTTGAGCTCATCCTTTTCCTTTTTGTTCCATTTTTCTTCTCAGGAGGTGAGAACATAGCAGGATCTAGTCGGGGTATGGAGTGATGGTTCTAGAAAGATGTTTTAGCAGTTCTCACTATTTCTGTAAAATAGTGTATGAATAATTGTAATGAGGACTTATTTGAGTGTGGATATTGTCTAGAAGACAATATTTGTATTTAAACTCACAGTATATGTTGTCGTATTTTGCACGACAATTGTATTATTGAAGTTATAGTTTTCTTTCTCTCGTACTATGTATTTGGCGACTCGTAATGGGTGTTGATACCTATTTTGGGGGCGCCACACTTGGTATCAAAGCTTAGGGATATGGTCTCAAGCGAGATCGGGGAATAGAACTAGGAGGGAGAGATAAGTAAATCCTTCGTTAATGTGTCCTATCTAAGCTTATTTGTTGGTCGATCATAATATTGGGATATTATGTGATATGTTAATTTGTTTAATTAAGCCTTATTTTATGATAGTATTTAAAAATGGCTGTTGAGAACGTTAACAATGGAGTGTATGAGACTGTGGAATAACCTTTAGTCACAAACCAGGAGAACATGCAACAAGGAGGCAATATTCCTCCTGTAAACAACACTACCGAGCAAACGATGAATGATGGAATGTTTAGGAGCTTTTTGCAGTTTATGCAAAATCAGAAGAGAGACTCGTGTACAAAATACGGGTGGAAATGATGGCAACGCGAGGTTTGTCACAGCCAATCAGTTTAAGGAGTTGGGACCACCATATTTCTGGGGAAAGCCCGATCCGATTAAGGCAGAAACGTGGGTCAAGCAAATTACCAAGATATTCGATGACTTGGGATGCACGGAGGAACAGAAGGTTCCATTCGCCACCTTTATGTTCCATGGAGAGGCAGATTACTCTGGCGGAGATCGGGGAATAGAACTAGGAGGGGAGAGATGAGTAAATCCTTCGCTAGTGTGTCCTATCTAAGCTTATTTGTTGGTCGGTCATAATATAGGGATATTATGTGATATGTTAATTTATTTAATTAACCCTTGTTTTATGACAGTATTTAAGAATGACTGCTGAGAACGTTAACAATGGAGTGTATGAGACTGTGGAAACATCTTTAGTCACCAATCAGGAGAATATGCAACAGGAAGACAATATTCCTCTTGTAAACAACACTAACGAGCAAACGATGAATGATGGGATGTTTAGAAACTTTTTGCAGTTCATGCAAAATCAGACGAGGGAGACTCGTGTACAAAATACGGGTGGAAATGATAGCAACGCAAATATCCAGGATATTCTACTAATTTCATGGAGTATAGAAGCCAAAACTTTAACCAACTGAGTATAATAGAATATATGAAATTACAAATGGATTTTCGTCCATCATGCGGTAATCCACGTATACAGATCATTTGTAAGACCCAAACTTATTATAAATGAAATTAAATTTCCTCTATTTATTATTTTGAAATAATAAGGGTTGATTTGATTAATGTGGTTAGTTATGGGTAAAATACGTAAATATTTCAAAAAAGCAAGTGGTTATAAAATATTCATTGTTGTCGGGGAATATTCGTTTGGTCGTGGAATATTCTTACTGTTGGGGAATATTTGTACGACGGCGCAACCTTGTGTGGGCCCCATAACGGAAAGCAATTGGATGAAGAAAACGACAAGTATAAGTTGTTTATAAATAACGACGTAGTTGTTATCGTTAATACTATTGGAATACCCGGTGGTTAAAACACAGTAGCATACGGTATTGCACCAATTATTGATTCTTATGTAAGAAGGCACTACTCAATAATTGTTAAAGTAATTACTGTTCAATATTTTATTTTAATGATTCAATAATTGCTACGTTGATATTTTATATTATTGTTGTTTTAATAATTGTCACTACACAGTATTTTCCATTATTGGAGTAATAATTCATATTATCTGAATAATATTATTAGATAGCATTATTGGCAATGTCTAGAAAGTTACGCTCAAGGAGAGGTTTGGTCACCTAATTGCACGCCAAGAAGAGAGAAATCCTTATTGAAAACCCCTCTTCTTGGGGAACTACTTAGTTATTTATATTGTGATTCTGTAATATTATTTGTGAATAATTAATTATTGATTTATATGATAAGAAAAATATTCATTTTATGTGGATATAGATGGAGAAAATTTTTTAATGTGACAATTGTTGAAAATTAATATTTTATCTTTTTCTGATAAAATAATATATTATTATATTATAATAATATAATAATGGTGATATTTTTACAATGAATGTGGGATGTGACACCCCCAAATCCGGGTACTTCAATTCCACGGGATTTGGTGTTCACTGTACAAATATCATCTATCTATCTACCCATAATAAATGCAAACCATGCAATAGATAGAAATAATAATAAATCTCCCCTTATTGGGTTACATCAACTACATAATAAATACAATCCCAAGTTACTCTAACCTTAAACATATGTGCGGAATCATAAACAATTAAGTCTTAAACAACATCATTAACTTAAGTCTTAAACAAATACATCATCATATAAAACAACAAGTCTTCATCACTTGTTAACCTTGCCCTTGCCTTTACTAGTAGAAGGTTCGGCTTGTTTTCGTTTCGTTCTTAATCGCAATGTTATTATTACGCAAGAGTGAGCACAAATGCCCACAAGTATAACAATGAAATAACAAAGATAATAACATGCGAGTGAATTAAAGACATCTCAATAAAAGCTCAATTTTGAATCAAGAATGAATAACAAGAATCAAAAGATTTCTAAGGGTCATAAGACCTTGAACTATGTCCCAGGTTATCAAGGGTTATACTTGAAACCTTTAACAATCATAAGACTATGGACCTTTCTACTGCATTTGGGGGATCGACCCTTAGTACCATCATCGCGTACAATATCTTAACGCTAACGATAAGTAAATCCCTTTACAGGGTTGTTCATCTCAATTTGACATTCGAGTCTGCACCAAAGGAAGTTTGGTTTTGATAATTCATCAAGGGTTCTGAAATTTAGAATGCTCATCAACTATGGACTAGTCGAATCAATAAGGGTTCGCTAGTCTAATAAGGTTCAATAATAATGATAATCAAATTGAATAATAATCTCAGAAAGTATACAATAGAACAATTATTGTATAACTGAATTATGCTTTGAAAAGATAATCAATCTTTAATATAACATTTGAACTTGAATAATAGTAATGATAATTTACTCGAGGTAAATAATAAATTTGAACAATAATGACAAGTAGGTTAGAAACTTGCCTCAAGGTGAAAGCTAAACGATTACTACTTAGTTCACCACAAATTCTACACACATACCATATGTATTCACGACATTCATTAGTTACATTTTCACTTAATTATTTAATATAAACTCTACTTTATTTAACAAATCATTACCTTCTAATTTAATTACTTAATTAAATTAGAATATTTTCATTCTCTTACTATTATTACACTTGAATAAATTATTTCATTATAATTTCCATCGAATATTTATTTTATTCCATAAACATCTCAATTAAAATATTTACTTTATTTTATAAATATTTTAATAATAATTTTATCGAATATTTATTTTATTCCATAAATATCTCAATTAAAATATTTAATTTATTTTATAAATATTTTAATAATAATTTTATCAAATATTTATTTTATTCCATAATATCTCAATTAAAATATTTAATTTATTTTATAAATATTTTAATAATAATTTTCATCGAATATTTATTTTTTTTCCATAAATATCTCAATTAAAATATTTAATTTATTTTATAAATATTTTAATAATAATTTTTATCGAATATTTATTTTTTATTTTTTTATTTTTATTTTTATTTATTATTTTTTTTTTTTCGTAAGTGGTAATATAGTTTATAACGCATAGGAAGGGCTGAGTTACCTGTGCTCATTTTCTCAGTTCTGCTAGCTCTGCATTCATGAACATAACAAGGCCAAATTAAGCCAAAAAATCAATCACACGTAAAATTATATATGAATATGGCCATAACTTTCAATTAGTTATTTTACACTAATTTAGACTTACCCAATCATTGTAATACATATATAATCATTACTTAACCAATCTAGCATGATTTTTAACAAGTTATAACACATAATTTGCAAAATCAACACATTTACTTCCAACGTTCTTGATGTTCTCAAGGTTTTGAAAATAAAAAAATGAAAATTGTCACTACTGGATTCGTTATAACAATCAAATCCGCTTATTTAAACTTTGGTCTCTTCAGATCAACATGCATAACAACATACACGAATGTAAAATTTAGGATAATATACGTTCAATACATGAAATATCACGTATAAGGCCATATGGCCAAAACCCAAACTTTGTAAATTTTGAAATAGCAATTCATAGTATTATGAAACTGATGACATGATAATTCACATAATATATATAATCAAATACGATTTGATATATCTTAACCCATATATAAACTCATAATCAAACCCTTTTTCAATTACGATAGATTTTATAAAATATATGAAAGCCATTTTATAAAAACTAAATGACGTAACTTTAAAATTTGGGAAGAAGGAATACCTTGAATACTCGCTTAGATTACACATGGTGACAACAATTCCCAATTTCTCACACTTCTTCACCTTTAATCATAGTATTCGCAATCTCTCTCAAAGTTCTCAAACTCTCTCTCGCTTCTCGCTTTTCCGCACTTAGAATAATAATAATAAAAGAAGATGTAATATAACAAAGTGGAGAAGAGAATCGATGTACAGTAATGGTCGCTTAACCCAAAATATGGGTAACTCATCCAACCACTACTAGGGCCTTGTTTGGCAACCCTTAATTGATTAAAAGTCATTTAATTTAATAAAGCTTTATCATATAGTTTGAAAATGTCACACTACTTATAAAATAAATCCAAAATTTTATTTAATATATTTTAAATAAAATATAATAATTTCTCATAAATTCACATAGTCACATAAATAATTTTCTCATTAATAAATAATGTCAAATTATTAATTCTCTAATTAATAATTAAATTAATTAAAATACCAATATGCTTATTAAATATTTCTTTTAATACAATAAGCTCACAAAATCACATACTTTGATAATAAAACTCTCTACATTAATTTAATAAATGTAACACATATAATTAAATTAATCTACCACAATTAAGTCCAATTAATTATTTAATCTAATAATTAAATCATCGAAAAATATTTATTTAATTCAATAAATATTAAAATTAATTACAAAATTCTCGTTCATTACATCTTTCCCCCTTAAAAGGATTCTCATCCCCCGAATCACGACTCAATAAATTCGATCCGTTACATGGGATATATGAATATATGAGGAGGAAGAGTATTTTTGTTACTAAAAATATTTAAAACATGTTTTTAATGTTTGTGGACCCCATTTCTTGAATCGAAATTTGATTATAAACTTGTAAAATCGTCTGTATGTGGATTTGATTGGCCAATTTACGCTTGGAATTTGGAAAAACTTTCTTTTGTAAAGTTGTAGAGAATTGAATTTCCTATAGAATGGACATAAGATTTGAATTTTTCTGATAAAAGAGCTATTTATCATGAATTATTGAAGTTCCGAAGTTCCGGAATAATTTGATTTTTGGAAGTTTTAGTTATTTTTTTTAAAGAAAAACGTTTTTATTGTTTTGGTGGACCCCACAAATGTTGTAAACATGCTGATTTCAAATGTCTAGAGGTGGGCGTAGAGTTTTATTATAAATAATATTATTTTATTAAATTTTCTACTTTGGTGTTTTAAGCATTTTTCTATAAATAGGGTGCTTAGGTTAAAATTAAAAATCACACCAGAAACTAAAGTTTTCTCTCTTTTTCTCTCTCTATATTATTGAGCGTATTCTTGTGAGTATGTTAATACTTTGAGTGTTGCTATACGGTGCAAGTTCCTTCAAAGACTATATCCAAAGATTTCAAATCGTAAGTATGCCTTTTCGAGGTAAGGGATGTTATTTTTTTTTATAAATGATATTATTTTTTTTAATATCATTATGCCGAAATATTGGTAAGATTTTTCTTGTAAAATTCTTGTCTTTTAGTGACGGAGTTACTATTCAAGTATGCGGCACTATTCACGTATACGCCACTATTCACAAATACGACACTATTCACAGAAAAATTAAAATTTTGTTTTTTGTCCAAAATATTTATTATGGATAATAGCTTCGATTGTATCCATGTTTTGATCATTCTTTAATTTTACTTCACTATGGTTATTTATGAAGTATTTTTGAACTTGGACTATTTAAAGTACGAATCCTTATTATTTGTTCTTTTGTTTCACTGGATTTGTTTTCTTTAAAATATTTTTCATCATCCTCAGTCCTAAATGATGATATTACTGAATATCTTTGGCCTGGAGTGCAACGATGGTTGATTTTTTTATGAATATCTTTGGTCGTATTGCAAAGATGTACAGGTGTTGAGATGAACATGACCAACTGATCGATGAATATCTTTGGCCTGTAGTGCAAAGATGAATATTTGATTCAAAATGTATATTGATTGATGTTATAGGAATAAAATATTGATGATAAACTTTTAGATTCATAGAAGAAAGTAGATTTCATTCTCTACGTAACTCTTCTAATAAATTACTATTTTCGCTGCGAATATTGATTTAAAACTTGTTGTCTATTGTATTATCGATTTTTCCTCGCCGAGGACTAACGATAATTTGTTCTATGTTATCTTAGTCATAATATTCTTTACTGGGCTAGTTGAGCTCACCCTTTTTCTTTTTGTTCCATTTTTCTTCTCAAGAGGCGAAAATATAGCGAGTACTAGTCGGGGTATGGAATGAAGGTTCTAGAAAGTCGTTTTAGTAGTCCTCACTATTTTGTAAAATAGTGTATCAATAATTATACTGAGAATTTATTTGAGTGTTGATATTGTCTAGAAGACAATATTTGTTTTTAAACTCACAGTTTATGTGTTGTCGTATTTTGCATAACAATTGTATTAATAAAGTTGTAGTTATTTCTGTACCATGTATTTGGCGACTCAGAATGGGTGTTATATACCTATTTTGGGAGCGCCACAGTTGGTATCAGAGCTTAGGGATATGATCTCTGGCGGAGATCGGGGAATAGAACTAGGAGGGGATGAAAAGTATTCTGGCATGAAAAGTGCCCCGAATACTCGAGTGAATAATACTAGAGTGAATAGTAACCGGGTGAATAGTAACCTATGAATAGTAACTCGTAACACAAAATACCAAATAAAATGATATTTCATGATTTAGTATAGATGTCAAAACTTTAACCAACCGAGTATAATAAAGAATGGAATAACAAAAGAAATCACCAGTGCATGTGGTACTTTCGATGTATGTGTTATCCCAATAGAATAATAAATAACGAACAAGGTCAGCGTAATACACACCGATGTGATATTCCAACATGTATAATAAAGAATGGAATAACAACAAATCACCATGCATGCGGTACTTTCGACATGACAAAGTTATTCCAACAAAATAATAAATAACGAATCCAGTCCCACCAGAAACGCACGCATATGATATATTTCAACAGATAATAAAGAATGGAATAACAACAAATCACCACGCATATGCAGATTTCGCATAAACAAAGTTATTCCAATGTAATAATAAATAACGGAATCAGTCCCACAGAAACGCACAAACAGGATATTCCAATGTAATAATAAAGATGAAATCTAGTCCCAAGAGAAACGCATGCATGTGATATTCAATGTAATAATAAAGAATGGAATAACAACAGAATTTCACCATGTATGCGGATTGATGTATGTGAGTTATTCCAAAGAAATAATAAATAATGGAATAATGTAAGAATTTCACCAAGTATAGGGTAGCCACACAGATACAAAGTTATTCCAATGTAATAATAATAGAAATAGAATAATGTAAGTTCTCTTCATGAATATGAAAAAATTATACCCCTTTACCTCAAAAGAAGAAGACGGATACTTGAATAGTGAGGTAGCAGACTTTCTTCTTCTTTCTCTATAATTTCTCTCTATAATAATAGCTCTAAAGCTTTAGTGAATTGGTGAGAAATGAAGGAAGAATGAGCTTCTATTTATAGAAAAATATAGTTTCGATAATTACACGTTTTGGGGCTAGAATTATTACAGTACAATACCTTCCTCTTTTTCTTCATTTTTAATTTAGTGCTGTAAGTATTATCAATCTTGCACCAACTCCCCTAATAATAAATAATGTGAATCAATAGTAAAATCATGTGAATCAATAGTAAATTATGTGAATCAATAGTTCTAAATATGTAAAAAAATTAATTAAAATATAGTACCTTCATCTATACCTCCATCTTTAACTTAGTCACGCAAGTATTATGTTTCTTGCACCAACTCCCCTAATAGTAACAAGAATGTGAATCAATAGTACACACATGTGAAAAAATAGTTATAATCATGTGAATTAGTAGCAATTAATTGCTCATTTATCCGATAAATTACCCGTTTTATCAATATAACCCCCAGACATCAATTATCATCGGAATAGATGTCGATTTTAACTAACACCAATAATCCCAACACAATGGAACTATCAAATTCATCTTTAATCAACACGAACTTATTCATCATTAATATCATAACTCACAATATTTAACAACCAGGTCATTTCCAGGAAAATGGGGGCTTTCCAATAAGGATTTCTCCCTATTGGCGTGCAATTAGGTGACCAAACCTCTCCTCGACAGAACTTCTAGACATTGTAAATATTGTAATTTAATAATATGAATAACTTTGTCATCTTAATTATTGATTTAATAATATATAAAATATTATGCATGCGATATACTATGACAATAATCTAATCAATAATATGATAGATATATGATGCGTGAATTATCGTAGTAATAATTGAGTATAACCGAGTGACTTATCACGTAAAGATCAATAACCAATACCGTGTACTACAATGCAACCACGCCAGACATCGTACTTTTAACACCGGTGTTTCAACAAGCTTAACGATAAAACTTCCGCCGTTATTTTCATAAAATATTTTTGTCGTCTTTCAATCCTATAATAATTTCGCTGTAGGGGTCCACTAATGATTGTGTCGTCGCATTTAATATTCCCTGTTAAAACGAATATTTCCCACCCAATCAAATATTATATAACAACTTGCATACTTTTCAAAATTTATAAATATTACCCACAACTATAACATTATATCAAATCCACACCATAATATTAAAAAAATTATTTTAGAAATTTAAATCTTTATTCATAAAATTTGGGGTCTCACAATCTCCCTCCTCATGCGAATTTTCGCCTTAAAATTTACGTGACGCACTCGGTATACCAAGAGATGAGGATACCTTGACTTCATTTCGATTCTAACTCTTGAGGTATAACCTTTGGGTGTTAAATACGATCCTTCTTATCCAAGATTTTAACATGTATCTTCTCATACGTTAAATCTTCTGCTATTTCGTCTAGTTCTAATTTAATAATGTGGTTCGGGTTATCCACATATTTACGTAACATCGATACGTGAAAAACGTTATGAACACGCGACATACTTGATGGTAAAACGAGTCTATAGGCCACAGTTCCTACTCGATCGAGAATTTCAAATGGGCCAATTAAATCGAGGGTTGAGATTTCCTCTCTTCGTCGATTCTTGCTTCTAGAATAACGCCCTCTTGAACTTCTTCATATTCAACCGCTCTAAGTATGTAGCTTAAACGACTTTAACTTTATAGATTAAAGTCGATTCCAATCGTACAATTGTTATCTTCACGTGGGTCTCTAGAGTCTTTAACTCTATCTTCATCATTTGTAAGTTATACGAAATGGATTTTTGTGTTAACAACATCACACTCGTAAATGCATACGATCTTCTACTCAACGCGTCAGCTAACACGTTCTCTCTTCCACAATGATATTGAATGGTATGATCACAATCTTCAACAGCTCGAGCCAACGTCTTTGGCGCACGTTACGTTCGTTTTGGGTGAAGAAAAATATTTGAGGACTTTAGAAATGGGTTTTGTACTGGGGTCAATACAAAATTCAATTTCACGCTCTAGAGGTAGGATAAAAAGTCTTCAAAAATATGCCAAGAAATTTATTAACAATAGAAATATCATTCAAAACTGTGACTATCATCCAAGACTTGGATAGCACATGAAATGAAGGTTTCTACTAACGAAGTTTCAACCAATAAGTCAAACTCTAATTTCTCCGGAGTCAAATTTAAACATTGAGCGCAAGCAAGAGAGATAAAATAATGGGTAGAACCGGTATATAATAAGGTATAGACTTCGTAAGAATTTATAATTAACTAACCCGTGCTAACTTCGTTCGGGTTGCTCGCTTTTTAAGAAGTCACAAAAAAATGCTCTTCCTGAAACCACCGACTTTGTTTTGTCCGTATCCGCCTTTGGTGCCACCGTCCCAGTTGGACTTGATTTCACTACACGACAAAATCGAGCTAGGTGACCTTCTCTTCTTGAAATTTCCACTTCTATTATATTGGCCATGATTACCACCAAGTGGTTACCATTCTTGCATGATAATTTTCCCACGATGGTTATCATTGTTCGATGGTCGTTGCCACACACCGAATGACGATTATTATTATCGTGTTGTTGGTCGACCTTTTGGTTGATCGACTCAATTAGCTGTCTCATGTGCTTCATTCTTTGATCTCAACATTTTCGTGATGCAATTTTCAAACACCGCACAAAACAAGGGTTAATTAATATGTCACATATTATCCCTATACACCGACCACCATTTAAATACCAAAATAAACTTAGGTAGGTCATACTAGCAAAGGAATTCCCCTGCCTCCCTCCTAGTTCTTGTCTCACATCTCAACCAGGGATCATATCCCTAAGCTTTGATACTAACCGTGACGCCCCCAAAATGTATACATCACCCATCTTGAGTCGCCAAATACATGGTACAAAAATACAAATACAACTTAATAATACAACTGTCGTGTAAAATACGACAAAACATAAACTGAGAGTTTAAACAAGAATATTGTCTTCTAGGAAATATCCACTCTCAATGGAGTCCTCATAGACAGTATACAAACTCAAATTCAGTCCTCATTACATTTATTATCACACTATTTAATAGAATAGTGAGGACTACTAATGCTATCATCTGGACCGTCACTCCGTTCCCCGACTCGTCCCAGCTATATTCTCATTTCCTGAAGAGAACAGTGAAGGAAAGGGTGAGCTCAACTAGCCCAGTAAGAAATATTATGACTAAGATAATTTAGAATAAATTATCATTAGTCTTCAACAATGTTAAACTGATAAAATACAATAGACATTAAGTTTAACTGCAGCGAAACAAACAATCCATTAAAAGAGTCAAGTAGAGAATAAAATCTACTATCTTTTATGATTTAAAAAGTTTTTCATCACTTTTATCGCGAGACTCACCTTTTAATAAATAATCCACATCATCAAA
Source organism: Panax quinquefolius (assembly GCA_020205615.1). Taxonomy (NCBI): domain Eukaryota; kingdom Viridiplantae; phylum Streptophyta; class Magnoliopsida; order Apiales; family Araliaceae; genus Panax; species Panax quinquefolius. Next base: position 12,177,020 of record CM035155.1, on the reverse strand, counting down.
TCATCCCCGCACTACATGCCAAGGATATTATTTAGATCACGACCATGAATTATCCATGCACTACGGGCCAAAGATAATCGTGTTTTCATCAACTATCCCCGATCATGCCATAAAATAATTCATCTTTGCTCCTCGTCAAGAGAATCCATAGCCATAATCATACCAAAATCATTCCATCAATGCACTACTAGCCAACGAGAACTTTTTTCCACATCATTTGTAACATTATGGTCATCATTATACCAAATAATCCCTAATATAATCATACCAAGTCCATCTAAGCACTACAGCCATGATGACTTTCAACAAAATATAAACATGAGGATGATGACAATGATATAAGAATTCAATAAAACAAGTTCAAGAATTAAATTATCCAGAACTAATAACATCCAAATTGTCAACACGATACTTTTTGTAGAGTAAAAATTCAAGAATAATATTCATGCACCAAAAATAATTTGGACAGAAAAGAATCAATTTTTCGTCGTGAATAGTACCCCATGAATAGTACTTCGGAAATAGTACTTCGTGAATAGTATCCCGACATGAAAAGTACTCTAAATACCCGAGTGAATAATATTTGGGTGAATAGTAATTTCGGTGAATAATAACTCGTGAATAGTATTCCGGCATAAAAAGTGCCCCGAATACCCGAGTGAATAATACTAGAGTAAATAGTAAATCAGTGAATAAGAACTCATGAATAGTAATCGTAATGTAAAATACCAAATAAAATGATATTTCATGACAAGTATAGAAGTCAAAACTTTAACCAACTAAGTATAATAAAGAATGGAATAACAAAAAATCACCAGTACGCGATACTTCAGATGATAAAGTTATCCCAATGTAATAATAATAAATAACGGAACCAGTCAAAGCGTAATACACAAAACATGATATTCCAAATGTAATAATAAAGAATGGAATAACAACATAAATCACCATACATGCGGTATTGTGATGACATGTTATTCCAACAAAATAATAAATAATCTTAATCCGTGTCCCACGAAAACGCACAGCATGTGATATATTCCAATGTAATAATAAAGAATGGAATAACAATGAAATCACCACGCATGCGGTGATTGTGATGATATATGTTATTCCAATGTAATAATAAATAATGTAACCAGTCCCACGTAAAACGCATGCATGTGATATTCCAACAGTAATAATAAAGATTTTAACCAGTCCCAAGTAGAAAAAACGCATGCATGTGATATTCTAATGTAATAATAAAGAATGGAATAACAACAAAATTTCACCACGATGCAGATTACATGACGAGTGTTATTCCAAAGTAATAATAAATAATGGAATAATGTAAGAATTTCACCAAGTATAGGGTAGCCACAGATACAAAAAGTTATTCCTCTGATGTAATAATAAAGAATGGAATAATGTAAGTTCTCTTTATGAATATGAAAAAAAATAATACCCTTTACCTCAAAAGAAGATCGGATACTTGAATAAATGAGGTAGCGTACTTCTCTTCTTTTCTCTCTATAATTTCTCTCTATAATAATAGCTCTAAAGCTTTAGTGAATTGGTGAGAAATGAAGGAAGAATGAGCTTCTATTTATAGGAAAATATAGTTTCGATAATTGCACGCTTTTGGGGCTCAAAATATTACAAGACAATACCTTCCTCTTTTCTTCATTTTAATTTAGTCCTGTAAGTATTATCAATCTTGCACCAACTCCCTAATAGTAAATCATGTGAATCAATAGTAAAATCATGTGACTCAATAGTAAATCATGTGACTCAATAGTTCTAAACATGTGAAAAAATTAATTACAATATAGTACCTCAATCTATACCTCCATCTTTAACTTAGTCATGCAAGTATTATCAATCTTGCACCAACTCCCCTAATAGTAACAAGAATGTGAATCAATAGTACACACATGTGAACAAATAGTTATAATCATGTGAATTAGTAATAATTAATTGCTTATTTATTCGATAAATTACTCGTTTTATCAATATAACCCCAGACATCAATTATCATCGGAGTAGATGTCGATTTCAACTAACACCAATAATTCCAACACAATGGAACTATCAAATTTATCTTTAATCAACACGAACTTATTCATCATTAATATCATAACTCACAATATTTAACAATCAGGTCATTCTCAAGAAAGAGGGGGCTTTCCAATAAGGATTTCTCTCTATTGGCGTGCAATTAGGTGACCAAACCTCTCCTCGACAGAACTTCTAGACATTGTAAATATTGCAATTTAATAATATGAATAAATTTGTCGTCTTAATTATTGATTTAATAATATATAAAATATTATGCGTATGATAATCGTGACAATAATCGAATCAATAATATGAGAGATATGATGCAAAAATTATCGTAGTAATAATCGAGTATAACTTAGTGACTTTATAACGTAAGCATCAATAACCAATACCGTGCTACAACGCAACAACGCCAGACATCGTATTTTTAACACCGAAAGTTTCAACAAATTAACGATAAAACTTCCGTCCGTTATTTTCATAAAATATTTTTGTCATTTTCAATCCGATAATAATTTCGTTGTGGGGTCCACAAATGATTGTGTCGCCGCATTTAATATTCCCCTCTTAAAACGAATATTCCCCACCAATCGAATATTATATATCAACTTTGTGACGCCTCAAAATTAGGTATACATCACCCATCTTGGGTCGCCACTTACATGGTACGTAATTTAAATACAACTTACTAACATAATCGCTGTATGCAATACGACATAAATCGTGAGTTTAAATACAAATATCGCCTACTAGATATTATACAAACTCAAAAAGGAGTCCTCATTACAATTATTATCACACTATTTCACGTAATAGTGAGGACTACTAATGCTATCTTCGTGACCATCACTGCGTTTCCCACTCGTCCCGGTATATTCTCATTTCCCGAAGAGAATGGTGAAAGAAAGGGTGAGCTCAACTAGCCCAAGAAGAAATATTATGACTAAGATAATGCGTAATAAATTATCAATAGTCTTCAACAATGTTAAACCGATAAAATACAATAGACAACCGCTTTAATTGCGGTGAATATGCAATCCATTAAAAGAGTCAAGTAGAAAATAAAGTCTACTATCTTTTAGGTTTTAAAAGGTTTTCATCATCATATAGTGAGACTCACTTTAATAAATATTCCACATCATCGAATCACCCCGCTTACTACTACCAAGGATATTCTTTAGTATCACTACCACAATTATTCATGCATTACGGGCCAAGAATATTTGTGTATTCATTAATGGTCATGATCATGCCAACAACTATCCATCAATGCACTACTACCAATCGAGGATTTTTACCACATCATTTGTAACATTACTACCATGATTACACCGAATAGTCTCTCGTCATAATCATACCAAGTCCATCTATGCACTACATGTGCCACGTGATGACTTTAAAAAATATAAACATGAGGATGATGACAATGATATAAGAATTCAATAAAACAAGTTCAAGAATTATTTTATCCGAGGAATTATTAACGTCCAAATTATCAACATGATAATCTTTTTTTTGTAGAGTAAAATTCAAGAATGATCGTAAGAATATTTTCATAAAAGATATCTTTGGATGAAACGCAAATATCAAGGATATTCCACTAATTTCATGGAGTATAGAAGTCAAAGTTTTAACCAACCTGGGTATAATAAAGAATGGAATAACAAAAGAAATCACCACGCATGCGATAGACCGCACATGCATATGTGTTATTCCAATGTAATAATAAAGAACGGAACCGAGTGTCGTGAAATTCACACCGCATGTGGATGTTCCAATGTAATAATAAAGATGGAACTGCATCCGGTGTAAAACACATGATAGATATTCCAATGTAATAATAAAGATTTTAACCAGTCCGGTGTAAAACACATGACATGTGATGTTCCAATGAATAATAAAGATTTTAACCCAGTCCGATGTAAAACACATGCATGTGATGTTCCAATGTAATAATAATAAAGATTTTAACCGTGTCCGGTAAAACACATGTATACGATGTTCCAAATGTAATAATAGAAGAATGTCACCAAGTATAAAGTTAAACCACTTATACAAAAGTTATTCCAACAGTAATAATAAGCAATGGAATAACAATGCTTCTCTTCATGAATAAGAAAAATAACACCCCTTACATTTGGTAGGAGATTGAATATCGCAGCGCGGTGTAGTAACAAAATACTCTTCTTCTCTCTCTCTTATTCTCTATATACTTTCTCTATATAAACTTGAATGAATTCGTGAAAAAATAATGAAGCCCTCAGCCTCTATTTATAGAAGATTTCTAGCTTAGCACCTCGCCGTGAAAAGGCAAGTGGCTCGACGACTAATGATGTGAAAAGAAAAGTGGTTTGACGCTTTGTAATGTGAAACGACAAGTGGTTCGATCACTTTTGTAATGTGAAACGACAAGTGGTTCGACGTCAATGTGAAACGACAAGTGGTTCGACGTCTGGTAAAGGTAATTACTATTAACGAAGGTAAATACTATCGATTTAAGGTAAATACTATTCACAAGGGTAATTACTATCGACGAAGGTAATTACTATCGATGAAGGTAAATACTATTCACAAGGGTAATTACTATCGACGAAGGTAATTATTATTGACGAAGAGACTCTTAGATGATGACATACGAGCCCCCATAAAATAATTAAACTTACCACAAATCATTTTTTCATCAACACATATTTAATCTTTCAACAATTATTAATCATTTATAACTTGTCGCCTCAATTATTGATTTAATACTATAACATATTATATGAGATGATCTTTGTGACAATAATTGAATCAATAATATAAGAGATATGATGCAAGAATTATCGTAGCAATAATTGAGCATAAATTGGGTGACTTCTCACGTAAGCATCAATAATCAATACCGTGTGCTACTTCTTGCAACTACGCCAGACATCGCATTTTTACCACCGGGTAGTTCAACAGCTTTTAATCAGTAACACCTCCGCCGTTATTTTTATAAAATGTTTTTGTCGCTTTCAATCCGATAATAATTACATTATGGGGTCCACCAATGATTGAGCCATTTATCAGAATATTTCTAACAAAAGAATATTCCCACCAAACGAATATTTTATAACAACTCAGATATCTTTGCAAAATTTATAAATATTACCCACAACTATAACATTATATCAAATTTATTCCATAATATTCAAAAATAATATTTATAAAAAAATTCATCTTTATTTATAAAAGTTTGGGTCTTACAAACTTGCATACTTTTCAAAATTTATAAATATTACCCACAACTATAACATTATATCAAATCCACACCATAATATTAAAAAATATTTAGAAATTAAATCTTTATTCATAAAATTTGGGGTCTCACAAATTAGATAAGAGCGATTGGCCCTAACTCAGCCTCTTAGATCTTTCATTGGACTGACGTAAAGATGGGTTAATCTAATATTCCCATATATATATATATATATATATATATATATATATAGAGAGAGAGAGAGAGAGAGGATCGAAGTCATGATACTTATTATTTACATCATCTTTCAACTCCTTTTTTATGCGACGGAATTCGACGACGGTTTCGGTCATATATAATCAGTCGCTATACTTTTAGCGACGGACAACATATATAGCGTCATTAAAAGTATAGATGACTTGTATATGATGACCAAACCGTCACGGTCCGCCGTCAAAAAAGACGAAGATAGTGAAGATAAAGAAAGAAGATAATTTATCCTATGACTATATATATATATATATATATATATATATATATATATATATATATATATATATATATATGTACACCTTTTTGTTTTGATTTGATTAGCTGAAAACAATTAAAGTAGTAAATTCGGCGCAGTTATAAATATGATCATAGAGCAATTAGATTACGAATATTATAGCTCTCATTTGGCCAAGTTTATTTTTATGTTATACTACTAACTACCATAAACATTTAATGTTTGAATATGATCCGATCACTAACAAATTACTGAATAAATCAAACCAATATAGTTAGCTAACCTTAAGTTCCTCTCCTTTAACAGTAGATCATATATCGAAGTTAATTACAATGATATTTTATGGAGTATAAATTAGGTACGTTGGGGAAAAAACAAACTAATTAAGTTTAGAAAGTGCGAGAACAAAACGGTCGTGAACATTAATAGTACTGTTTTTTAATAAAAGTTTGAACAAAGCTTATACTATAATTGCATTGATAAGTTTTAATAACATTAGCTCAATTCCTCCTACATTATTGTCGAAAAATGATTATTATAATGATTCCATTTGTTAACATATGCCTTCTTGTCTCCAAGATCACTTCCTTTTTCATGCTAAAGTGGCCAACAAGTACATATGGCTCAAAGCATATTAATTATACTTCCTCCATGGTTAGATATTAGTAATTGAGATAATGGCTTCCAGGTTGGCCAGCCGGTGATCGATCCAATGATATGCAGCAGGGGATTAATGAACCCCATTTTAATTTGCTACGTCCAAATGTGTCGACGCCCCTCCAATAGCATGCCATACAACATTACATTAGTCTTGTCATCGCCTACCCTAAGGCCGTGTTTGGAGTTGTAATTGGGATGTAAATTGAAAAAGAATATTCAAGCATCCCTAACTTAAACTTATTTAGTACAGGTCTGGTTCAATCGATATGAGACTTTAACCCAATTAAAAATAAATCACTATATCTATATATTGTTAATATCACAATGCATGTCGACAAATTAATTATTTTTCAAAATTTGACTAATCTTGGATGAGGAAGACTAACAATAATCTCAAATATATTTTAAGAAAAAAGTTCAATATAATTTAGTCTCATGCATGGTAGGTATCAAGAATTTCTCCCCTCTAGTTGTTTAAAGGTACTCCGAGAGAGAGAGAGAGGGGTTAATTATTAGAGTAGGATATATAGGTGGGGCATAAATGCACAATTGGGAAAGGTCTACATGTTGGTAACTACTACTATGTGTGAGGAGAAAGTGATTGAAAGAGATTAATGTCTGTATATAAGATTAATATTAATTAATGATAGTTATTACAGTATTGCTCGACAAGCTGTGACCTTCATGACTTAAACAAAATGAAATTCTAGTAAAGGAGATAAATTATTAAAAAAATAATTAAAAACCCTCTCTCTTATGTGCAGCTTCCCTCAAGTCAGGTGTTCTAGTGTCACCATCTTTTGTTTCATATATGCTCTTTTTGAACAATTATTAATGTGCACCCTTTCACTAATTAAGATAAATCAATTAATAAACCATCTTCTGCATCCGTTTTTAGATATGTATTACGGACGCCATTACTATATTAATCCAATTTTTTAATATGTAATTTACATTTATACCACCTCTACAATATACAGGCCATCTGATAATTATAGCTAGGCATCAAGTTAAATGCTCTTTTATATACTGTATAGCTTATGTGTGCGTACGTTGGTGCATTTTTTTAGATTTTTTAGGGCACGAGGAAAAATCATTCTAAATCTTTCATTCATAATAAACTCACTGATGAACTTAAGAATTCCTACAATACCTAATATGTTGCATAACAATTAGACTAGTTGGTTTACTGTACATATATAAAATTATTGTTTGTAACTTTATAATTTTTGCCTGCATGCATGACTAAAAAGAAAAAATTTCACTAATGCATGGACATCTATATATATATATATATATATATATATATATATATATATCACATGCAGAGATCAAGCACTATATGCAGTTAAAATGACTAATTGCAATAAGTTTTTATACTTCAGTGTCCCAGCGCACACTTTGCCTAGAAAACATGTTAACAAATTTAATCTACGTACCATAACTAATTAAAAGAAATTAAGTATTTAAGATGTCTAGATTTGAAATATATGAAAGTAAGCTTTTAGTTGCAATTATCACATATAACATAATTCCGAAACATTCAGAAAATGAGCTGAAAGATCCAATCATGAAGCAAATAGAAATGGGTTTGGTTTGTGCTCTACTTTGTCCTTTTAAGGATGTTGAATGGAATCTCAAACGAGAGTATAAAAATCAAGTTGGACCGTTGGAGGGGGTGAAAGCTTAAAAGAGTTTTATAATTAAACAAAAAAAATAATGTAATTTGTAGGCCAATAAGGGAACCAAAATGCAATTAAGTATTCATTATAATATGATCCACCTCCCTCCTCCTCTAGTGTTTATAAGCATAGTGATCATAGTGGTAGCTTTCAACAAAGCTTAGAGCTAATTAGTATCATCAAATTAAAACAAACTCAAGCCAAAAAAAAAAAAATCATTCATTTAAGATGACAGGCACTGGTTCCCCTTGTGGTGCCTGCAAATTCTTGAAAAGAAAATGTGCAAGGGGATGTATTTTTGCCCCTTATTTTTGTCATGAACAAGGAGCTACACATTTTTCAGCCATCCACAAGGTTTTCGGAGCAAGCAATGTATCAAAGCTCCTAGCTCACCTCCCGGTTAGTGATCGGTGTGAAGCTGCCGTTACCATCTCATATGAAGCCCAAGCTAGGCTTCAAGATCCTATTTATGGCTGTGTTTCACATATATTCGCGCTCCAGCAGCAGGTTTGTTAAGTTAATTTCATTAATACTAATTGTACAATTTTCGATCAGCTCTAATAAATGTCAATTGAAACCCTAATTAATATTTCTCTCCAAGTAATTCTCAGTTTCACTAATTAATGATCTCTTTAATTTTGCTAAAATTTTTCAGGTTGTTAATCTACAAGTGCAACTAGCTTCACTAAAGGAACAAGCAGCCCAAAGTTTTCCCAATGTTTCTGGAAGTAGTAATACAAAACCTAATGATGATCGTAGAACATCATCTTATGGGAAAATTCCTTCTCATTCCCCACAAGATTTTCAAAGCTGGTTTCAGTCAGAAAATTCAAGTATGATGCCCCAATTTGATAATCTTAACATAAGTGCGAATATTGGATCATACTGTGATCAAAATGAGATTATGAATATGAACTCTTCAGGAAACTATGAGATGAATTCAATTCATCTCCATGAAGAAAATGTGTCCTATTCGAATTATTCCATGGATTCTCATCATGAAATGCAAACAAGCAACAGCCAATGGTCTTATCGAGATGATATCGATGACCTTCAGTCGGTGGCATTTGGCTATTATCAGCAGTAATTCCTGATAAATTTCATACTGGACCTTGATGATTCATGAAAAATATATATCGGCTGAAGATTGCTTGAAATTGTCAATTTTGTAGTAGGCTACTTCATGCAAGCCTAAATACTGTGTTTGCAAGTTTTTTTAGGAGAAAGAAAAGGGAAATAATTAAAATCTCTTTAAATATCATGTTTGTGAGTTTTTTAGGGAGTAAAGGGAAGAAATTTGGAGGTAAAATTGATTTTATTTTTTCTCAAATTTTCCCCCAAAAAGTGGGACGAGTTGGAAGGATGGGAAATGATAGAAAAATTAGATATTTTATATTACTTAAAAGTGATTTTTCAAAATAAATCATGTCATTTATTACATTAATAACTAACAAATAAGAAAAAATATAATTAAAATCTCATCTCTTTCATTTTTTTTCTAAAACTCACAAACATAACAAAAGAAAATTATAATTCATTCTCATCTCTTCCACTCCTATACTTTTCCTTCCTATAAAACTTTAACATTAAGTAGGAACCCTATAAATGTTCACAGATGAAAACCCTATAAATGTTCACACGCACAGATGAAAACCCTTATTCCATAATCCTCTCTATTATGTTATATTTGCTAGCTAGATTTTGTGTAACCTTGAATATGACTAGAGTACTAGTACTGTATTAATGATTTAGTTCAATTCTTCAACAAATTAAAATCTGTTTTCTTACTGTAGTTAGCTTTGTTAATTCAGGGGCATATACAGCTAGTGAAGACCTAATCAAGACAGTGAAACTTAATTGCTTTTTGTTAAGATTTCACATTATGAGCCTATCAAGTTGCTCCAATATTCCGTAGTTTTGTAGTTTTGGATTCTTATGAAGGTCTTGTATTATTAAGACTAGATAATGCAAATATTCCAACATCCTTAATAATCCTACGTATATTTCCCAAAAAGAGTTTCAGTAGGAAACATTATTTCACAAAAAGAGTTAACTTTTTATTAACAATATTATAATAAATGATACAATATTCTTAAAGTTAGAATCAAAATTTCACTATTTAAACTAAACATTCATTCATATATTTAATGATTGTGGGTCCAAGTGCAAATTAAGGTTCACATGACTTAATTAAATTAAATGCACAATTAGAGTTCCACGACCTCATTAAATATATAAATTAGGGTTCACATGACCTAATTGAATGAAGACAAAAAAGCCGAAAATAAATGTACTAAACCCGAGAGAAGTCTCCATGGGTTTCGAGGCAGAAGACTCGTGGAGGCGGCTCATTTTGGGAATTGAATGAGGGATTGAATTGGTGGCTAGAAGGATATGACGATATGGGTATTATTCTAATGACTAAAGGGTATTTCTGAAATTTTTCTGAAGACAATGTGTCTGACATGTGACTACTTAAGTTCCAGAAAACTATAAATACCCCTTCCATTCTATGAAGGGCGACTCTTTTTTGGACTTTTGACTTTGGAGCTGAGACCTCTTGCTGGACTTGGAATCCCTGTTATCCTAATAAGGTTTTCGGATTCTAGGGGTTCTTGAACATTCTTTCTCAACCCGAAGCACTCAAAAAGGCTCCTTGAATCCCTACTAGACTAACAAGATTTTTGGATTCTAGGAGTTCTACCATGTGTCATTGGAGTAATCTCACACCTGTTCTTCTCCCCTCTTCAATTAATCAATCAATTCCACACTTTTCGTGGATTTCTCTCTCTCAACCAACACGAAACCCTAACCCTAGCCCGATACGATTTCCTAGCCCACAATGATAAATATTGAAATAAAATATATCCTTAAATAAAGTTTACAAATGACATTATTTTTGTGAAACGAATGGTATAATATCATGTGATTGTTGATGATTTAGAGCTAGGTCAGGTCAAGTATATTATGTACTGTTTTTTTTTTTCCATAAATTCATGACTATTCGTTTACTTGGGTGTTGAGATATAAAAGGCAAAACTAACATTTTCGCCACTGATATTGGCACCTTTTCTGGATTGACCTACTGAATTTTTAAAATCTTATTTAAAGCTACTGAACTAATTAAATATTCTCAATTAACTCATTCCGTCAAATTTGTTGGATGGACATTAAATTGATTCATATTTTCTCATATGTGGCAAGGGGAAAAAGAGGGAGAACCATTTGGAATTAAAGTGGCAAAAAATATAATAAAAAATAATGACATAGTTGGCAACAAAAAGAAGGAAAATGCTTTTTAAAGATTTTTAAAAATTTCCTGTATACAGAAATCTAAATTGAAGAACCCTAATTCTATGAAGGAGAGGAAAAACCCTAACATTTGAAATTGACTTTTGTTTTTTGAAATTTTACATGAAGTAAGAAAGAGAAATTCTAGGAATTGGTTGAATTAAACCTAGAAAGAAGTAAGAGAGGTAGAAAAGATCAACCATAAATTTAGAAGATTAACCCAGATGCAATCCAAAATCGAACTTGAAAGCAATATGATTATCTACACAAATCCACCACTCAAATCTTAACTTCATGGTCATATACATAAATTCAAAACCCAAATTCGACATAAAAGAAAGGGGAAAAAAGAATCACCTTCTACCACCAGTTGAAACCATCACATCATAAAATCCCCAACTGTCGCCTTCAATTTCTCTCCAAATCATCATTAGTAATGTTGATTTCTACCATATATTATGTTGCATAAATTACTTTTCAATAATATGAGAATTTGTAAAGTGAAACAAAAAGGAAATAGATGGACGAAGAAGATTTATTTTTTAGAACACGAAGAAGAAGATTTAACTCAAAAAGATCAGAAAGATGTAGAAGAGGAAAGAAATAAGTAAAATTATTTTTTAAAACCACATGGAGCCCTGTTATATTCTTTTCCATTTTTTCTTTTCTTTTCGCACGCCACATATGAAGATTATTCATAAAATTTGACAGCCAATCAATTTTTTGGACGAAATAGTTTGATTAAATTATTTTTATTAGTTTAGTGGTGTAAAATCAAAAATTAAATTAAAGTTTAGTGGGTCAATCCAAAAAATTAAAGGTGCCAACATCAATGGTCAAAATGTTAGTTTTGCTAGATATAAAATATTACAGCGGACAACAAAGATTTAGGGACTCAATATATAACTTGATTTAGAGACTCAATATCATTCATTGTTAATTGATTTTGACTTAGATGCTTCAATATTAATATGGTATCAGAGCAGACACCATTCATGTGCAGCCCAACAACCCACATGTTTCACGTCATACAATTCAATTGGTGCGGTGTGGTTTTAAATTGTGCGGTGCGGTTTCAATTGGTGCGATTTCGATTCCAAAACCAATTGAAACAACAAAAATGTCCAAGCCTACAATAGAATTTAACACAAAGCTCACATCGAGCAATTAACTTAATGATAGAGTCAACAATGAGAATTATATCAAGTATAGAACCATAGCTCCTTCTGCCAAACATGTCAAATTCATCATCAAATTATAGAATAGTGAGACACGTAAAATAGTTTTTAAAACATAATAAAGGAATGATCTTCAAAAAACTAAAACATACGCTTTATATAATACAACGGAGACCATATATTCGATAATAAGCAAGAAGGTTTGTTTAATTCCCCAAAAATTAAAAATATATACTGGAGATAGAATGAAGTTTTATCTTATATATTGTAGGGAGGACTTATAGAATATAATCCTAACTATATCTAATTTGAATAATATTCTATTAGACTATTACTACTATAGTATAGACCTTAACCAATGCATCAAGTGTTCTAACCAACGAATTTGGTCCCTCACCTATAAGCCTCTCTAGTAACGCATCAAACAATTTTGAAATTCAAAAACCCAAATGCTCAAATTTTGACTCTATAACCTCTAATCATCTTCTTTCAATTGGTGAAAAAATAACAATGCAAGACCAAGTTTTCTCGGCGTGTTAGTGAAAAGTAATCTTTAAATTTATTAGAGATAATACATACATGTATACACATAAGGTGCGGTTTTGGTTTTATGCGTGCGGTTTTGCTTAAGAACCAAATCTAATCGTAATTTTGATTATTCAACTCACTTAAACCGCCACGTACCTTAGGAACTCACTGCGTTGCGGTTTTAATTGAAGGCTGTTTACATTTTTTTTGGTGCGGTTTCGATTTTAATTTAATTACTTGCTCAGCCCTATACAGAACTAACTAAATAAGCTTGATGATGATGCAGCAGAATAAACATGTAGTTGTACGTATTTCTATGTAATATAGTAATATATATTTTACGATCCCAAGAAAATTATGCTATGGTTTAAATTCAAGTAGTAAACCTAGCTAACTTCGTTCCTTTTGTTCCCTTTTAGCTAGTCAATATGTATATATAAATTGGCAGGAAAATATCTGCAGCAACAAGTCTGACACTTTTAATTGCCGGAAAGTTTGAACCAGTTAATTCTGTACTTAGATATCATATTTATTTGCTTACAAATTTATGGCTCAAAACCTTTCACCGTATACTCACGTCTTTTTATAATTAAAGATTACATTATTTATAATTGCCGGAAAGTTTGAACCATGCAGGTGCTTAATTCTTGTTAGACTTGAGGCCCAACCCATTATTTATAAAATTCCTATATAATATTCCTTTTTCAAAAAGACTCATTGAAATTACAACAAATTAACACACACATTTTAAGAAATTTTCACTGCATTCTATCGGAGTCGAAATTTAAGAATTCTTTCATAAATGGTTTATAAGATATATGAGTTACTATCAACTATCAACTAAGTATATATTTTAGATGACACCTAAATTTAAATTTTAAGGGAAATGAATGAATCACTTTATCACTAAATCAGCCCATAATATTAAATTTTAAATTTTAAACTCCCACCGCAATCGTAACCATAATATACTATTTTTAATTTTTAGCAATTGTGTTAATGCAATTTCTTGTGGTTGTGATGCGGTTGAGTTGCGGGTGCAAAATCACACTTGGACAAAAAAATAAACTGTACACAAATTGAAAATATTAATTAATATAATTTTTCTTCAAGTTAAATTAACACCAAATTACTATTTTTTTAACAATAACTATAATGTTTCAAATAAAGAATAATAATTAACAACATAGTTTATAAAACATTACTCTTTGAAGTATTTTAGTTATATTATCTTTTTTCTAATTTTGTCAAATGTAAAAACAAAAAATGAAATAATTCATGAATGACTTTTATAATTGTTTTACTTTTTAACAAAATTAAAAAAAATATAAATAAGATAATTGTATTTCTAAACTTTGGAATAAAATTGATTTCTCAAAAAATATTAATTATTAGAATATTAAATATAAAAAGATCAATTGTATTAATATATATATATATATATATATATATACACACACACACACGCACGATTTTGTCGATGCTGACGTGCGGTTTTTGAATGCCATCGTAATTATAATTAAATGTGCGATTCCTAATTTTAAAAATGGCACCTAAATTTTAAATGTGATGGCGTGGTTACGGTTTGACTCTCCCCTAGTAGTTACTAGGAGTAGTTCGGATCCAAAGAAACAGATAATATCATGACTGCCTAGCTCTCTCCTTTAAGAAACGAGTAGTGCAAGGTTGGGACCAAACTTTAATTCCCTTTTTTTGTATTTTTATTTTTTAAGTTTGTGACAAAAAAGTATATATATTTCTTGGTCAATATAATAAAACATTTGTGGGAGCCAGCTTTTTCTCCTTTGAACAAAAGCTAATTGTTCACCCATTTAATTAATCTATATATGTTTCTTCTTGGAATAATTAAAATTACTTTCTATTTAAGTACAATTAATTAATGAATTCTTCAACATTTTCTTTTCTTTTGCCTCTATAATTCTTTACAACCTTTTTATCTTGATTATTGTTTAATGCCGAAATGCGCTTGCTTTGAAAGTTGTACCCTGCCGCTTAATTGACTAAAAAGCTTAATTATATATTCTTAATCACACGGTCATGGCATGGCCTCGAAGAACATAAGATTAATTGGATTATATATAGGGTCTTTTACATAAGTATACAACAAATAAAAATTAATTACAAGAAAAGTGTATCAATCAAATATTTATAAAAAGATTGTACATATTATAAAAATAGTACAATTCACATTAATAAAAAAATTTAAAATCAAGGACAAATAACTGTCATATTTAATAATTCAAATTCAAATATTTGGATCTAACAACAAAAACAAATTCAAATTTAAATATTCAAATTTAAATCTTTATCTCCCTCACATACACTTTGAAATAATAGTTCGCCGCTACACCTCACATACTTCGCCGCTACACCGCCGTGAATCTTCGTTTCCAAAACGCCAATGAGAATAAGAAGAAGATTCGCCCTACAAAAAGTTTAAAAATAAATAAATGTAACTATTAATGTTCTGAAAAAAAATTTATAACTATTTTGTTACTCATAAATAATAAAATGGTTACCTTTGTATGAATGGTTGGCTATCAACTCCATCACATTCAAACGAAATTGGTAACTTAATAAAACTGAATTGGTAACCAAACTTTTATACCAAAGTAACCAAACTTTTATATCAAGATAACCAATCTATCTTCACACCTGCAGTATGAATTAGTTACCTTCGTCTGAAAGTTTGGCAACCAACTGCATGAAGGTTTGACTACCAACTGTATTACATGCAAAATAATTTAGAAACTTAATAAAACAGAATTGGTTACCTTGGTATGAAGGTTTGGCTACCAACTGCATTATGAAAAAACTGCAGAAACAGATCGATGGTAACGTTCTTCCCTTCTCCTTAGTCTCCACACTCATCCCCGGTCCTTCATATTTGCCGAGTCCATTGCACCGTTTCAAGACTCCATTTTCTCCTCTTTCTCTCTTCTCCATCTTCATATAATTAAATTATATGGCCAAACGGAGTGAACTCTCCATTGATCCTCCACATCCCCTCACATTATTTCTTCCCGACAAACAAACATCAACTGTCATCATCAATTCTTTTCCATCCCAAGACCACCGCCACCATCACAAGTGGACTCAGTGCAAGCACTAACTTTTGATACCCTATCAACCCTCTTGCCTTGATGTTGCCAACACCATTTACTACATTTATCTGATTTTCTTCTACAAAAGGAACCATCAACATCAAGTGTCCTTGACCCACAAGTAAAAGAGTCTTTATTAATGCAGGGTACATTTTCCATCATACCAAGTCCCCCGCAGATACCATAATCCTTGACACTGATTCTCTCTGTGAAATCTAAGGACTGCGGTTTACTCCTTGAATTGGAATTGGGTTTGGGTTTGAATTTGAAGAAGAAGAGGCCTCGTGATCATGAGCGGCAGCAGCAGGAAATCGAATGAGAGATTTATTACAGGTGGTGGTGGGGATGTAATGGAGATTTTGCATGTTGCAGTTGTTATAGATGAGGAGAGAGAGAAGAAGCTCTAAATTAAAGAATCCTAATTGAATATTAATTTCCTAAATTAAAGAATCCTAACTGCACTAGTTTTGTAAATAAATATGGAAGTGTATTAGTTGTATAAAAATTTTATGAGGGCACTATTGTTGTAATTATTTTTTAAAATATAATAGAATATGTAATTCATCCTTATATAATATATATATATAATTAATTAATTAATTCCATGACTAAGAAAGTGGTGACTCACGACTTGAATTATATATATATTAACTACTTTATTAATATTTCTTTATGCTTTTTTTTGATGGTTTAAAGGTTATCCATTTCTACACCCTCCCAACCCCTCCAAACGGTGTTATACAATACCCCTTTAATATTGTCTCTCATTTTATTGTTTCTTAAGGGCCTATAATTTGGTGAATTAAGTACGGCTGAACACTCCTAATGAAGTATACACCTATCTATAGAATAAGTTACAATATTTAATTCAGTGCTGTAAACGTATATTTTCAAATGCCCAAACAAGTATATTCATATTCGTACTCAAAAATAAATTTTATTATCTGTATTTGACGAATATGTAATATGAAATATTTGAATACGAATATTATCTGTATCCCTTTTGTATAATATAATATAAACAAATATATTAAATGTGACGCCCCCAAAATTAGGTATACATCACTCATCTTGGGTCAAACTTCATACATGCATGTAATTTAAATACAACTTATTAACATAAGCGTAGGTATACAATCTGACATAAATCGTGAGTTTAAATACAAATATCGTCTCTACTAGATATTATACAAACTCA
The DNA here is from genome assembly GCA_020205615.1 of Panax quinquefolius. Taxonomy (NCBI): domain Eukaryota; kingdom Viridiplantae; phylum Streptophyta; class Magnoliopsida; order Apiales; family Araliaceae; genus Panax; species Panax quinquefolius. The sequence goes on along the minus strand of CM035155.1, from coordinate 12,159,584 downwards.
AACAAAAAGTCCTCATTACAATTATTATCACACTATTTCGCGAATAGTGAGGACTACTAATCTTATCTTCGGACCATCACTCGTTTCCCAGGCTCCCAAATTATATTCTCATTACCCGAATAGAGCAGGTGAAAGAAAGGGTGAGCTCAACTAGCCCAAAGAAGAAATATTATGACTAAGATAATGCGAATAAATTATCAATAGTCTTCAACAATGTTAAACCGATAAAATACAATAGACAACCAGTTTAAGCTGCAGTATGAATATCTAATCCATTAAAAGAGTCAAGTAGAAAATAAAATCTACTATTTTTATGATTTAAAAGGTTTTTCATCATCATTATAAATGAGACTCACTTTTAAAAATAATCCACATCATCGAATCACCCTCGCACTACTACGCCGAGGATATTCTTTAGTATCACGACCACAATTATTCCTCGCACTACGGGCCAAGAATAGTTGTGTATTCATTAATGGTCATGATCATGCCAACAACTGCTCATCAATGCACTACGACCACCGAGAATTTTTACCACATCATTTGTAACATTACTTACGTGATGATTACACCGAATAATCACTCGTCATAATCATACCAAGTCCATCCATGCTCTACAGCCACGATGACTTTAAAAAAAATATAAACATGAGGATGATGACAATGATATAAGAATTCAATAAAACAAGTTCAAGAATTATTTTATCCGAAAATTATTAACGTCCAAACCGTCAACGTAATCTTCGCTTTGTAGAGTAAAATTCAAGAATCTTGAGAAGAATATTTCCATGAAAGGATCTTTGGATGAAGCGCGAATGTCGAGGATATTCCACTAATTTCATGGAGTATAAGTCAAAGTTTTAACCAACTGGGTATAATAAAGAATGGATTAACAAAAGAAATCACCATGCAATGCGCTTACTCATGATGTATGGTTATTCCAATGTAATAATAATAATTAACCGGTCGTGAAATTCACACAAGACGGGATGTTCCAACAGAATAATAAAGATGGAACCGGATCCCGTGTAAACACACGAATAGGATATTCCAACAGAATGATAAAGATTTTAACCAAGTCCTGTAAAACACATGCAGCAGGATGTTCCAATGTAATAATAATAAAGATTTTAACCAGTCCTGTAAAACACATGCATGTGATGTTCCAATGAATAATAGAAGAATGTCACCAAGTATAGGGTAAATCAGCATTATACAAGTTATTCCAATGAATAATAAGCGATGGAATAACATAAGGATTTCACCAAGTATAATTATATCTGCGATATCGAGTTATGTATAGGGTATGCCACTTTTACAGGTTATTCAATGTAATAATAGTGAATGGAATAATGAAGTTCTCTTCAAGAAGAAAGAATAACACCCCTCTACCGTAAAAGAACCGAATATAGAAGTAGTGAAGTAGCGAATACTCTTCTTCTTTCTATAACTTTCTCTATAGCCTCTCTCTATAATTTCTCTCTCTAGAGTTCAATGAATTAAAGAAAATAATGAAGGAATGAGTTTCTATTTATAGGAAAATGGAATGCATAAGTAATTAATCCATGAATCATCCAGATTGATTTACTTTAATCGGACGGTCCATATTTAAAGGAAAATCTTTTAAATAAAATATAATATATTCTATTTATATAAAAACATTTCTTATATGCAAACACAATGCAAAAACACTATACAAAACACTATCTGAACACTATCGTAAATAAAATATAATATATTTTATTTATAAAATAACTTTAATAAAGTATTACATTTTATATAAAAAGATGTTTCGTTTTATTACATTAATAATACGAATAAAACAAAACGTCATTATCGCTATAATAATTCATATTATTAATCGTGATAATGGAATCAATCAAACTGAAACTGACTTCCATAAAGATCAATAATCAATACCGTGTCTTACTATTATGCAACCACACGTATTCTTTATTTTTACTACTGAGTAATTCAACAAAGATCAATCGGTAAAACTTCCGCCAAGTTATTTTTATAAAATATTTTTGTCGTTTTCTCAATCAAATGATAATTACATTATTAAGGTCCACCAATGATTGAGCCATTGTACGAATATTCCCTAACAAAAGAATATTTCCAAATAAAACGAATATTTTATAACAACTTGCATACTTTCTAAAATTTATAAATATTACCCACAACTATAACATTATATCAAATTTATTCCATAAATATTCAAAAATAATATTTATAAAAAAATCATCTTTATTTATAAAAGTTGAGGGTCTTATATTAAATATCCGCATATTCGTATCCACATCCGCTTAAAATAAAATTTTTAAATTTTCAATTTTTTTAATTCTTGCATAATGTTAAAAATAATAACTAAAAAATATTTACTTAATCAAATAAGTACTAATTAGAAATAATGTATTATCAACCAAACAATATAATAAAACTAGATATCATATTTATATGTAATTAAATTTTTTTATCGATCATAAAATAATCATAAAAATGTATAATCAATCGATTTTAATACTATCATAATATTTTCGGAGTGAGTATCAAATATGCTCTAATATTCATATTCATGTATAATAGAGTTAAAGTTGTTGTTCTATAACAAATGTAACTTAGATTTCTATAAAATAGATATAAACTTACAGCGGCAATAATTATATAATTAAGAATCCCATTAACAATATTAAGTCATTAAAAGTTATTAATTAAGCTATATAAGATTCAATTTTCTTAATTTGATTAAATCGGGATTGGTTGGATAGAAGTTGACAAATTAAGCTACTTAATCATGATGTAGCCGTGTGCAGTCTCAATCGAGGGGACATTTTGTCTATGGATTTGAGTACAAGGGGTCATATGAAACTTACGCTAAAATAAAATTATTAGAGTACTACTACTACCAATTACTATAGTATTAGGTAAACCTACTCGTCAGAACAGAACATAAATTCTAGGCAAGTGGGACACATAAATATATACTCTCCCAATTAATTAAAATTTAAAATATATATTGAAAGAAGAAAATGAAATACAAAGTAAAAGAAGTAAGAATTTGACACGAGTATTCTTTGTTCTTAAGGTGTTTAATATCCCTTACCACTAAAGTTTGTTAAAGACTACTAGCAATTCACCTCCAGGATATATGTCAAGTCTTATCTAATTTTCAGTGATAGCAACTCACTAAAAATCTCTATTTTTATGTTGCTTTGTAAAGGTTGATGTGAGGAAGAAGATAGCTAAACTGTTTAGTTTCTAAAACTGATAAAAACTAAATTGTAAATTAAAACATCAGTTTACAAAGTAAATAATGTATTAATCACAAATAGGTTTATAACAGTTGTAGAATTCTTTGTATCTATAATAATTAAAGGTTCAATGAATCTGGTTCAAGATAAAAAGTTGGCTCTCGGCTCGGGCGAGGCTCCTAGCGACGATCTTGCGTCGCGAAGTGCAAAGTCGCCTAAAGCGCCAATCACGACTTTGACGATTCGAACACTTGATTCACGGCCCTGCGAATTAAGTCGGCAAGCGGTGGTGCTTTGCATCGTCATTGTGACCAACTCCAAGCCTTTTCTTTAAGACTGCTGCTAGTGAATTAAACTATTCCACATATACTTATAAAGTATTAAATAGTTTTATTCCTACTCAATGTGGGACTTAAAGAAAATAGTTTTCTTAAACAACAATGAGCGTTTTCATATTCTCCACTTTTAGATACTGATTAAAACACAATATATAATTCCTACTTGAATTATATATTACTATCTATTAATCTCCTTGTAATAGACTATCAAATGCAATTTTAATTTAATACAAATTTAATCAATTAATGGGTCTAAATTAATCCCCAAATTGATCAAAACTCATGTATGAAAAGGTGCATTAACATATATGAAGCATACATATTTAGATTTCTCACATTTTCAATTATACATATATACATCACTTGATCCATACATATTTTGTAAGACCCCAAATTATTAATAAATGAAATTTATTTTCCTCTATTTATTATTTTGAAATAGTAAGGGTTGATTTGATTAATGTGGATAGTTATGGGTAAAATACGCAAAATATTTTCGAATAAGCAAGTGGTTATAAAAATATTCATTATTATAGGGAATATTAGTTTGGTCGTGGAATATTAAATCTCTTGTCGGGAATATTAAATGCATTTAGTAGCGATCTTTTATGGGGCCCATAACGGAAAGCGATTGGATGAAGAAAGCGACAAATATAAGTTGTTTTTAAATAACGGCGTAGTTATTCACAGATTATCTTTGTTGGAATACTTTCGGTGGTTAAAACACACTAATCTGCGCGTTGTTGAGCGAAGAAGCACGGTATTGCACCAATTATTGATTCTTACGTGAAAGGCACTACTCTCGATAATTATTCAAGATTAATTGCTTTATTCGATTTTTTATTTTATTGATTCAATAATTCTTTGCATTGATATTTTATATTCTTGTTGTTTGATAAATTGTTATTACACGTATTTTCCATTATCGAGCAATAATTCATATTATCCGAATAATATTATTGGATAACATTATTGGCAATGTCTAGAAAGTTACATCTAAGGAGAGGTTTGGTCACCTAATTGCGCGCAGGATAAGAGAGAGATCCTTATTGAAAACCCCTTTTCTACAGGAGCGGCACGGTTGTCGATCTTGTAATTATAATATTATTTGTGAATAATTAATTATTGATTTATATGATGAGGAAAATATTGATTTTATGTGGATATAGATGGAGAAAATTTTTAAAATGACAATTGTTGAAAATTAATATTTTATCTTTTTCTGATAAAATAATTCATTTAAATATATTATTTTAATAATATATTAACGGTGATATTTTACAACGAATGTGATATATATGAGTATACGAGGAGGAAGAGTATTTTTGTTGCAATAAATGTTTAAAACATGTTAAACATGTCGGTGGACCCCATTTATTGACTGAAATTTGATTATAGCCTGTAAAATCGCCCGTTTGTGGATTTCGGTCAATTTCTATTTGGAATTTGGAAAAACTTTCTTCTGCAAAGTTGTAGAGAATTGAATTTCCTATAAAACTCATGAGATTCAATTTTTCTGACAAAAGGACTATTTATTGTGAATTATTGAAGTTCAAGTTAAAATAATTGATTTTTGGAAGTTTAAAATATTTTAATTACAAAATATTTTTTCCATTTTGAAACTCATTTAACATGTGATAAGGAGGCTGAATTCAGATTGTTAGTGTGCGTATGAAGTTGTGAAAAAATTATAATATTAATTTATTAAATTTTCTACTTTTGGTGTTCTAAGCATTTTCCTATAAATAGGGTCTTTATGTTAGAATTGAAAATCACACCGAAATGAAGTTCTCTCTCTATATTATCGGCGTATTCTTGTGAGTATTTTGAGTATACTTTGAGTATTGCTATATACGGATCTGAGTTCAAGTCATAGCTTTATATCCCGGTGTTTATTTAAATCTTTGTCTTTCGAGGTAAGGGGTGTTATTTTTTCAAAATGATATTATTTCTTCAATATCATTATCTTTGAAATATTGGTTGGAATTTTTATCAAATTTGAAACTTTTTCATGTCGGGTTACTATTCATGAGTTCTTATTCACGAGTCTTATTCACGAAGCGTGATGATGTTTTTTGGGAAATTTCTATCTTTTGGTGTCTGAGATTCTTATTCACGTATATGGCCTTTATTCACGTATATGGCACTATTCATGAATACGGCACTATTCAGCGAAAAATGAAATTTCTTCTTTTTGTCCAAAATATCTACTATGGATACTAGCTTTGATTGTATCCATGTTTTGATCATTCTTGAATTTTACTCCACTCGATTACTTATGAAGTATTTTTGAACTTGGATTGTTTAAAATACTGAATCCTTAATATTTGTTCTTTTGTTTCAATTGGATTCGTTTCCTTTAAAATATTTTTCATCATCCTCGGTCCTAAATGATGATATTCTTGAATATCTTTGGCACAGAGTGCAAAGATGAATGATTTCTTGATGAATATCTTTGGCAGTAGTGCAAAGATGAGCAGTGTTGAGATGAACATAATCGACTTTTGGCGCCCCCAAAATAGGTATACACAACACCCATTCTGAGGTTGCCAAATACATGGTACAAAAAAGCAAACTACAACTTCAATAATACAAATGTCGTGTGAAATCGACAATATATCTTAATGAGTTTAAATATAATATTGTCTTCTAGATGATATCCACATCTGAAATAAATTCCCATCATAATTATTGATTCATTATTTTACAAAATGGTGAGGACTACTAAACAACTCTCTCTAGAACCTTCATTCCATACCCATTAGTACTTCATACATTCTCGCCTCTGAGAAGAAAAAATGGAACAACAAGGAAAAGGGTGAGCTCAACTAGCCCAAGTAAAGAATATTATGACTAAGATAATATACAACAAATTATCGTTAGTCTTCAACGAGGAAAAATCGATAGAATACAATAGACAACAAGTTTCGGATCAATATTCATGAATGAAATAATAATTCATAGAAGAGTTACGTGAGAAATGAAATCTACTATAATCTATGAATTTAACGATCCATCATCAATATTTTATCCTGTAACATCAATCAATATACATCCGGAATCAAATATTCATCTTTGCACTGAAGCCAAAGATATTCATCGATTAGTCATGTTCATTTAAACACTGTTCATCTTTGCACTACTCTGCCAAAGATATTAATCAATCGGTCATGTTCATCTCAACACTGTTCATCTTTGCACTCTGAGGCAAAGATATTCTTCAGAAATCATTCATCTTTAAGCACTATGATGAAAAAGATATTCAATAATATCATCATTTAAGGATTAAGAGGATGATGAAAATATTTTAAAGAGCGAATCCAAATCGAAACAAAATGACAAGGATTAAGGATTAAGGATTAGAATACTTGGTTTTATCCACGCTTCAAAAATTGAGACCCAGTTTTATTAATAAAGATTTAAATTTGGTCGAAATAATTTTTTAATATTATGGTGTGAATTTGAGATAATATTATAGTTGTGGGTAGTATTTATAAATTTTGCAAAGTATCTGAGTGGTTATATTATATTAGATTGGTGGGGAATATTAGGTTTAGCGAGGGAATATTAAATACAATGACTCAATCATTGGTGGACCCTAGCGAAATTATTGTCGGATTGAAAAGCAATAAAAATATTTTATTGAAATAACGGCGGAAGTTTTCTGGTTGATCTTTGTTGAACTACTTTCGGTAGTAAAAAAATGCGATGTCGTGTGGTTGCATAGTAGCACGGTATTGATTATTGATGCTTATGTGAGAAGTCAACGGTTTGATTCCATTATTGTTATTGATTAATAATATGAATTATTATAGCGATAATGGCGTTTTGTTTTATTAATTATTATTAGCGTAATAAAAGCGAAACATCTTTATATAAAATAGAATACTTTATTAAAGTTATTACATAAATAGAATATATTATATTTTATTATGCATAGTGTTGCGTAGTGTTTTTGCATAGTGTTTTGCATAGTATTGCATAGTGTTTGCATAGTAAAATGTTTTTATATAAATAGAATATATTATATTTTATTTAAAAGATTTTTTTAAATAAATATGGATAGTCAGATTAAAATAAATCAATACAGATAGTTCATGGATTAATTCTTATGCATTCCATTTTCTATAAATAGAAGCTCGTTCCTTCATTATTTTCTTACGAATTCATTGAAACTACAGAGAGAAAATTATAGAGAAAGCTATAGAGAAAAAATTATAGAAAGAAGAAGAGTATTACTTTACTTCTTCCTTACTTATATATTGAGTTCTTTTTTTTGTACGGTGAGGGTGTTATTCTTTCTTCTTGAAGAGAACTTACATTATTCCATTCATTATTATTACATTGGAATAACTTTTGTAAAAAGTGGCATACCTATACATAACTTTGTATCTCATGGCGTACCTATACTTGGTGAAATCCTTATGTTATTCCATTGCTTATTATTACATTGGAATAACTTTGTATCTGTGATTTACCTATACTTGGTGACATTCTTATTATTATTACATTGGAACATCACATGCATGTGTTTTACAGGACTGGTTAAAATCTTTATTATTACATTGGAACATCACATGCATGTGTTTTTTACGGGACTGGTTAAAATCTTTATTATTACATTGGAATATCTATCATGTGTGTTTTAGGGGATGCAGTTCCATCTTTATTATTACATTGGAACATCACAGTGGATTGTGAATTTCACGACTTTGGTTAGATTATTATTATTATGTTGGAATAACTTTTATCATGTCTGAAATCTGCGTGCATGGTGATTTCTTTTGTTATTCCATTCTTTATTATACCCGGTTGGTTAAAACTTTGACTTATATACTCCATGAAATTAGTAGAATATCCTTGAATATTTGCGTTTCATCGATATCTTTTCATGGAAATATTCTTACGATCATTCTTGAATTTTACTCTGAAAGCGATGTATCATGTTGACAATTTGGGCGTTAATAATTCATGGATTAAATAATTCTTGAACTTGTTTTATTGAATTATTATGTCATTGTCATCATCCTCGTATTATATTATGTTATCTTTGGCTTACGTGCGTAGATGAACTTAGTATGATTATGACCGAGGATCATTCGGTATAATCATGACTTGATATAAATGATGTGACAAAGTCCTCGATGGCACATAATGCGATGATGGATAATTTTTGGTATGATTATGACCGGGGGTGATTCGGTATAGTCGTGACCATTGATAATTTGATGAAAATCCTTGGCCAGTGTAGTGCGGGGATGATTAGATGTGGTGGTTTTTATTTATTAAAATTTGAGTCTCGTGATAAAAATTGATGAAAACCTTTTAAAACCTAAAAGATAGTAGACTTTATTCTCTCTTGACTCTTTTAATGGATTGCTTATTCATTGCGATTAAAGCTGGTTATCTATTGTATTTTATCGGTTTAACAACTTTGTTGAAGGCTAATGATAATTTATTACGCATTATCTTAGTCATAATATTTCTTCTTGGGCTAGTTGAGCTCACCCTTTCTTTCCTTTGTTCTCTTGAGGAAATGAGAACATAAATTTGAGACGAGTCGAGGAGCAAAGTAATGGTCGAGGAGGATAGCATTAATAGTCCTCACTATTACGTGAAATAGTGTGATAATAGTTGTAATGAGGACTCCTTTTGAGTTTGTATAATATCTAGTAGACAATATTTGTATTCAAACTCATGGTTTATATAATATTATACCACGCAGTTATATTAGTAAGTTGTATTTGAATTTATGTACCATGTAAGTGGCGACCCAAGATGGGTGGCGTATACCTAATTTTGGGGGCGTCGCGGTTGAATTATCGAGCTTAGGGATATGATCCACAGCTAAGATGTGAGATAAGAACTAGGAGGGAGGCGGGAAATTCCTTATTAGTATGACCTACCTAAGTTTATTTGGTATTTAATTGGTGGGTCGGAGTATAGGGATAATATTTGATATATTAATTAACCCTTGTGTTGTGGCGGTGTTTGGAAATGGCGGTGAAAATATTCACATGGAGTGAATGTGGCCATTGTGACACCTTTAATCACTAATCGAGTTAATGCGATTATCGGGACGAGGAACAAATTAGAGATATCCACGTAGTGAATGAAGAACTAATTATTGCACAAGCTAGTTGCGAGAGGTAGCGGTGAAAGTGAGGAAGAAGAGAAGAAGAGAGAAGAAGAGGAACTGAGGAGAATTGGTTAGAAGAAATTTATGATCAAAACTTAGAATTACAAAATCGTGTTAAGTGAGCTAGAAGAAACGAGTTGAAGAAACGACAAGCGATTAGTGGAACAAAGGGATCTGACAATTCAAAATTGGGTTACCCGATATGTGATGCTCGAACAAAATCACGCTTTGGGCGAGGTGTAAGATATTAAAGTTGGAATCGAAATTTAAAAATCAAAGATCGGTAAAAGAAGAAACAAGCGAGCGAAGGAGAATAGGCGATGCATGGGTAAAAAGGCACTGTACGTTGATAGTGTGAAAAAAGGCGTCCGATCGATAAAGCGAAATAGATGAAATGGACTTTGCTTTTTGGGCGACAATTGGGAGAACCCGACATCGAATTGAATTACCACATGCATAGCGGTCGACCCGAATTCGATATGGATCGAGAATAATGATTCAAATAATGGATCGAGGAATGTGAAGAAGCACTTAAGGGTGGAATGTACCTATAGTAAAATCGAACTTCGGTAATTTAAGCGAGGCGTTTAATCGAAAAAACGAGCGAAGTTATTACGGGTAAGTTAATTATAAATTAATCTGAAAGTCTATACTTTATTCAATACAAGTTCTACCCACTCTTTTATTTCACCTAGTTGTGTTCAGCGTTTAAATTTGACTCAGAAGAAGTTTAAACTTTGACTTATTGGTTGAAACTTAGTTAGTAGGAACCTTACGTTACCTCCTTTTTTTTTAAATCTTGTTGATTCAAATAAACATTTTCACGTTACTGTCGATCTTATCTTTTTGAAAATACTTGCCTTTGATGTGATTTTTAGGAATCGATTGGTTAGCTAATCATCATTCTTTTTAAATAAGGTTGTTAGCTTTTATATTCATAACCAACTTTATCTGAATTCAAAGTAACCAAACCTAAAGTTAATCAACATTATATCAAGCCATAAGAAAAGAGCTCGAACCTTTCGTTGTTGACTTCCTTGTGTGGAATGCAAAGAAGCGGGACTTTACGTGGCGACATCGTGAATGAAGATGGCAAGTTTATAGGTATCATTGTGAGGTCTTATCTAGGTTAAGGGATAGAAGTCACGATTGGTATCGATGTGACGTCTTATCCAAGTCTTGGATAAAATAGCATTTTGAATGATATTTCTATCATTAATAAATTTCTTGGCGTATTCTTGAAGATTTCCTAGCCTACCTAGGCGTGAAATCGAATTTTGTATTGACCCCGATCTGAAAACCCATTTCTTAAACCCTCGAATATTTCTTGACTAAATAAGCAGTTTCGTGGTTTATGATGAAAGTCATAATAAAAGCATTGGAATAATGAAAATCATGGGTATATGAAGTATTAGTAAGTTTTATGATGAGTTATGTTGGTTAGTATGTGAAAAAACATGAAAGTTTCTTAGAAATCACAAAGAGTTGAAAATCAGATTTTAGTGAAAAGCGTAACATGAAATTAAATTGACCATATCTCCTATTATATTTTGAATTTTTGAATGTGGTCAAGTCCTAGAGTTAGATCTATGAGTTACCTAACTAATCCAAGTGGAATTACTGGAAAAGGTGTTGTAGATTTTTGTGTGGACTGATTTTAGCAAAGGGTGCAAAGCTGCAAAAAAAGCCAAAAAAAGCTTCTGCCATGATTTTAGAGAGGCTGTTTCGGCCACTTAAATTATGAGAAAAATTCTGGCCTTTTGGGACATGAAAGTATATGGTATAAAGTACCTCCTGTCCAAAAATGAGCTCATTACGACTTAAAATGAGCAAGTTATGACTATTTCAATATTTAGGTTTTTAAATGAAAAAATGCTATAACGGAGTTCTATAACTCAGATGACCATGAAATTTAAACTGGAAGCTCACGTTAACATGTGTAAGGTCCTGCCAAGATTTGGGAATTTTGGAGTTAAACTTGAGGTAGCTAATTTCTTAAGGAATTAAGTGGAAATTGATTTTTAAAAATAGTAAATAAATTTTAAAAATTCGAGAAAATATATTTTCATTATGGGACTATATTATGCTAAATCCCAGAAAAGAAATATTTTTGGGGCTGATTTGGTATTTTTCATGAAAATAGTTTAATTCTGAACATATGAGTTAAATATGTTATGTGAAATAACAAAGTTGAAAATAGGATTTTATGGCTAGAGAATCCTATATAGAGTATATGCATATTTTTTGATGAGGATTTGATAATTGGTGATGATATCTTATGAGTATGACATTTTGAATGATTAAATGCATTATATGGTAAAGTGTAAACAATTAAGATAAATTGTTTATAAATTTAAGAAGTGATTAAAATATTGTTATAATATTAATGTTATTAGATTATGAGATTATTAAATGATTGATAACATGGGGATATTCTTGAATCTGGATAAATTATATTATAAATGTTTAATATTTATCCTTTATCTCATTTGATTGATTCTTTATATCATTATCCTCATGTTTATATTATGTTGAAAGTCATACATGGCTTTGTAGTGCATAGATGGACTTGGTATGATTATGACCACGGTTATTAGGGTATAATCATAGCAGTAAATGAATACACAATTATCTTTGGTAGTAGTGCATGGATAATTTGTGGTGCGTGATACTAATGAATATCCTTGGCTTTGTAGTGTGGGGATGATTCATGATGTGGATTAATTATTGAAATGAGTCTCGACAATGATGAATTAATTCATGGATGTGTTCAAAGTCATCGTCGATGGCTTCGTGCATAGATGGACTTGGTATGATTATGACCGAGGATTGTTGGCATAATCATAATAGTAATTGAATACACATTTATCTTTGGTAGTAGTGCATGGATAATTTGTGGTGCGTGATCTTAATGAATATCCTTGGCACGTAGTGCGTGCGGGATGATTCGATGATGTGGATTAATTATTGAATGAGTCTCGTGATGAAATATTAATTCATGGATGTGTTCAAAGTCATACGTGGCTTCGTGCATAGATGGACTTGGTATGATTATGATAGGATTTGTTGGTATAATCATATGTAATTGAAAACACAATTATCTTTGGTAGTAGTGCATGGATAATTTGTGGTGCGTGATACTAATGAATATCCTTGGCTTTAGTAGTAGTGCGGGGATGATTCGATGATGTGGATTAATTATTGAAATGAGTCTCTAATGAATATTAATTCATGGATGTGTTCAAAAATCATACGTGGCTTACGTGCATAGATGGACTTGGTATGATTATGACCGAGGATTGTTTGGGTATAATCATAAGTAATGAATACTCTGATTATCTTGGTAGTAGTGCATGGATAATTTGTGGTGCGTGATCTTAATGAATATCCTTGGCACGTAGTGCGGGGATGATTCGATGATGTGGATTAATTATTGAAATTTGAGTCTCGTGATGAAATATTAATTCATGGATGCGTTCAAAGTCATCTACTTGGCTTACGTGCATAGATGGACTTGGTATGATTATGACCGGTTATTATTGGTATAATCATATAGTAATTAATTGAAACTGAATATCCTTGGCGATTGGTGCATGGATAATTAGGTGGTTATGATCTTATTAAGGCTGCGTCTTAGCATTATTGGTTTCTGATTGTATATCTTTTTGCATTGTAGTGCAAAGATGAATTGTTAATGAATAGCTTTGGCGATTTCAAAGATGAATTTAATATTTTTAAGCGATAAAAGGTATTGAGGTATCCTCATCTCTTTATCATACAGAGTCGTACCCTAATTTAGAGGCGAAATTCCATAAGGAGGAGATTGTGAGACCCAGTTTTATTAATAAAGATTTAAATTTGGTGAAATAATTTTTTAATATTATGGTGTGAATTTGAGATAATATTATAGTTGTGGGTAGTATTTATAAATTTTGCAAAGTATCACAGTGGTTATATTATATTCGATTGGTGGGGAATATTAGGTTTAGCGAGGGAATATTAAATGCAATGACTCAATCATTGGTGGACCCTAGCGAAATTATTGTCGGATTGAAAAAGCAACAAAAATATTTTATTGAAATAACGGCGGAAGTTTTCTGGTTTGATCTTGTTGAACTACTTTCGGTAGTAAAAAATGCGATGTCGTGTCGTGTGGTTGCGTAGTAGCACGCGGTATTGATTATTGATCTTATGTGAGAAGTCACTCGGTTTGATTCCATTATTGTCGATTAATAATATGAATTATTATAGCGATAATGACGTTTTGTTTTATTAAGTATTATTAGCGTAATAAAAGCGAAACATCTTTATATAAAATAGAATACTTTATTAAAGTTATTACATAAATAGAATATATTATATTTTATTATGCATAGTGTTGCGTAGTGTTTTTGCATAGTGTTTTGCATAGTATTGCATAGTGTTTGCATAGTAAAATGTTTTTATATAAATAGAATATATTATATTTTATTTAAAAGATTTTTCTTTAAATATGGATAGTCAGTTAAAAATAAAATCAATCTGGATAGTTTCATGGATTAATTCTTATGCATTCCATTTTCTATAAATAGAAAGCTCGTTCCTTCATTATTTTCTTACGAATTCATTGAAACTACAGAGAGAAATTATAGAGAGAAAAGCTATAGAGAAAATTATAGAAAGAAGAAGAGTATTATATTCTTCTTTTACTTACATATTGAGTTCTTTTTACGGTGAGGGTGTTATTCTTTCTTCTTGAAGAGAACTTACATTATTCCATTCATTATTATTACATTGGAATAACTTTTGTAAAAGTGGCATACCTATACATAACTTTGTATCTGTGGCATACCTATACTTGGTGAAATCCTTATGTTATTCCATTGCTTATTATTACATTGGAATAACTTTTTGTATCTGTGATTTACCTATACTTGGTGACATTCTTATTATTACATTGGAACATCACATGCATGTGTTTTACACGGACTGGTTAAAATCTTTATTATTACATTGGAACATCACATGCATGTGTGTTTTTACAGGACTGGTTAAAATCTTTATTATTACATTGGAATATCTATCATGTGTTTTTTACAGGATCTGGTTCCATCTTTATTATTACATTGGAACATCACATGTCGGTTGTGAATTTCACACACTTTAGGTTATTATTATTATTATATTGGAATAACTTTTACTGTCGAAATCTGCATGCATGCGTGGTGATTTCTTTTGTTATTCCATTCTTTATTATACCCGGTTGGTTAAAACTTTGACTTATACTCCATGAAATTAGTAGAATATCCTTGATATTTGCGTTTCATCGATATCTTTTCATGGAAATATTCTTGATCATTCTTGAATTTTACTCTCTGAAAGCGATGTCGTGTTGACAATTTGGGCGTTAATAATTCATGGATTAAATAATTCTTGAACTTGTTTTATTGAATTATTATGTCATTGTCATCATCCTCGTGTTATATTATGTTATCTTTGGCTTACGTGCGTAGATGAACTTAGTATGATTATGACCGAGGATCATTCGGTATAATCATGACTTGATATAAATGATGTGACAAAAGTCCTCGATGGCACATGTAATGCGATGATGGATAATTTTTGGTATGATTATGACCGGGGGTGATTCGGTATAGTCATGACCATTGATAATTTGATGAAAATCCTTGGCCAGTAGTGCGGGGATGATTAGATGTGGTGGTTTTATTTATTAAAATTTGAGTCTCGTGATAAAAATTGATGAAAACCTTTTAAAACCTAAAAGATAGTAGACTTTATTCTCTACTTGACTCTTTTAATGGATTGCTTATTCATTGCTGATTAAAGCTGATTAATTGTATTTTTCGGTTTAACCTATTGTATTTTATCGGTTTAACAACTTTTTGAAGGCTAATGATAATTTATTACGCATTATCTTAGTCATAATATTTCTTCTTGGGCTAGTTGAGCTCACCCTTTCTTTCTTTATTCTCTTGAGGAAATGAGAACATAGGCAAATATTTGGGAACAGATCGGGGAGCAGTAATGGTCGAGGATAGGATAGCAGTCCTCACTATTACGTGAAATAGTGTGATAATAGTTATAATGAGGACTCCTTTTGAGTTTGTATAATATCTAGTAGACAATATTTGTATTCATTCAAACTTCATGTTTATATTCAATATTATACTAGCCTGCAGTTATTATATATTAGTAAGTTGTATTTGAATTTATGTACCATGTAAGTGGCGACCCAGATGGGTGGCGTATACCTAATAACATGTTTTAAACATTTATTGCAACAAAAATACTCTTCCTCCTCATATACTCATATATCCCACATTAATCGTTGTAAAAATATCACCGTTAATATATTATTAAAATAATATATTTAAATGAATTATTTTATCGAGAAAAAGATAAAATATTAATTTTCAACAATTGTCATTTTAAAATTTTCTCCATCTATATCCACATAAAATCAATATTTTCCTCATCATATAAATAAATAATTAATTATTCACAAATAATATTACGAAATCACATCATATTGACAACTGCATAATATTACAGTTCACAGAAAGAGGGGGCTTTCCAATAAGAATTTCTTCTCTTCTTGGCTCAAATTAGGTGACCAAACCTCTCCTTAGAGCGAACTTTCTAGACATTGCCAATAATGTTATCTAATAATATTATTCGGATAATATGAATTATTGCTTCGATAATGAAAAATTGTGTAATGACAATTATTGAAACAACAAAGAATATAAAATATCAACGCAAAGAATTATTAACTCGATAAAATCTTGAACAATAATTCTCAGTAACCATTATTGAGTAGTGCCTTCTTACGTAAGAATCAATAATTGGTGCAATACCGGTATATACGTATTTTAACCACCGGTATTTTAACGATATTAGCAGTAACAACTACTACTGCTTATTTTTAACCAACTTATATTTGTCGTTTTCTTCATCCAATCGCTTTCCGTTATGGGGCTCACACATGGTCATACCATCGTCTTTAATATTCCCGACGATCGATGAATATTCCACGACCAAACGAATATTCCCAAACAACAATGAATATTTTATAACCACTTGCTTATTTTTGAAATATTTGCGTATTTAACCCTTAACTATCCACATTAATCAAATCAACCCTTACTATTTCAAAATAATAAATAAAGGAAATTCTTTTTATTTAAAAATTTGGGGTCTTACAACCTCCCTCCTTATGAAATTTCGTCCTCGAAATTGGCGTCACGATACTGGTGTTTTTCGAAAGGTGAGGATACCTCGCTTTCATTTCGTTTCAATTCCGGGTCATTTCCTCTATAGCATGATTCCTCCACAAAACTTTAACTTGTGGTATGACCTTTCTTGGCGTAGGACATGCTCCTTCCTATCCAAGATCTTGGCAGTACCTCCTCATACGTTAAGTCTTGGTATCTCGTCCCGGTTCTAACTTCAATAACGTGGTTCGGGTCTTTCACATATTTATGAAGTACGAGATGTGAAACACATTATGAACACGAGACATACTTGGAGGTAACGCAAGTCTATAGGCTACATTTCCTACTTTCGGTCAAGAATTTGAAATGGACCAATAAATCGTGGATTGAGCTTTCCTCTCTTCCCAAATCTTGTAACTCCCTTCCATGGAGCAACTCGCAACAATACATGATCCCCTACATTAAATTCCACGTCCTTTCGATGAAGATCCGCATAACTCTTTCATCGATCTTGTCTGCCGTTGTATCGTTGTCGAATCATTTGGATCTTTTCGTAGTGAGTCATACCTACTTAACTCGGGTCCCAACAATGTTGCTTCACCCACCTCATCCCAACATATTGGAAACGACATTTTCGTCCATATAATGCTTGAATGGAGCCACACCTATACTTGCATGATAACTGTTGTTGTAGGAGAATTCCACCAATGGTAAATACTTATTCCAACTACCCTTGAAGTCTAGGACACAGAGTCTTAATAGATCTTCAAGAGTTTGAATAGTCCTCTCTGATTGTCCGTCCGTTTGGGGATGGTATGCTTAGAACTAAATCGCAAAATCCGTGCCCATAGCTTTTTGCAAGCTAACCCAAAATCTTGAAGTGAATCTTAGGTCACGATCCGAAACTATGGATACTTGGCATGCCATGCAACCTCACAATCTCATTCACGTATATACTAGCAAAGACGTTCAAGGAATAAGTCTCCGTGTCGGCAAGAAATGAGCGGACTTGGTTAATCTATCAACAATAACCCAAATAGCATTGATGCCTTGAGAAACCGTAGGAAGACCCATAACGAAATCCATAGTAATGTGTTCCCACTTCCATTCCTAATCTCAAGTGGTTGCAACGGACCCTTAGGTACAAGATGCTCCGCTTTTACACGTTGGCAAGTTAAACACATCGAGATAAACTTTGCAATCTCTCTCTTCATATTGTTCCACCAAAATGTATGTCAAGATCACGATACATTTTAGTACTTCCGGATGGATTGCAAATGGCGTATTGTGCCTCCATCATAATCTTGTACTTCAAATCGAGTCGTTAGAACACAAAGTCTAGAGTGGACTCAAGTATTCCTTCTTCATCAATTCTCGCTTAGGAATAGCTCCTTCTTGTACTTTCTTCTTCATACGCATCATTTCCGGGTGGGTGGCTTGAGCAACCTTAACTTTTTCTATTAAAGTTGGCTCTATCGTATACTTGACATCATCGCACTCGTTCTTCAAGATATAATCTTCTACTCACCACGTCGGCTACCACGTTCGCTTTTCGAGGATGGCATGATCGTAACATGTCTTTGAAATGAGTCTCCTCTTGAGTTCTTGAAGCTCTTCCCACATTCCTTGCTCCATTCGAATTTTGTATCTCTACGAGTCAATTTGCGTTAATGGAATAGCGATTCGAGAATATCCTTCAACGAATCTCCGATAATAACCAACTAAGCTTAAAAGCTACGTCTTTCGATAATCGACTTAGGTTGCTCTCAATCGCGACTCATATCCCAATCTTGGATAAAGACGTCACAATGACACCTATCGATTTACTATCGCATCGAATATGACGTCCCCTACAGAGTCTCGCTTAGGTGAATTCCACAAAGAAAGTCACAAAATAAAGGCTCGGTACCAAATTCTATAGTTGAATTTTTTAACTCTTGAAGTTCAATAGAGCCATTCGATATGAGATTTTAGAAATGAGTTTTGTCTGGGTTCAAAGTCGATACAAAATTTAATATCGAACTTTGGGAGTAAGCCAAGAAATTCTTCAGAAATACGTCAGAAAAATCAATAACAACAGGAATATTATTCAAATCGACGTGTCTTTATTCAAATCCATAACATGGACTAAGAAAACTTGACATCCGTAATAAACGAATGACTTCATGGCTTGATATGAAAATGTTTGACTACAATGGTTTGATTGCTTGAATTGAATAACAAAGTTGCTTAGGAATATGAAAACTAACAACCTTACAAAAGCAATCAATTTGGCATGATGAGTAGTTAACCTTAAAATCACATCAAAAGCAAATATCTCTATAGAAATAAGGTTAACAGTAATGTGATAGTGCCAACTTGAATCAAGCAAGATTTTTAAACAACGGATGTAATGAAAGTTTCTCTAATGGAGTCTCCACGGATAGGTCAAAGTTTAATTTCTCCGTAGTCAAGTTCAAACGTTGGCGCGCAAGTAAGAGAGATAAAAGAATGGGTAGAACCAATATCTAGTAAGGTATATACTTCGCAAGAATTTATAATTAACTAACCTGTGCTAACTTCGTTCGGGTTCCTCGCATTTTTGACGGTCACAACAAACGCTCTTCCGGAATCGTTGACTTTGACTTTTTCTCGATGATCTTTTGAGTCACCGTCCCCATTGAACTAGGTTTTGCTCTCGCATAATCTCGAGCGATATGTCCTTCCTTTCCACAATTATAGCATACCTTGAATCTGTTGTGGGCGGTTTGATCGATATGTCCTCTTTTCGCATTTGTAGCATATGACCGGGTGGTCGTTCTCCTCCCTTAAAACTAGTTGCTTCTTGCGCCGACGTCTTCACATATGGTCGTTGTTGAATCTCCTCTTTTAAAATCTCCTCCCGACTCGCTTCTTCTATTTTCATGGCCACGATTACCACCAGAGTGGTTACCGCCTTTGTGTCTGTATTCTTCTTTCTCCGCCGGTTATCGTTATTCGATGATCGCTATCTTGATATGATCCTCGTTATGGTCCCTCGGTTGAACGTACTCGTTATCTCGCTTCTAACAACCGAGCCTCTGCCGACAACATCTGAATAGAGAGAAAATTTATGAGAAATGAGATCTCGACGTATGCCGGGTTTCAAACCTCTCGAAACATCCGCGTCATACGCTCCTCATTCTCCACCAAATGAGGTGCAAACTCGGATAACTCCGCGAACTTCGCCTCGTCTTTGGGACACCGCCACGTGTTATTACGCTTCTAGTCTAATAAACTCCACTTCCTTCATATAGCGAATACTTTCGTGGAAGTACTTGTCATTGAATCTGCTTCTCAAACGTCTCCCACGACATCTTTGAAAAGCAATTGGATGGGTACGCTTCACGATTCCCACCAATGTCTGCCTCGCCACTTTAACATAAAGGTGGCGAATGGAACTTTCGTTTCCTCCGTGCATCCCAAGACATCGAATATCTTGGTAATTTGTTTGACCCACGTCTCCGCCTTTAATCGGATCCGGCTTTCCCGCATTCTAGTGGTCCCAACTCTTTGACTTGCTTGGTTGTGACCACCCGTGAATTGCAATCATTTCCTCCTGTATTTTGAACACGAGTCTCCTCGTCGATTTTGCATGAACTGCAAAAAGCTTCTAAACATCCCCTCGTTCATCATCTCGCTTCAGGTGGTGTTGTTCACGGGAGGAACATTGCCAACGTGTTGCACGTTCTCCTCGTTGGTAAATACAGAGCATCTCCACGGTCTCATTTACTCCATCATTAATATTCTCATCGACATTCTCAAATCTTGTCATAAAACAAGGGTTAATTAAGAAAATCAATATATCACATAATATCCCTATATACCGAACCAACTAACAAATAAGCTTAAGTAGGACACACTAGCGAAGGATTTACTCGTCTCTCCCTCCTAGTTCTATTCCCGATCTCCGCCAGAGATCATATCCCTAAGCTCGATACCAACCGTGGCGCCCCAAAATAGGTATACACAACACCCATTCTGAGTCGCCAAATACATGGTACAAAAAGCAAACTACAACTTCAATAATACAAATGTCAAGTGTGTGAAATACGACAATATATCTTAATGAGTTTAAATATAATATTGTCTTCTAGAAAATATCCACATGCAAATAAATCCCCATCATAATTATTGATTCATTATTTTACAAAATTGTGAGGACTACTAAACAACTCTCTAGAACCTTCATTCCATACCCCGACTAGTACTCGCTACATTCTAGCCTCCCGAGAAGAAAAATGGAACAACAAGGAAAAGGGTGAGCTCAACTAGCCCAATAAAGAATATTATGACTAAGATAATATACAACAAATTATCGTTAGTCTTCAACAGGAAAAATCGATAGAATACAATGACAACAAGTTTCGGATCAATATTCGCAGCGTGAAATAATAATTCATAGAAGAGTTACGTAGAGAATGAAATCTACTATAATCTATGAATTTAATGTCCATCATCAATATTTTATCCTCAGAACATCAATCAATATACATCTCGAATCAAATATTCATCTTTGCACTACTGGGCCAAAGATATTCATCATTAATCATGTTCATTTAAACACTGCTTCATCTTTGCACTACATGGCCAAAGATATTAATCAATCTGGCCATGTTCATCTCAACACTGCTCATCTTTTTGCACTACGTGCCAAAGATATTCTTCAGAAATCATTCATCTTTGCACTACAGCCCAAAGATATTCAATAATATCATCATTTAAGACCGAGGATGATGAAAATATATTTTAAAGAAACGAATCCAATTGAAACAAAATGACAAGGATTAAGGATTAAGGATTCGTACTTGGTTTTATCCACGCCCAAAAATACCTCAAAAAAATAATCATAGTGGTGTAAAATTCAAGAATGATCAAAACATGGATACAATCGAGTTAGTATCCGAGAATAGATATTTTGACAAAAAGAAGAAATTTTATTTTTCTATGAATAGTCCAGTATCACGTGAATAGTCTTCAGATATCGTGAATAGTCTTAGATATCGTGAATAAGAAACTCAGACACCAAAAGATAGAAATTCCACAAAAAAACATCTTCACGCTTCATGAATAGTACTCGTGAATAGTAACTCGTGAATAAGAACTCATGAATAGTAACTTCGTGAATAGTAACTCATGAATAAGAACCCATGAATAAGAAACCCCGGAGCATGAAAAAGTTCCAAATTTGATAAAACTTCAGATCAACATTTCAAAGATAATGATATTAAAGAAATAATATCATTACAAAAAAAAATATCCCTTACCTCGAAAGATCAAGATTTCTTGGCTGAAACACCGGATATAAAGGCTATGACTTGGACTTGCACCGTATAGCAATACTCAAAGTATACTCAAAATACTCACAAGAATACGCTCGATAATATAGAGAGAGAAAACTTCAGTTTCTGGTGTGATTTTCAATTCTAACCTAAGCACCCTATTTATAGGAAATTGCTTAGAACACCAAAGCAGAAAATTTAATAAATTAATATATATATATATATATATATCAAATTCATACGCCAACCTTAGAATTCAGATCCTAGCATTTCCCACATGCCACCTTCTAGAAAGAAATGATAAAAAACGTTTTTCATAAAATAAATAATTAAAACTTACAAAATTAATTATTTGAGCTTCGTAACTTCAATAATTCATAATAAATAGCCCTTTCATCAGAAAATTCGAATCTCATGCGAGTTTTTATAGGAAATTCAATTCTCTACAACTTTTCAGAAGAAAGTTTTTCAAATTCCAAATAGAAATTGACCAAAATCCACAAACAAGCGATTTTACAAGCTATAATCAAATTTCAAATAATAAATGGGGTCCAATTTACCGACATGTTTAACATGTTTTAAACATTTATTGCAACAAAAATACTCTTCCTCCTCATATACTCATATATCCCACATTCGTTGTAAAAAATATCACCGCTAATATATTATTAAAATAATATATTTAAATGAATTATTTTATCGAAAAAGATAAAATATTAATTTTCAACAATTGTCATTTTAAAATTTTCTCCATCTATATCCACATAAAATCAATATTTTCCTCATCATATAAATCAATAATTAATTATTCACAAATAATATTACGAGAATCACAATATTGACAACCAGCGCCTCCTGAAAGAGGGGCTTTCCAATAAGAATTTCTTCTTCATCAAGCCATGAATTAGGTGACCAAACCTCTCCTTAGATGTAACTTTCTAGACATTGCCAATAATGTTATCTAATAATATTATTCGATAATATGAATTATTGCTTCGATAATGAAAAATACTTGTGTAATGACAATTATCAAACAATGATGAATATAAAATATCAACGCAAAGAATTATTAACTCAATAAAATATTTGAAGAATTAATTCTGTAACCATTATTGAGTAGTGTCTTCTTACGTAAGAATCAATAATTGGTGCAATACCGCAAAGCTTCTTGTATTTTAACCAAAGAGTATTTTAACAAGATAATCTGCGAATAACTACGCCTGCTATTTTTAACCAACTTATATTTGTCGCTTTCTTCATCCAATCGCTTTTTCAGTTATGGGGCCCACACACATGGTCGCGTCGTCGTCTTTAATATTCTCCGACAATCATTTAATATTCCACGACCAAACGAATATTCCCCGACAACAATGAATATTTTATAACCACTTGCTTATTTTGAAATATTTACGTATTTAACCCTTAACTATCCACATTAATCAAATCAACCCTTACTATTTCAAAATAATAAATAAAGGAAATTCCTTTTTATTTAAAAATTTCGGGGTCTTACACGACTGATTAATATCTTTGGCCCGTAGTGCAAAGATGAATAGGTGTTTAGATGAACTTGACCAACTGATGAATATCTTTGGCCTGTAGTGCAAAGATGAATAATTGATTCCAGATATATATTGATTGATGTTACAGGGATAAAATATCGACGATGAACTTTTAAATTCATATATAGAAGATAGTAGTTTGCATTCTCTACTTAACTCTTCTAATGAATTATTATTTCCGCTGTGAAGATTAATTTAAAACTGGTTGTCTATTGTATTCTATTAGATTTTTCCCTGTTGGAGACCACTACAACAAAAAAGCTTATCAATGATCGCACATCGGCAATCGCATCGATCATGAGATAGACATCTATGCCTAATCGTATGCGGTCACCGATATCTGATCACAGATAATCTGGTCGCTGGAAGGACATTAGCGACCACCAATAGCGACCGAATAATTAGCGATCGTAATTAGCGGCCAAATCGATACCGCTATTATGACTTATCTTTGAGTCATTTGTCATGCGTGACGTGTCACACGGGCGTGACAACCGATAATAGCGACCGCAATGGCCGCTAGATTCAAGCGATCACGATACATTTATAAATAATCGCACGCGTCAACGATCCTTTTTTTTTTTTTTAATTTTTTGCCTATTTTATTGATTTCCCAAAAATAACCTGCTTTGTACCTGCTTTCAATCCCAACACAGTTATATATATATATATATATATATACAAACATCCATATTAACATCCATCCAATACAATACAAAACATTCATCCATGAATAAACATTCATCCAATACAATACAAAACATTCATCCAACACAATATAATCGATATCGTAAACATCCATATAAACTAATACAATTGTCCAAAGAATGAATCTAAAAGAGTACAAGGCTTTAAAAATCTAAAAAAATAAGTCGGAGCACTCTTCATGGATCATCCAAATTAGGATCCTGTAATTATCAAAGTAATAAAACATATATATTACATATAAGTAAAACATCGACTCGAGAGGCTATAAACATATAAGACAATGTAGCTAAACAATAAACGATATATATATACCGCTCTCCTTGTTGTTGTCTTTGCTGCTGCTCCTCGCTCCCTGCTGCCGCCGCCATCGCTTCCTCTTGAACTCATCGAGACTCGAGACCGCAGATGCCCGCCCAAGATATCTAAGAAGAAGATCACGATCTGACAGATCGCTCTCACACATCGGCAAGGGAGTATGATAGGTCGGATAACTCACGATGATGTGTAGATGGGTGGCGAGCTGCGCCTGCCAATCGATGGTCGAGGCGTCATCTTTGTCCTTGGCCTTTGACATAATTTTTCTTCACGATGGACGCCTCTCCCATAATTCTTGATCAATCGACGACGACGGGGTGCCTTCGGATAGCGCTGCTCATTAAACCCTTATAAGTGTCTCCGTCCGAAGTTGAACAATTAAATAGTTAAAATAAATAAAAAAAAAATACTAAAGACCATCGCGGGTGAACAACATATTAGGATAAAGTGAACTTATTACCGCTTATCCGAATAAACCTTCAGTAGACCATCGCGGTGGCTACATACACATCCAACCAATTGATAGGTTGACCTTGAGACCGAGACTCCTATAGTTCATTTTCTCATATTATTATGTAAACATATGATATTTTAGCTACAAAAGATGATCAGAAACATAACATACGTATTCTCGGCAAGAATGTCTTCGCGGTGTGATATATCGCCGCCCGACACGCAAGGCTTTTTGCCTTCTCGCCGCCGATACACTGGAGGATCTGCTTTGAGGCGGCAGCTTCATCTCTTCTCGACCCAACTCTCGACTTTCCACTCGTCACACATCCGCACCCATATAGGCATGCGCACTACCAGTGGGCTATGCTTACGTGCATATCTTTTCACCCCGCATCTGGATGGTCAATCTCAAAGATTGTGCAGGGCTTTTTGTCGTTCCTTGTTCAAATTATCTTTAGTTCGTACGGCACACTTCTGCCAGAATAGTATCTGAATAACTGATGCATGTGCGTCGTCCCATCTATATCGTTTCTGCAAATAAAACAACAATAATAATATTAAAATCATTATATTACTAAACAATATTATTTGATTAGCTATGTATTATCTATCGAGTGATAAAAAATATACCCAAATTCAAATTTCAAATCAGATCCTTATGGGCGAGAGGTGTGCTTTTACCATTATAATCACCGGCGTGAGCGATTTCAGAAGCATAATTGTGAAATGCACTTCACAATTTTACTATCTTGAAAATCACTACAATATACAATAATTTATATTAAAACCCTTACATTTAAATCACTACTATATTTATAAAAATGAAAATATTAAACCCTTATATATATATACACGATGTTTAACTTACGTCTATCTAGAGGAGGACGGATCTCAGATAAGAATGCGATCATCCTGGATTAGCCGAGAGCCTTCTAAGACATGATTGAGGCCCCACCCAACCCGCCGCTTTTTCGTCTTTGCAGTTCGTAAGACATCTATAAATAAGAAATTTAGGATGTTAGTATAAGTTATAAATGTAAGACCCCGAAATTTTTAAATAAAAAGGAATTTCCTTTATTTTGAAATAGTAAGGGTTGATTTGATTAATGTGGATAGTTAAGGGTTAAATACGCAAATATTTCAAAATAAGCAAGTGGTTATAAAATATTCATTGTTGTTTGGAATATTCGTTTGGTCGTGGAATATTCAGATCGCTTCGGGGAATATTCGATTTAATGCACGGCAATGACCATGTGGGGCCCCATAACGGAAAGCGATTGGATGAAGAAAACGACAAATATAAGTTGTTTTTAAATAACGACGTAGTTATTCACCGCTATTATCTTGTTGGAATACCCGATGGTTAAAACACACTAATACGCGCTTGTTGAAAGCAACAGCATACCAGTATTGCACCAATTATTGATTCTTACGTAGAAAGGCACTACTCAATAATGGTTACAGATAATTATCGCTCAAAGATTTTATTGAGTTAATAATTGTTTGCGTTGATATTTTATATTCTTTTGTTGTTTCAATAATTGTCATTACACGATGATCTTTCATTATCGAAGCAATAATTCATATTATCCGAATAATATTATTAGATAACATTATTGGCAATGTCTAGAAAGTTCTGCATAAGAAGAGGTTTGATCATCTAATCAAGCGCCAAGAAGAAGAAATTCTTATTGAAAGCCCCTCTTCCTGAACCACCATTGTCAATATTGTGATTCTCAAATATTATTTGTAAATAATTAATTATTGATTTATATGATGAGGAAAATATTGATTTTATGTGGATATAGATGGAGAAAATTTTTAAAATGACAATTGTTGAAAATTAATATTTTATCTTTTTCCGATAAAATAATTCATTTAAATATATTATTTTAATAATATATTAACGGTGATATTTTTACAATGAATGTGGGATATATGAGTATATGAGGAGGAAGAGTATTTTGTGGCATTAAATGTTTAACACATGTTTTGTGTGTTGGTGGACACAATTATTGAATAGAAATTTGATTATAATCACAATAAATCGCTTCGCTTGTGGATTTCTTGATTTTGTTTGGAATTTGGAAAAACTTTCTTCCGCAAAGTTGTAGAGAATTCAATTTTCTGATGAAAGGGCTATTTATTATGAATTATTGAAGTTCAAGTCTCAAATAATTGATTTTTGGGAGTTTAAATTATTTTTGTTAAGAAAAAGCGTTTTTGTATTTTTTGGACATCATTAACATGTGTATCGGTTGTGTTTTGACCAAAAGGTGGGCTAAGGAAAATTTGTATAATTATATTAATATTATATTAAATTTTCTCGCTTTGGTGTTCTAAGCATTTTCCTATAAATAGGTGCTTAGGTTAGAATTGAAAATCACACCGTAAACCAAGTTTTCTCTATTTCTCTCTCGATATATTGAGCGTATTCTTGTGAGTATACTTTGAGTGTTGATATACGGTGCAAGTTCAAGTCATAGCCTATATCCTGTGTTTCACTTAAAGTACTAATTTTTCGAGGTAAGGATATTATTTTTTTTAATGATATTATTTCTTCAATATCATTATCTTTGAAATGTTGATCCGAAGTTTTATCAAATTTGGAACTTTTTCATGTCGGGGTTACTATTCATGGGTTACTATTCATGAGTTACTATTCACGAGTTACTATTCATGAGTTACTATTCACGAGTTACTATTCACGAGTACTATTCATGAAGCGTGAAGATGTTTTTGTGGAATTTCTATCTTTTGGTGTCGAGTTACTTATTCACGTATCTGACTTTATTCACGATATCTGACACTATTCACGATATCGACACTTATTCATTCATTTAAAATAAAATTTCTTCTTTTTGACCAAAATATCTATTCGGATACTAACTCTGATTGTATCCATGTTTTGATCATTCTTGAATTTGACACCACTATGATTATTTTTGAGGTATTTTTGGGCGTTGATAAAACAAAGTACGAATCCTTAATCCTTAATCCTTGTCATTTTGTTTCACTGGATTCGTTTCTTTAAAAATATTTTTCATCATCCTCAGTCTTAAATGATGATATTATTGAATATCTTTGGCCTGTAGTGCAAAGATGAATGATTTCTGAAGAATATCTTTGGCCTGTAGTGCAAAGATGAAAAGGTGTTGAGATGAACATGACCGATTGATTAATATCTTTGGCCTGTAGTGCAAAGATGAACAGGTGTTTAAATGAACATGACCAACTGATGAATATCTTTGGCCTGTAGTGCAAAGATGAATATTTGATTCCAGATGTATATTGATTGATGTTACAGGGATAAAATATTGATGATGGACTGTTAAATTCATAGATTATAGTAGATTTCATTCTCTACGTAACTCTTCTATGAATTATTATTTCCGCTGCGAATATTGATCTGAAACTTGTTGTCTATTGTATTCTATCAGATTTTTCCCTGTTGAAGACTAACGATAATTTGTTGTATATTATCTTAGTCATAATATTCTTTACTGGGCTAGTTGAGCTCACCCTTTTCCTTGTTGTTCCATTTTTCTTCTCGGAGGGCGAGAATGTAATGAGTACTAGTCGGGGTATGGAATGAAGATTCTAGAGAGAGTTGTTTAGTAGTCCTCACCATTTTGTAAAATAATGAATCAATAATGTGATGAGGATTTATTTGAGTATAGATATTGTCTAGAAGATAATATTTGTATTCAAACTCACGCTTTCTTGTTGTTGTAATAATAAAGTTGTAGTTGTTTACGTACCATGTATTTGGCGACTCGGAAATGGGTGTTGTGTATACCTATTTTGGGGGCGTCACAATAAATGAAAGGTACATAAACATGTCAGGGATATAGAGAACATCAGGATATGTAATTGTATGTAAACAAAAGGACAATAGGATAGGATAGTCTAGGCCACTAGGATAGTCTAGCGCGTATATTTAAGTTACTTAAGGTTACTTTTAGGCTTGAAAAGAGAGCTTAATAGTCCTTTGTATGATGAGCAACTAGCATGTATGAGCAACTTTGTATCTTCTCATAAGAGTCCTTTAAGGTCAGGTACTATGAATTGTCCAAAACAGTCCATTTTTGGCTTTAAAATGTGATTTTTAACAAGTCTCATGCTCAAAATGGCTTGGGCTTGGTTCCTTTAGTTTGTGTAGCTTTCTTATGTGTGTCATTTTTTCTTTATCTTCTCGATTTGTGAATTATGGAAAACTTCTTTGAACCTTCTTCTTGATTGAATTATGGATAAACTTAATTCTAGTTATGTTTTATGTTATACTCATGTTCAAGTTATATGGCCATTTGACTTATATATGAAAAAAAATTCTACAGAGTCTCCCTATAATATGGACTATCCACATGCACGAGGGGCATGCATACTTGACCAATTTCAAAGAAAATATAATCCCAACACACAAAAAAAAGTAATGTGCACAACTATAATTCAAGGCATACATGGTCAAATTCTATTGTTATATTCTCGCGGCATACATGGTCAAATTCTATTGGATACAAAGACTCTTTAATAATCGATTTATTCATTCGGGCTTTTGTTAAATTTCAAGATATCGTGTGCAGGATATCCGACAGGCTTTTATGTTATTAATTAGCGTATTTATGTATGGCTTAAGCCATACGTAATGGTTTTCCCAATAGCTTATATATGTTGTACTATATATATTAGTAGAGTATCGTATTTATGTACACAAATTAGTTAGAAATGGCATGTTGTACTATATATATATATATATGTATATATTTTAGTTTTAGACGTACGTGGCACTAGCCTCTCTTTTTATTACTCTTTTTTTTTTTGTGTACGTATGATCGTAAGCTAGTAAGCGTCGAACTTTGTTATTTCTTGTCTTTGTAAAATTACTACTACCAAATAGTATCTTTTAGATTTAGTTATAAATTTGTCTCTCTTTTTAACTATTAATGGAGTACCGGCTTAATTAATTAAAGAAGTCACTGGAATAGCTTATTAAACTTCATTGGTTGATTAGAGTCCTTCGTGGGGGTAATCTTATTCTTAAAACTTACTACTAATCAAGCCAAGCGATTGATCACTCACTAACAGTTAATTAAAAAGGATACTATGTATATTTGATTTTTAACTTGTGTTGTCGTGTACACCATAAGAAGAAGGGTATTTTGCCGCTTTATTTGTTATGTCACTTATGTTGTGACCCAAAATTGATATTTTGCATATATAGTATTTTGCCAATATGGAATTTACGATATATGAGTCAGTGTATTTAGAACCACATTCTTTAGTAATTTCCCTTGCTATTTTCCAGCCACTACAATTATCTTTTATAAGGAAAAAAGAATAACTTAAAGAAAATGTCAATATTGCAAATTACATGGAGACCAATCCTCAAGAAACAAAATTCATATATCTTTGCTAGCACCTACATGTTCATGAACTAGCAAAGACTTGGCAAAAAAAAACTTATTCATATTTCACAAAATCTTGATAAATCGGAAGTAGCAAATGGGAGTACTAGTTATTCCAAACAAATATTTCAATGAAGAAAAATATAAACACAAGCAAACTTCGCTTAATAGTTTCAAAGCCAACGAAAACCAAAAGGTTTGGACTAGGAGTCTCCATATTTTAATAACTAAAATTAACTAAATAGCCAATTTACATACACAAACTAAGGATGTCGATTTATAACTTTCGGTTTAAGTAATTGAAATATTCACTAAGCTAATCCCATTTGATTTTCCACTTAAAAAATCCACTAAAACTTGTAGGGGCACAAATCTTAGAAGCGAACCACTTTATGCAATGGTACCAAATGTTATAATCGTGTCCAAATTTCAAACATTCAAGCATTAACAATATGGTTGTTGTTAATATCAAGGTTTTAGCAACAGTTGTATTCCAATCCCACAACCCCGCAATCCATGATCCTCCAAAAAGAAAAATTAGAAAATAGAAAGTAAAGAGACGATTGATTACATGGGTGCGAAGCAATTAATAGAAAGTAAAGAGAGATTATATTCTTTAGTTTCATTAACTTCACACAAAGGGCTCAAGCAATTGTAAAATTAATTAGTATATATTTGGTACCACTCTCATGCATAAATTCTACATCTTAAGTATGAAAAATGGCTATTTGTACCTGCAGTGGTGTCGTTGCCACGGCCATTGTGGTGGTGGTGATGGTGGGTGGCGACGGTGATCGTGGTGGTGGTGGTGGTGATGGTGGGTGGCGCGTTTTCCCTCTTTTCCTCTTCTCTTCTCCCCTTCTCCTCTTTTCTCCCTCTTTTTTCTTCTTCATTGAGAGTAACGAATCGGGCTCGAACCGGTTAATTGGAATAGATCGTGATCATATCGGCCGACCGCGTCGCGGTCGCTAATTTTAAATGATGTGGAGTATCGGCACCGCATGCGATCAATGATGATGTGAGTGGTCGCAAATAACTAAGGCGCCAATATTTCGTACCAATTTTTGGAGGTAAAAATGATTTTGCGACCAAATAGCGATATCGGGTTCCGTCATTAACATAATCTAGCGACCAAATTCAAGAGCGGTCATTAAATGGCGGTCGCTAGTAACACTTTCTCTGCGACCAAAAAGTGCGATCATTGATGTTTTTGGTCATTTATAAAGATTTTCTTGTAGTGGACTAACGATAATTTGTTGTATATTATCTTAGTCATAATATCCTTTATCGGGCTAGTTGAGCTCACCCTTTTCCTTGTTGTTCCATTTTTCTTCTCGGAGGCGAGAATGTAGCGCGTACTAGTCGGGGTATGGAATGAAGGTTCTAGAGAGAGTTGTTTAGTAGTCCTCACCATTTTTGTAAAATAATGTATCAATAATTGTGATGGGGATTTATTTGGGTATGTATATTGTCTAGAAGACAATGCACGACAAATGTATTAATAAAGTTGTAGTTATTTCTGTACCATGTATTTGGCGACTCAGAATGGGTTGGATGGAATGGACCTATTTTGGGGGCATCACTGTTGGTATCGTAGCTTAGGGATATGATCTCCAAGCGGAGATCGGGGAATAGAACTAGGAGGGCAGAGACGAGTAAATCCTTCGCTAGTGTGTCCTACCTAAGCTTATTTGTTAGTTGGTCAGTATATAGGGATATTATGTGATATATTGATTTCCTTAATTAACCCTTGTTTTATGACAGTATTTGAGAATGTCGAGAGAATATTAACAATGGAGTAAATGAGACCGTGGAGATGCCTGTATTTACCAACGAGGAGAACGTCTGTGGTGGCAATATACCTCCCATTGAACAACACCACCGAAAGCGTATGATGAACGAGGGATGTTTAGAAGTTTTTGCGCTTCATGCAAAATCGATTTAGGAGACTCGTGTTCAAAATACAGAGAAAATGATAGTAATTCACGGGTGGTCATAGCCAAGAGCTTCAAAGAGTTGGGACCACCGTAACTCAGGGAAAGCCGAATCCGATTAAAGGCGAGACGTGGGTCAAACAAATTACCAAGATATTCGATGTCTTGGGATGCACGGAGGAACAGAAAGTTCCATTCACTACTTTTATGTTCAGTAACGAGACAGATTCTCGGTGGGAATCGTGAAGCGTACCCCATCCAATTTGCACTCAAAGATGTCATGGGAGAGACATTTCAGAAATGGGGATCAATGACAAGTACTTCCCGAAAGTATTATATATATGAAGGAAGTGGAGTTTATTAGAGGGCGAGTAATAACATGACGGTGTCCCAAAGACGAGGCGAAGTTCATGGAGTTATCCAGTTTTCAGCACCTCATTTGGTGGAGAATGAGGAACGATGACGCGGATGTTTCGAGAGGTTTGAAACCCCAGACACGTCGATATCTCATTTCTCATAAATTTTCTCTCTATTCGGATGTTGTCAGCGAGGCTCGGTTGTTAGAGCGAGATAACGAGTACGCTTCAACCGAGGGACCATAACCAGGATTATATCAAGATAGCGATCATCGTAATAACGATAACCCCGGAGAGAAAGAAGAATACTTGACAAAGGCGGTAACCACTCCGTGGTAATCGTGGCCATGAAAATAGAAGAAGCGAGTTGGGAGGAGATTTTAAAAGAGGAGATTCAACAATGACCATGTGAAGACGTCGGCCACCAAAGAAGAACTAGTTCCAAGGGAGGAGAAAGACCACCTACCAGGTATATTACAAATGCGGAAAGAGGGACATATCATTAAACCCGCCCTACAACAGCTTTAAGGTATGCTATAATTGTGGAAAAGAAGGACATATAGCTCAAGATTGGTAAGACCCCAAATTTTATAAATAAAGATGAATTTTTTCTATAAATATTATTTTTGAATATTATGGAATAAATTTGATATAATGTTATAGTTAGGGTAATATTTATAAATTTTGCAAAGTATGCAAGTTGTTATAAAATATTCGTTTGGCTCTGGGAATATTCTTTTTGTTAGGAATATTCGTATAACGGCTCAATCATCGGTGGACCCCATAATGTAATTATTGCTTGGATTGAGAAAAACGACAAAAACATTTTATAAAAATAACTATGAGGTGTTACCGTTAAAACCGCTGAACTACCCGGTGGTAAAAGTACAAGAATACGCTGGAGTCGTATAAGAAGACACTGAGATTGATTATCGATGCTTACGCGAGAAGTCACTCACCTATGCTCAATTATCACTACAAGAATTGTTTATCATATCTCTTATATTATTGATTCAATTATTGTCACAAGATCATCTCAGATAATATGTTATAGTATTAAATCAATAATTGAGACGACAAGTTATAAATGATTAATAATTGTTGAAAGATTAAATATGTGTTGATGAAAAAAAATGATTTGTGGTAAGTTTGATTATTTTATGGGGGCCCATATGTCATCATCTAAGAGTTTCTTCAATAATAGTAATTACCTTCGTCAATAATAGTAATTACCCTTGTGAAATAGTACTTACCTTCGTCAATAGTAATTACCTTCGTAATAAGTAATTTACCTTCATGAATAAGTATTTACCTTCACAATAGTATTTACCTTCGTTAATAGTAATTACCTTTACCAGACGTCGAACCACTTGTACCTTCACATTACAAACCAGCCGAACCACTTGTCGCTTCACATTACAAAGGCCGAACCACTTGTCGCTTCACATTACAAAGGCCAAACCACTTATCTTTTCACATCATTAGTCGTCAAGCCACTTCATTTTTCACACTAAGCAAAGTGCTAAGCTAGAAATCTTCTATAAATAGAGGCCTAGGGCTTCATTATTTTTTCACTTAATTCATTCAAGCTTATAGAGAGAAAGTATAGAGAGAATAAGAGAGAAAGAAGAAGAGTATTTTGTTACTACACCGCCGCAGATTCAATCTCCTACCAAATGTAAGGGTGTTATTCTTTCTTATTCATGAAGAGAACTCGTTGTTATTCCATCGCTTATTATTCTCATTGGAATAACTCAGATAAGTGGTTTACCCTATACTTGGTGACATTCTTCTATTATTCTCGCTGAACATCCTCGTCATGTGTTTTACACCGACCGGGTTCCGCTTTTTTTATTATTATTCTCGCTTGAACATCCTCGTCTGCAGGTTTTACACACCGACCGGTTCCGCTTTTTATTATTATTCTCGCTGGAACATCCTCGTCGTGTGTTTTACACCGACCGGTTCCGCCTTTTATTATTCTCGCTGAATATCCTATCTCGTGTGTTTTACACCGGATCCGGTTCCATCTTTATTATTCTCGCTTGAACATCCTCGCTTGGCGAAATTTCACCCCGACCGTTCCGTTATTTATTATTCTCGCTGAATAACCTCGTCTGCGCTAAGGCCTATCGCATTTACGGTGATTTCTTTTGTTATTCCATTCTTTATTATACCCAAATGGTTAAAACTTTGACTTCTATACTCCATGAAATTAGTGGAATATCCTCGATATTTGCGTTTCATCCAAAGATCTTTTCATGAAAATATTCTTCCGATCATTCTTGAATTTTACTCTACAAAACAAAGATCATGTCGATAATTTGACGTTAATAATTCCCCGGATAAAATAATTCTTGAACTTGTTTTATCAATTCTTATATCATTGTCATCATCCTCATGTTTATATTTTTTAAAGTCATCTCGTGGCCAGTAGTGCATGATGGACTTGGTATGATTATGACCAGAGACTATTCGTAATCATGACCGTAATGTTACAAATGATGTGGTAAAAATCCTCGCGTCAGAGTAGTGCATCGATGGACAATTGTTGGCATGATCATGACCATTAATGAATACACAAATATTCTCGGCCCGTAGTGTATGAATAATTGTGGTCGTGATACTAAAGAATATCCTCGGCCGTAAAGTGTAAGTGATTCGATGATGTGGAATATTTATTAAAGTCGAGTCTCAAATATAAACAAAGGATGATGAAAACCTTTAAAATCTAAAAGATAGTAGACTTTATTTTCTACTTGACTTTTTAATGGATCAGATATTCCACCGCAGCTTAAACCGGTTGTTTATTGTATTTTATCGCTTTAACATTGTCAAGACTATTGATAATTTATTCGCATTATCTTAGTCATAATATTTCTTCGGGCTAGTTGAGCTCACCCTTTCTTTCACCGTTTCTTCGTGAAATGAGAATATAGCCGACGAGCCTGGGAAACGAGTGATGGTCCCAAGATAAGATTAGTAGTCCTCACTATTCTCGTGAAATAGTGTGATAATAATTGTAATGAGGACTCCTTTTTCGAGTTTGTATAATATCTAGTAGATTTATATTTGTATTTAAACTCACGCTTTATGTCGATTGCATACCTACGCTTATGTTAGTAAGTTGTATTTAAATTCGTACTACGTAAGTGGCGACCCAAGACGGGTGATGTATACCTAATTTTGGGGGCGCACAACTTGGTATCGTAGCTTAGGATATGATCCCCGCTAAGATGTGAGAATAGTACTAGAGGGGAGAGACGGGAATACCTTCGCTAGTATGACCTACCTAAGTTTATGTGCTATTTTATCGGTTGGTCGTAAGATAGGGATAATTTGTTACACGTCAATTAACCTTTTGTTTTGTGGCGATGATTCAAAATGACATCCGAGAATGTTGAGAATAAGAATGGAGCGCAGCGATCGCTGATTCACCACATATCAATAATCGTGATAATGTGCATCGTGAAGGCGACAAACCTCATGCAAACAAACAACACCGACCAAATGATGAATGATCAAATGTTCGTGAGAGGCTTTATGCAATTATGCAACAAAGAAAGCAGAGCGACTCGCCCAAAACGTAGGTGGAAACACGGAAACTCTCAAAGCACACCGCTAAACAATTCAAGGAGCCGACCACCGAGTTTTAAGGAGAGCCAAAACCAAACCACTCGCTAAGCATGGATAAAGCAGATTACCAAGATATTTGATGTCTTGGGATGCTCCGAGGAGCAAAAGGTTCCTTTGCCGCTTTTATGTCATGCGGAGAGGCGGACATCGTGGGAATCCAGAAAACGACTCAACCAAATTGTCAGATCAAGATATCTTGGGAGAAGTTCCAGAGTCGTTCAACGACAAATACTTTCCCGAAAGTATTCGCCATACGAAGGAGGTGGAATTTATCAAGTCGAACAAAACAATACGACCGTGTCGCAATACGAGGCAAAATTTATGAGTTATCACTATTATATCCCCACTTGGTGGATAATGAAGAGAGAATGGCGCGAATTTTTTAAGAGGTTTGAAGTCGAGATACGCCAACATCTTATTTCTCATAAACCGTGTTTGTATTCGATGTTGTAAATAGGCTCTCGCTTAGTGGAACGCGATAATGAGTCAACACAACTAAAAGAGAGCAAATTAAAGAAAATTATAATACCAAATGAGAGTAGTCATCGGTTTGGACAACAAGCGTGAGGGAATCAATGTGCCGATATGGTAACCACTTCTTATGGTAATCGTACAAAACAATAAGAATGGACATTTCAAGAAAAGGAGATTCAACAATGATGGAAAGACGCCAAAGACCAAAGACCCATTGTTAAGGAAGGAGAAAGACCACCTATCATATGCTTCAAATGCGAGAGAGAGGGACACATCACCAAAATCAAGGCCATGCCATTCAAAGCATGTTATAATTGTGGAAGAGAAGGTCACTTAGCTCGATTTTTGTCATTGCCATCAAGACAAATTCAATAGGATGGAGGCACCAAAGGCCATCCCGTAAAATTCAAAACCCAGAAGTGCAAAGGAGAGCGCTTGTCAGACCTCCCCAAAGAGCAAGGAACCGAATGAGGTCATCACGTAAGCTTATCATAAACTCTAATGAAGTCTATACTTTATTTGATACCGGTTTCTACCCATTCTTTTATTTCTCCTACTTGCGCCATCGATTAAATTTGACTCGAGAAATTAGACTTTGACTTATCTCGTGGAAACTCCGCTGGGAGAAACCTTCATTACATCCACTCGCTTATAAGTCTTGTTTGGTTCAAATCGGTACCTTCACATTACCGTCGATCTTATTTCATTAAAATACTTGATTTGACGTGATTCTAGGATTGATTGGTTAACTACTTATCATGCAAAAATTGATTGTTTTCGTAAGGTTGTTAGCTTTCATATTCCTAATCAACCTATTATGCTAATTCAAACGACCAAACCATTAAAATCAATCACGGCCATCTCAAGCCATAAAGCTATTCGCTTATCAAAAAACGGATGTCAAGCTTTCTTAGCTCATGTCACGATTTAAATAAAAATACGCCGCTTTTAAACGATATTCCTATTGTTAATAAATTTCCGACGATTCCCCAAGAACTTCCCGCCTACCCCTCAGAAGCGTGAAATTGAATTTTGTATCGAACCTCAACCCTAGACAAAACCTATTTCCAAAGCCCCATATCGAATGGCTCCTATCAACTTCGTGAGTTAAAGACCCAACCGCAGGAATTGTTAGACATCGGCTTTATTCGCCCTAGTACTTCTCCTTGGGGTGCTCCTGCTTCTATTCGTGAAGAAGAAAGATGGGAGTATGCGACTTTTGTATTGATTATCGGGAGTCAATCATGTCACCATCAAAAATAGGTATCCATTGCCACGTATTGATGACCTGTTTGACCAACAGCAAGGAGCCAAATTCTTTTCAAAGATCGATCTTCGCTCCGGATATCACCACCAATTGAAGATTAGAACCACCGACATTCCAAAGACGGCTTTCGTAACTCCCAGACGGCATTATGAATTCCTAGTCATGTCCTTTGATCGACTAATGCCCCGCCGCCTTCATGGATATGATGAACCGAGTATTCAAGGAATATTTAGATCACTTTGTGGTCGCCTTTTATCGATGACATCCTTATTTATTCCAAAAGCCGTGAAGATCATGAGCAACACTTGAGGTCGACACTCCAAAAGCTTCGTGAATATAAGCTTTATGCCAAGTTGAAGAAATGCGAGTTCGGGCTCAAGAAGTAGCATTCCTTGGGCACGTGGTATCAAGTCATGGAATATCCGCTGACCCAAAGAAAGATCAAGCTATTCAAAGTCGGGAACAACCTAAATCAAAGGATCAAGTACGAGCTTTCTTGCTTAGCCGGTTATTATCGAGATTCGTGGAAGGATTTTCTCGAATCGCTACTCCATCGACTCAAATTTACTTTAAAGATACAAAGTTCTATTGAGCGAAGAATGTGAGAAGAGTTTTCAAGAACTCAAGAGGAGACTTATTTCAAGAGACTGCTCGACAATACCATCCGCCTCGGAGGGATTTGTCATCTACAAAGTGATGCTTCGGCAAAGGGTTGGGATGTGTTCTTATGCAACATGGAAAAGTTATAGCCTATGCCTCACGACAACTCAAAGAATATGAGAGGAATTATCCTACTCATGATCTAGAGTCAGCAAATGTTGTTTCAGACTTAAAATTTGGAGGCATTACTTGTAGATGGGAGAAAGTGGAGATCTTTACGATCATAAAAGCCTCAAATATTTCTTCACTCAAAAGGAACTCAACATGCGACAACGACGCTGGCTTTGAACTGCTGAAAGATTATGATCATACCATCCAATACCATCCTCGAAAAGCGAACGGGTAGTAATGACGATCGAGTAGAAAATCATATGCAAGCACGAAAAGCGATATTGTCAACGCAAAGGCCCATTTTGTGTGACTTGCAAAGGATGGAGATAGAGTTAAAGACTCAGGACGCATGTGATGATAGCGAGTATACGAGTAGAACCGACTTTTAATCGATAAAGTTAAAGTCGCCAAGCTACGCACTGAGCCGATGCGTATGAGAAAAAAAAGTGCAAGAAGGTGCTATGCCGAAGCAAGAATCGATGAAGAAGGAATACTTCGAGTCAACTCCGCACTTTGTGTTCCTAACGACCCCGATTTAAAGTATAATATCATGATGGAGGCGCACAACACACCATTTGCAATCCATCTCGGGAGTACCAAAATGTATCATGATATTCGCGCATACATTTTGGTGGAGCAATATGAAGAGAGAGATAGCGCTGCTTATCTCAAGGTGTCTAACTTGTCAACGAAGTTAAAGCGAGCATCAAGTACCAAAAGGTCCATCAGAACCACTTGAAATTCCGTAATGGAAGTGGGAGCACATTACCATGGATTTCAAGCACGGCCTTCCTAAGGTTTCTCAAGGCATCGATGCGATTTGGGTCATTGTTGATAGATTGACCAAGTCTCGCTTCATTTCTTACCGATACGAGAAACTTATACACTTGAACGCTTTGCTCAGATGTATATAAACAAGATTGTAAGATCGCATGGTATGCCAAGATCCATAGTTTCGATCGAGACCCAAGATTCACTTCACGATTTTGGGTTAGTTTGCAAAAAGCTATGGGCACAGACTTTCACGATTTAGCTTTAAGATATCATCCTCGTATTTTTACGGACAAATGGAGAGGACTATTCAAACTCTCAAGATCTATTAAGACTCGTGTCCTTGATTTCAAGGAGTTGGGACAAGTTCTTACCATCGGTGGAGTTTTCCTACAACAACAAATAGTATCAAGCAAGTATCGACATGGCTCCATTCAAGCGCCAGATGGAAGAAAGTGTCGCTTCCAAAGATGCCGGGATGAGGTGGGTGAAGCAACGTTGTTGGGACCGGAGTTGGTACGTATGACTACGGAAAAGATTCAAACGATCCGACAACGATAAAAAACTCACACAAAATCGATAAAAAGAGTTATGCCGATCTTCATCGAAAGGACGTGGAATTCGATATAGAGATCATGTGTTGTTAAGAGTTGCTCCATGGAAAGGAGTTACAAGATTTGGAAAGAGAGGAAAACTTAACCCCTCGATTCATCTACCCATTTTTAATCCTCGATCGAGTAGGAACTGTGGCCTATAGACTCGCTTTTACCGCCAAATATGTCTCGTGTTCATAACGCTTTTCACATATCTATGTTACGTAAATATGTGAAAGACCCGAACCATATTATCGAGTTAGAACCCGATTTAAATAGCGGAAGATTTGACGTATGAAGAGGTTCCCTGCTCAAATTTTGATAAGAAGGAACATATTCTACGCCCAAGGTTATACCTCAAGTCAAAGTTTTGTGGAGGAACCACGATGTCGAGGAAATGACTTGGGAGTTAGAATCAAAATGAAATCAAGGTATCCTTACCTCTTCGACATACCAGTATCGCACTTCCTAAATTTCGAGGGCTTAAATTTCATGAAGGGAGGTTGTAAGACCCCAACTTTTATAAATAAAGATGAATTTTTCTATAAATATTATTTTTGAATATTATGGAATAAATTTGATATAATGTTATAGTTGTGGGTAATATTTATAAATTTTGCAAAGTATGCAAGTTGTTATAAAATATTCGTTTGGCTCTGGGAATATTCTTTTTGTTAGGGAATATTCGTATAAATGGCTCAATCATCAGTGGACCCCACAATGTAATTATTATTGCCTGATCGAGAAAACGACAAAAATATTTTATAAAAAATAACTACGAGGTGTTACCGTTAAAACTGCTTGAACTACCCTAAGTGGTAAAAGTACAAAGAATACGCCAGAGTAGTCGCATAAGAAGACATACTCAGATTGATTATCGATGCTTACGTGAGAAGTCACTCACCTATGCTCAATTATCACTACAAGAATTGCGATCATATCTCTTATATTATTGATTCAATTATTGTCACAAGATCATCCAGATATAATATGTTATAGTATTAAATCAATAATTGAGACGACAAGTTATAAATGATTAATAATTGTTGAAAGATTAAATATGTGTTTGATGAAAAAAAAATGATTTGTGGTAAGTTTGATTATTTTATGGGGGCTCATATGTCATCATCATCTAAGAGTCTCTTCATTAATAAGAAATTACCTTCATCAATAGTAATTACCCTTGTGAATAGTATTTACCTTCGCTAATAGTAATTACCTTCGTCATATATAAGAATTACCCTCATGAATAGTATTTACCTTCGCTTATAAATAATTACCTACCTTCGCTAATAATAGTAATTACCTTTACCAGACGTAATAAACGTAACCACTTGTCGTTTCACATTACAAACGCCGAACCACTTGTCGCTTCACATTACAAAAGCGCCAAACCACTTTTCACATTTCACATCATTAGTCGTCAAGCCACTTGCTTTTTCACATCTAAGAGTGCTAAGCTAGAAATCTTCTATAAATAGAGGCCTAGGGCTTCATTATTTTCACGAATTCATTCAAGCTATAGAGAGAGAGAAAGTATAGAGAGAAGAAGAGAAAAGAAGAAGAGTATTTTGTTACTACACCGCCAAGTAAAGATTCAATCTCCTACCAAATGTAAGGGGTGTTATTCTTTCTTATTCATGAAGAGAACTGTTGTTATTCCATCGCTTATTATTCTCATTGAATAACTCAGATAAGTGGTTTACCCTATACTTGGTGACATTCTTCTATTATTCTCTTGAACATCCTCGTCTGTGTTTTTACACCTAACTCGGTTCCGCTTTTTTTATTATTCTCGCTGGAACATCCTGCTCATGTGTTTTTACACCGACCGGTTCCGCTTTTTTATTATTCTCGCTGGAACATCCTGCTCAGTTTTTTACACCGACCGGTTCCGCCTTTTTATTATTCTCGCTGAATATCCTATCTCGTGTGTTTTACACCGATCTGGTTCCATCTTTATTATTCTCGTTTGAACATCCCGCTTGCGTGAATTTCACCGACCGCCGTTTCCGTTATTTATTATTCTCGCTGAATAACTCCGTCTGCGCGGCCTATCGCATGTATGGTGATTTCTTTTGTTATTCCATTCTTTATTATACCCAAATAAGTTAAAACTTTGACTTTCTATACTCCATGAAATTAGTGGAATATCCTCGATATTCAAGCTTCATCCAAAGATCTTTTCATGAAAATATTCTTCCGATCATTCTTGAATTTTACTCTACAAAACAAGATTACGTGTTGATAATTTGACGTTAATAATTCCCGGATAAAATAATTCTTGAACTTGTTTTATCAATTCTTATATCATTGTCATCATCCTCATGTTTATATTTTTTTAAAGTCATCTCGTGGGCCTGTAGTATATATATGGACTTGGTATGATTATGACCAGAGACTATTCTGTAATCACGACCGTAATGTTACAAATGATGTGGTAAAAATCCTCAAATGGGTCAGTAGTGCATCGATGGATAAATTGTTGGCATGATCATGACCATTAATGAATACACAAATATTCTCGCCCGTAGTGTATGAATAATTGTGGTCGTGATACTAAAGAATATCCTCGGCCAGAAAAGTGTAAGGGGTGATTCGATGATGTGAATATTTATTAAAGTCGAGTCTCAAATATAAAAAAGATGAAAACCTTTTAAAACCTAAAAGATAGTAGACTTTATTTTCTACTTGACTTTTTTAATGGATTACATATTCCACCGCAGCTTAAACCGGATGTTCATTGTATTTTATCGCTTAACATTGTTGAAGACTATTGATAATTTATTCGCATTATCTTAGTCATAATATTTCTTATCGGGCTAGTTGAGCTCACCCTTTCTTTCACCGTTTCTTCGTGAAATGAGAATATAGCGGGACGAGCCTGGGAAACGAGTGATGGTCCTCAAGATAGATTAGTAGTCCTCACTATTCGTGAAATAGTGTGATAATAATTGTAATGAGGACTCCTTTTTGAGTTTGTATAATATCTAGTAGACGATATTTGTATTTAAACTCACGCTTATTTATGTCGTATTGCACACCTATGCTTATGTTAGTAAGTTGTATTTAAATTTCATACCATGTAAGTGGCGCACCCAAGATGGGTGATGTATACCTAATTTTGGGGCGCCACAACTAGTATCGTAGCTAGGATATGATCCTCGCTAAGATGTGAGAATAGTACTAGGAGGGAGAGACGGGGAATACCTTCGCTAGTATGACCTACCTAAGTTTATGTGCTATTTTATTGGTTGGTCGTAAGATAGGGATAATTTGTTACATGTCAATTAACCTTTTGTTTTGTGGCAAGATTCTGAAAATGACATCCGAGAATGTTGAGAATAGCAATGGAGCACAGCGATCGCTGATTCACCACATATCAATAATCGTGATAATGTGCATCGTGAAGCGATAATCCTCATGCAAACAACAACACCGACCAAATGATGAATGATCAAATGTTCGTGAGGCTTTATGCAATTTATGCAACAAAGAAAGTAGAGAGCGACTCTCTCGCCCAAAACGTAGGTGGAAACACTTGAAACTCTCTGCGGTCACCGCTAAACAATTCAAGGAGCCGGGACCACCGGAGTTTAAGGGAGAGCCAAAACCACTTCAAGGCGCTAAGCATGGATAAAGCAGATTACCAAGATATTTGATGTCTCGGGATGCTCCGAGGA
Organism: Panax quinquefolius; assembly: GCA_020205615.1. Lineage (NCBI taxonomy): Eukaryota > Viridiplantae > Streptophyta > Magnoliopsida > Apiales > Araliaceae > Panax > Panax quinquefolius. The sequence goes on along the minus strand of CM035155.1, from coordinate 12,115,414 downwards.
GCAAAAGGTTCCTTTGCACGCTTTTATGTTGCGGAGAGGCGATTATCGTGGGAATCGTAAAACGACTCAACCTCATTGCATCAAGATATCTTGGGAGAAGTTCCAGAGTCGTTTCAACGACAAATACTTTCCCGAAAGTATTCGCCACACGAAGGAGGTGGAGTTTATCAACTTGAACAAAACAATATGACCGTGTCGCAATACGAGGCAAAATTTGTGAGTTATCACGGCTTAAGCGTCCCACTTGGTGGATAATGAAGAGAGAATGGCACGAATGTTTTTAAGAGGTTTGAAGTCGAGATACGCCAACATCTTATTTCTCATAAACCGTGTTTGTATTCAGATGTTGTAAATAGGGCTCATTTAGTGGAACGCGATAATGAGTCAACACAACTAAAAGAGAGCAAATTTAGAAAATTATAATACCAAATGAGAGAGTAGTCATCAAGCTAAGTGACAACAAGCGTGGAGGGAATCAACAGCGATTGGTAACCACTTGTGGTAATCGTACAAAAATAATAAGAATGGACATTTCAAGAAAAGGAGATTCAACAATGATGGAAAGACGCCAAGACCAAAGACCCATTGTTAAGGAAGGAGAAAGACCACCTATCATATGCTTCAAATGCGAGGAGAGGGACACATCACCCAAACTCATACCATGCCATCCAAAGCATGTTATAATTGTGGAAGAGATGGTCACTTAGCTCGATTTTGTCGCTTCATCAAGACAAATTCAAATAGGATGGAGGCACCAAAGGCCATCCCGTAAAAATTCAAACCCAGAGTCTGCAAGGGAGAGAGCGTTTGTTGTGACCTCCCAAAGAGCAAGGAACTCGAATGAGGTCATCACGAGTAAGCTTATCATAAACTCTAATGAAGTCTATACTTTATTTGATACCTTGCCTCTACCCATTCTTTTATTTCTCCTACTTGCGCCATCGATTAAATTTGACTCCTGAGAAATTAGACTTCGACTTATCTCGGAAACTCCGCTTGGGAGAAACCTTCATTACATCCACTCGCTTATAAGTCTTGTTTGGTTCAAATCGGTACCCTCACATTACCTCGTTGATCTTATTTCATTAAAAATACTTGATTTGACGTGATTCTGTGGATTGATTGGTTAACTACTTATCATGCAAAAATTGATTGTTTTCGTAAGGTTGTTAGCTTTCATATTCCTAATCAACCTATTATGCTAATTCAAACGACCAAACCATTAAAATCAATCACTACTATCTCAAGCCATAAAGCTATTCGCTTATTGAAAAACTAATGTCAAGCTTTCTTAGCTCATGTCACGATTTAAATAAAATACGCCGCTTTTAAACGATATTCCTATTGTTAATAAATTTCCGACGATTCCCCAAGAACTTCCCGCCTACCCCAGAGCGTGAAATTGAATTTTGTATCGACCTCAACCCCAGAGAAAAACCTATTTCCAAAGCCCCATATCGAATGGCTCCTATCAACTTCGTGAGTTAAAGACCCAACCGCAGGAATTGTTAGACATCGGCTTTATTCATCCTAGTACTTCTCCTCGGGGTGCTCCTGCTCTATTCGTGAAGAAGAAAAAGATGGGAGTATGCGACTTTGTATTGATTATCGGAGTCAATCATGTCACCATCAAAAATAGGTATCCATTGCCACGATTGATGACCTGTTTAACTAGTTGCAAGGAGCCAAATTCTTTTCAAAGATCGATCTTCGTCTTGATATCACCAATTGAAGATTAGAACCACGACATTCCAAAGACGGCTTTCGTAACTCCCCAGACGGCATTATGAATTCCTAGTCATGTCCTTTGATCGACTAATGCCCCGCCGCCTTCCATGGATATGATGAACCGAGTATTCAAGGAATATTTAGATCACTTTGTGGTCGCTCTTTATCGATGACATCCTTATTTATTCCAAAAGCCGTGAAGATCATGAGCAACACTTGAGGTCGACACTCCAAAAGCTTCGTGAATATAAGCTTTATGCCAAGTCAAGAAATGCGAGTTCGTCAAGAAGTAGCATTCCTTGGGCACGTGGTATCAAGTCATGGAATATCCGCTGACCCAAAGAAAGATCAAGCTATTCAAAGTCGGGAACAACCTAAATCAAGATCAAGTACGTAGCTTTCTCGGTTTAGCCGGTTATTATCGGAGATTCGTGGAAGGATTTTCTAATCGCTACTCCATCGACTCAAATTGACTTTTAAAAGATACAAAGTTCTATTGAGCGAAGAATGTGAGAAGAGTTTTCAAGAACTCAAGAGGAGACTTATTTCAAAGACCTCGCTCGACAATACCATCCGGCTCGGAGGGATTTGTCATCTACAAAGGATGCTTCTGCAAAGGGTTGGGATGTGTTCTTATGCAACATGGAAAAGTTATAGTTTATGCCTCATGACAACTCAAAGAATATGAGAGGAATTATCCTACTCATGATCTAGAGTCATAAATGTTGTCTTCGCACTTAAAATTTGGAGGCATTACTTGATATGGGGAGAAAGTGGAGATCTTTACGATCATAAAAGCCTCAAATATTTCTTCACTCAAAAGGAACTCAACACGCGACAACGACGTTGGCTTGAACTGCTGAAAAGATTATGATCATACCATCCAATACCATCCTCGAAAAGCGAACGTGGTAGAATGACGATCGAGTAGAAAATCATATGTAAGTACGAAAAGGAGATATTGTCAACGCAAAGGCCCATTTTGTGTGACTTGCAAAGGATGGAGATAGAGTTAAAGACTCTGTGGACGCATGTGATGATAATGAGTATACGAAAGTAGAACCGACTTTAATCGATAAAGTTAAAGTCGCTTTCAAGCTACGCACTGAGCCGATGCGATGAGAAAAAAAGTGCAAGAAGGTGCTATGCCGGAAGCAAGAATCGATGAAGAAGGAATACTTCGAGTCAACTCTAGACTTTGTGTTCCTAACGACCCTGATTTAAAGTATAATATCATGATGGAGGCGCACAACACACCATTTGCAATCCATCTCGAGTACCAAATGTATCATGATATTCGCCATACATTTTGGTGGAGCAATATGAAGAGAGAGAGATAATACTGCTTTATCTCAAGGTGTCTAACTTGTCAACGAAGTTAAAGCGAGCATCAAGTACCAAAAGGTCCATCAGCAACCACTTGAAATTCCGTAATGGAAGTGGGAGCACATTACCATGGATTTCAAGCACGGCCTTCCTAAGGTTTCTCAAGGCATCGATGCGATTTGGGTCATTGTTGATAGATTGACCAAGTCCGCTTCATTTCTTACCGATACGAAAACTTATACACTTGAACGCCTTCGCTCAGACAGATGTATATAAACAAGATTGTAAGATCGCATGGTATGCCAGATCCATAGTTTCCGATCGAGACCCAAGATTCACTTCACGATTTTGGGTTAGTTTGCAAAAAGCTATGGGCACAGACTTACGATTTAGCTTCTAAGATATCATCCTCGATTTTTACTGACAATGGAGAGGACTATTCAAACTCTCAAGATCTATTAAGACTTTGTGTCCTTGATTTCAAGGAGTTGGGACAAGTTCTTACCATCGGGAGTTTTCCTACAACAATAGCTTATCAAGCAAGTATCGACATGGCTCCATTCAAGCGTTGCCAGATGGAAGAAAGTGTCGCTTCTCCAAAGATGTCGGGATGAGGTGGGTGAAGCAACGTTGTTGGGACCGAGTTGGTACGTATGACTACTTTAAAAGATTCAAACGATCCGACAACGATAAAAAACCTCACAAAATCGATAAAGAGTTATGCCGATCTTCATCGAAAGGACGTGGAATTCGATATAGAGATCATGTGTTGTTAAGAGTTGTCTCCATGGAAAGGAGTTACAAGATTTGGAAAGAGAGAAAACTTAACCCTCGATTCATCTGGCCCATTTTAATCCTCGATCGAGTAGGAACTGCGGCCTATAGACTCGCTTTTACCGCCAAATATGTCTCGTGTTCATAACGCTTTTCACATATCTATGTTACGTAAATATGTGAAAGACCCGAACCATATTATCGAAAGTTAGAACCGCATTTAAATAGCGGAAGATTTGACGTATGAAGAGGTTCCCTGCTCAAATTTTGATATAGAAGGAACATATTCTACGCCCCAAGGTTATACCTCAAGTCAAAGTTTTGTGGAGGAACCACGATGTTGAGGAAATGACTTGGGAGTTAGAATCAAATGAAATCAAGGTATCCTTACCTCTTCGACATACCAGTATCGCACTTAATTTCGAGGGCTTAAATTTCATAAGAAGGGAGGTTGTAAGACCCCAACTTTTATAAATAAAGATGAATTTTTCTATAAATATTATTTTTGAATATTATGGAATAAATTTGATATAATGTTATAGTTGTGGGTAATATTTATAAATTTTGCAAAGTATGCAAGTTGTTATAAAATATTCGTTTGGTCGGGGAATATTCTTTTGTTAGGGAATATTCGCATAAATGGCTCAATCATCAGTGGACCCCATAATGTAATTATTGTTTGATTGAGAAAACGACAAAAATATTTTATAAAAATAACTACGAGGTGTTACCGTTAAAACCGCTGAACTACCCTAAGTGGTAAAAGTACAAGAATACGCTGTAGTCGCATAAGAAGACACTCAGATTGATTATCGATGCTTACGTGAGAAGTCACTCACTATGCTCAATTATTGCTACATGAAATCACGTGATCATATCTTATATATTATTGATTCAATTATTGTCACAAGATCATCTCAGATAATATGTTATAGTATTAAATCAATAATTGAGACGACAAGTTATAAATGATTAATAATTGTTGAAAGATTAAATATGTGTTGAAAAAAAAAAAATTTTGTGGTAAGTTTGATTATTTTATGGGGGCTCATATGTCATCATCTAAGAGTCTCTTCATCAATAAGAATTACCTTCATCAATAGTAATTACCTTCAGAATAGTAATTACCTTCATGAATAGTATTTACCTTCGTCAATAGTAATTACCTTCACAATATAGTAATTACCTTCTTGTGAATAGTATTTACCTTCGTTAATAGTATTTACCTTCGTTAATAGTAATTACCTTTACCGGACGTCGAACCACTTGTCGCTTCACATTACAAAGGCCGAACCACTTGTCGCTTCACATTACAAAGCGCCAAACCACTTTTCTTTTCACATCATTAGTCGTCAAGCCACTCACTTGCTTTTCACACTAAGAAAAGCTAAGATAGAAATCTTCTATAAATAGAGGCCTAGGGCTTCATTATTTTTCACTTAATTCATTCAAGCTATAGAGAGAGAAAGTATAGAGAGAATAAGAGAAAGAAAGAAGAAGAGTATTTTGTTACTACACCGCCGCAAAGATTCAATCTCCTACCAAATGTAAGGGGTGTTATTCTTTCTTATTCATGAAGAGAACTCAAGTTATTCCATTGCTTATTATTCTCGCTGAATAACTCAGTATAAGTGGTTTACCCTATACTTGGTGACATTCTTCTATTATTCTGCTGGAACATCCTGTCATGTGTTTTTACACCGACCGGTTCCGCTTTTTATTATTATTATTCTTCGCTGAACATCCTCGTCATGTGTTTTTTACAATCCCACCGGTTCCGCTTTTTTTATTATTCTCGTTGGAACATCCTCGTCATGTGTTTTACACACCGACCGGTTCCGCTTTTTATTATTCTCTCGCTGAATATCCTATCTCGTGTTTTTTACACCGGATCGGGTTCCATCTTTATTATTCTTCGTTGAACATCCCGCTTCAAGTGTGATTTCACCGACCGGTTCCGCTTCTTTATTATTCTGCTGAATAACTCGTCTGCAAGGCTCTATCGCATGTATGGTGATTTCTTTTGTTATTCCATTCTTTATTATACCCAAATTGGTTAAAACTTTGACTTCTATACTCCATGAAATTAGTGGAATATCCTCGATATTTCATGCTTCATCCAAAGATCTTTCATGAAAATATTCTTCCGATCATTCTTGAATTTTACTTTACAAAACAAAGATCATGTTGATAATTTGACGTTAATAATTCCTGGATAAAATAATTCTTGAACTTGTTTTATCAATTCTTATATCATTGTCATCATCCTCATGTTTATATTTTTTAACGTCATCTCGTGGCCTCAGAAAGTGCATAGATGGACTTGGTATGATTATGACCGAGACTATTCTATGTAATCATGACCGTAATGTTACAAATGATGTGGTAAAAATCCTCAAGTGGTCGTAGTGCATCGATGGATGCTTGTTGGCATGATCATGACCATTAATGAATACACAAATATTCTTGGCCCGTAGTGCATGAATAATTGTGGTCGTGATACTAAAGAATATCCTCGTCAGAAAAGTGTGCGGGTGATTCGATGATGTGGAATATTTATTAAAGTTTCTAGTCTCAACTATAACAAAGGATGAAAAACCTTTAAAACCTAAAAGATAGTAGACTTTATTTTCTACTTGACTCTTTTAATGGATCGCATATTCCACCGCAGCTTAAACCGTTGTTCATTGTATTTTATCGCTTAACATTGTTGAAGACTATTGATAATTTATTCTCGCATTATCTTAGTCATAATATTTTTCTTCTTCGGGCTAGTTGAGCTCACCCTTTCTTTCATCGTTCTTCAGAAATGAGAATATAGCCGGGACGAGCCTGGGAAACGAGTGATGGTCCCTCAAGATAGCATTAGTAGTCCTCACTATTCTCGCGAAAATAGTGTGATAATAATTGTAATGAGGACTCTTTTGAGAGTTTGTATAATATCTAGTAGATTTATATTTGTATTTAAACTCACATTATATGTCGATTGTACACGACAGTTATGTTAAGTCAAGTTAGTTTTACGCCCCAAAATAGGTATACATCACCCATTCCACCCATTCGAGTTGTCAATACATGGTACGTAAACAACTACAACTTTATTATTACAACAAGAAAACTCGTGAGTTTAAATACAAATATTATCTTCTGCATAATATTTATACTCAAATAAATCCTCATCACATTTATCGATACATTATTTTACAAAAATGGTGAGGACTACTAAACAATCCTTTCTAAAACCTTCATTCCATACCCCGACTGCATCTCGCTATATTCTCGCCTCCCGAGAAGAATGGAACAAAAGGAAAAGGGTGAGCTCAACTAGCTCAAGAAGAATATTATGACTAAGATAATATACAACAAATTATCGTTAGTCTTCAACAGGAAAAATCTAATAGAATACAATAGACAACAAGTTTCGATCAATATTCGCAATGAAATAATAATTCATAGAAGAGTTACGTAGAGAATGAAATCTACTATAATCTATGAATTTAATTAAAAATTCATCATCAAAATTTTATCCTCAGAACATCAATCAATATTCATCTCAAATCAAACATTCATCTTTGCACTACTACAGCCAAAGATATTCATCACCTACCATGTTCATCTCAACACTGCTCATCTTTGCACTACAAAGCCAAAGATATTCATCACCGGGTCATGTTCATTTAAACACTGCTCATCTTTGCACTACAGCCAAAGATATTCTTCAGAAATCATTCATCTTTGCACTACAGCCAAAGATATTCAATAATATCATCATTTAAGACCGAGGATGATGAAAAATATTTTAAAGAACGAATCCAAAGAAACAAAATGACAAGGATTAAGGATTAAGATTCGTATTTGTTTTATCCATGTCCAACAATACCTCAAAAATAATCATAGTGGTGTAAAATTCAAGAATGATCAAAACACGGATACAATCAAAGCTAGTATCCGTAATAGATATTTTGGACTAAAAGAAGAAATTTTATTTTTCGATGAATAGTGCCGATACGTGAATAAGTGTCAGAGATACGTGAATAGTGCCGTATACGTGAATAAGAATCCGACACCAAAAGATAGAAATTCCACAAAAAAAAACATTTTCACGCTTTAATCGTGAATAGTACTCGTGAATAAGAATCTCGTGAATAGTAACTCATGAATAGTAACTCGTGAATAAGAACCCATGAATAGTAACCCCGACATGAAAAAGTTCCAAATTTGATAAAAAGTTCCAACTAATATTTCAAAGATAATGATATCAAGAAATAATATCATCCGAAAAAAATAACATCCCTTACCTCAAAGAATCAAGATTTCTAAGGAAAGGCTCAAGTGATGTCAATGAAAAACTTGTACTAAATAAAGAACTCTCAAAGTATCTAAATACTCACAAAATACGCCAATAATATAGAGAGAGAAAGAGAGAAAACTTTGTTTCGTGTGATTTTCAATTCTAACTTAAATTTCTATTTATAGAAAATGTTAGCCCACCAAGCAGCATTTGACCAAGCACCGATGGCTTTACTACCTCGCTACTATTGCCACCCACCACATTTGAAATAAAATTCAGCACATTTCTTCACCAACCACAAGTGGGGCCCACTCAATTCTAGAATTTTCCACCAAAATCAATTATAAACCTAATTTTCGAATCCGACACCTCTTAAAATTCACAACAAATCATTCGTGCATTTTTAATCTGCTCAAAATTTGTGGACATATACTCAACTTATGTATGTATAACATACCCAAAATTACCACAATCCAACTATTTGATTAAAAATTATAACCCCGCAATATATCTCAAAACCCCCGATTTAATTTTTAATACCTCCAACTGCAAAAATACCGATAAAACACCTCAACAATAATTTCTTCATTTATAACCACATAAATAAATCCATCATTTATATCCACATAAAATAAATATTTTTATCATATGAATCAATAATTAATTATTCACAAATAATATTACGTAATCACAATTATGACAACCAGCCGCTCCTGTGAAAGAGGGGCTTCCGATAAGGATTTCTCCTCATCGGGCGCCGCAATTAGGTGACCAAACCTCTCCTCGATGTAACTTTCTAGACATTGCCAATAATGCTATCTAATAATATTATTCAAATAATATGAATTATTGATCCGATAATGGAGATAATGTGCAAAGGACAATTATCGAACAACAATAATATAAAATATCAACGCAAAGAATTATCAATCAATAAAATAAAATATCAATAAGAATTCATCGTGAAAATTATCGAGTAGTGCCTTTTACGTAAGGATCAATAATTCAACAATACTCGCAATACCGCAGTGCATCGCGGCAACCACGCCAGACATCGTATTTTAACCACCGTATTCCAACAGCCTTTAATTCAGAATAACTACGCCGTTATTTTTAACCAACTTATATTTGTCGCTTTCTTCATCCAATCGCTCACATGGGCCCACACATGGTCGCTACTGTCAGCATTTAATATTCCCCGACAAAGCATTTAATATTCCACGACCAAACGAATATTCCCCGACAAAATGAATATTTTATAACCACTCATTTATTTTGAAATATTTATGATTTAACCCTTAACTATCCACATTAATCAAATCAACCCTTACTATTTCAAAATAATAAATAAAGGAAATTCCTTTTTATTTAAAAAAAATTGGTCTTACAACCTCCCTTCTTATGAAATTTCGCCCTCGAAATCGACGACGACGCACTGGTGTTTTTCAAAAGATGAGGATACCTCGCTTTCATTTCCGCTTCCAATTCCTGTGTCATTTCTCTATAAAGATGATTCCTCCACAAAACTTTAACTTGTGGTATGACCTTTCACAGTAGGGACATGCTCCTTCCTATCCAAGATCTTGATAGTACCTCCTCATACGCTAAGTCTTCTGGCTATCTCGTCCTGCTTCTAACTCAATAACGTGGTTCGGTCTTTCACATATTTACGAGTACGATATGTGAAACACATTATGAACACGAGACATACTTTGAGGTAACGCAAGTCTATAGGCTACATTTCCTACTCCTGGTCAAGAATTTGAAATGGACCAATAAATCGTGGATCGAGCTTTCTCTCTTCCCCCAAATCTTGTAACTCCCTTCCATGAGCAACTCGCAACAATACATGATCCCCTACATTAAATTCCACGCCCTTTCGATGAAGATCCGCATAACTCTTTTGTCGATCTTGAGCCGCTTTGTATACGCTTGTCGAATCATTTGGATCTTTTCTAGAGTCATACGCATTTCAACTCCGTCCCAACAATGTTGCTTCACCCACCTCATCCCAACATATCGAGAACGACATTTTCGGCCCATATAATGCTTCAATGGAGCCACACCTATACTTGCTCGATAATCGTTGTTGTAGGAGAATTCCACCAATGGTAAATACTTATCCCAACTACCCTTGAAGTCTAGGACACGTAGTCTTAATAAATCTTCAAGAGTTTGAATAGTCCTCTCTCGATTGTCCGTCTGCTTTTGGGGATGGTATGTCAACTAAATCGCAAACTGCGCTCATAGCTTTTTGCAAGCTAACCCAAAATCTTGAAGTGAATCTTGGGTCACGATCCGAAACTATGGATACAGTATGCCATGCAACCTCACAATCTCATTTACGCATATACTAGCAAGACGCTCAAGGAATAAGTCTCCGTGATCGGCAAGAAATGAGCGTATTTGGTTAATCTATCAACAATAACCCAAATAGCATTGATGCCTTGAGAAACCGTAGGAAGACCCGTAACGAAATCCATGGTAATGTGTTCCCACTTCCATTCCGAATCTCAAGTGGTTGCAACGGACCCTTAGGTACTAGATGTCTCCGCTTTACACGCTGGGCAAGTTAAACACATCGAGATAAACTTTGCAATCTCTCTCTTCATATTATTCCACCAAAATGTATGTCAAGATCACGATACATTTTAGTACTTCCGTGATGGATTGCAAATGGTGTATTGTGTGCCTCCATCATAATCTTGTACTTCAAATCGTAGTCGTTAGAACACAAAGTCTAGAGTGGACTCAAGTATTCCTTCTTCATCAATTCTCGCCCCTAATAGCTCCTTCTTGTACTTTCTTCTTCATACGATCACCCGCCTGCTGGCTCGAGCAACCTTAACTTTTTCTATTAAAGTCGGCTCTACGCGATACTTGACATCATCGCACTCGCTCCTCAAGATATGATCTTCTACTCAATGCGCACCACCACGCTCGCTTTTACCAGATGGTATCAATAGTGTGGTCGTAGTCTTCAATAGCTCGAGCCAACGTCACCGCCGCATGTTGAGTTCTTTTTTTGAGTGAAGAAATATTTAAGGCTTTTATGATCCGAATATATCTCCACTTTCTCCCATATAGATAGTGCTCCATATCTTTAACGCTGAACGATCACGCTAACTCTAGATCATGAGTAGGATAATTCCTCTCATACTCTTTTTAAGTTGTCATGAGGCATAGGCTATGACTTTCCCACGCTGCATGAGAACACATCCTAACCCTTTGCCTCAAGCATCATCAGAGATAACAAATCCATCCGAACCAGATGGTATTGTTAGAACAATAAATAAGTCTCCTCTTAAGCTCTTGGAAACTTTTCTCGCATTCTTCGCCTCCAAACGAATTTCAGATCCTTCCGAAGTTAGCCGAAGTTAATGGAGTAGCGATTCGAGAAAACCCTTCCACGAATCTCCGATAATAACCAAATAAGCCCAAAAGCTACGTGATTTCAACACCGACTTTTGGCTGCTCCCAACTTTGATTGCTTCAATCTTCACGGATCAACAGATACTCCATGTTTTGACACCATGATGCCCAAGAAATGCTACTTCCTCGCCGTAACTCGATTTCTTCAATTTGGCATATAGTTGGTTTTCACGAAGCCTTTGAGTACCAAATTCAAATGGTGCTCATGATCTTCACGACTTTTGAATATATAAGGATGTCATCAATAAAGACAACAACGAATCGATCCAAATATTCCTTGAATACTCTGGGCTTCATATCCATGAAAGTCGCAGGAGCATTAGTTAGTCCGAAAGACATGACTAAGAATTCATAATGCCCATACCGAAGTTCTCGAAGGCGCCTTTGAATATCCTCGCCTTTAATTTTCACCGATGATATCCGTAATCGAAGATCGATTTTTGAAAAGAATTGTGCCCCTTGAATCGGTCAAACAAGTCATCAATACGAGGTAGAGGATACCTATTCTCGATGGTGACATGGTTCAATTCCCGATAGTCAATACAAAGTCGCATACTCCCGCCTTTTTTTTTTACAAATAAAACAGAGCACCCCAAGGAGACGTACTAGACGAATGAAACCGATGTCCAACAATTCCTCGTAGTTGACCTTTAACTCCTCAAGTTCAATAGAGCCATTCGATATGGGTTTTAGAAATGGGCTTTGTACCAGTTCAAGATCAATAAAGAATTCAACTTCACGCTCGGGGTAGACCGAAGTTCTTCAGAAATACCCGAAAGTCAATAACAACAGAATATTATTCAAATTTGACGTGTCTTTATTCAAATCCATAACATGGGCTAAGAAAGCTTGACATCCGCTTTTCAATAAACGAATAGCTTTATGATTAGATATGATGTTGATTGATTTTAATGGTTTAGTTGTTGAATTCGCATAACAGTCAAGTTGGTTAGAATATGAAAACTAACAACCTTACGAAAACAATCAATTTTGGTACGATGAGAGTAGTTAACCAATCAATCCCTAAAATCACATCAAAAGCAAGTATCTTTAAAGAGATAAGGTCAATGTGTAAGGTAATGGTGCCAACTTGAATCAAACAAGATTTATAAACAAAGGGATGTGATGAAAGTTTCTCCTAACGGAGTTTCCACAGATAGATCAAAGTCTAATTTCTCCTGAGTCAAGTTTAAACGCTGAGCACATGCAGAGAGATAAATGAATGGGTAGCACCCCAGATTAAGTAAGGTATAAACTTCGCAAGAATTTATAAATAGCTTACCCGTGATCACCTCGCTTGGGTTCCTCGATTATGACCAAATACAACAAACGCCTTCCCTAATCGCTGACTTTCGACTTTTCTCGGGATGTTTTTTTTGAGTCACCGTCCCATCGAACTAGGTTTCGCTATCTGCATAATCTCGAAAGCGATATGTCCTTCCTTTCCACAACTATAGCATACCTTGAACTGCTAGGCGCTTTGACCGATATGTCCTCTTTTTCGTGATTTGTAGATATATGACCGGTGGTCGCTTCTCCTCCCTTAGAACCGGGCTTGTCACGCAAGACCGCTGCCTTCACATAGTCGTTGTTAAATCTCCTCTTTTTAAAATCTCCTCCTAACTCGCTTCTTCGCTTTTCACGACCATGATTACCACCAGAGTGGTTACCATTTCATCCGTCTGCTTTTCTCCGCAGTTATCATTATTCTGCTGATCGCTATCTCTGGTACGATCCTCGTTATGGTCCTCACCGACCGTACTCTCGTATCTCGCTTCTAATAATTGAGCCCTGCTTAACATCATCTAATAAAGAGAAAGTTTATGAGAAATGAGATATCGACGATGCCGGGTTTCAAACCTCTAAGAAACATCCGCCATACGCTCCTCATTCTCCACCAAATGAGGTGCAAACTCGATAACTCGCAAACTTTGCCTCGCATCGAGACACCGCCATGTTGTTTTGCTCTAACTCGATGAACTCCACTTCCTTCATACGACGTAACACTTTCGTGAAAGTATTTGTCATTAAATAGTCTCTCAAACGCCTCCCAAGACATGCCGAAAAGTACCGATGGGTACGCTTCACGCATCTCCCACCAAGAGTCCGCTTCGCCACTTTTAACATAAGGTGGCGAATGGAACCTTCGTTCCTCCGCATCCCAAGACATCGAATATCTTGCAATTTGTTTGACCCATGTTTCCGCCATGATCGGATCCGCTTTCCTTAAATTCGTGGTCCCAACTTTTCAACTCGCTTGGTCAGGATAACCCGTGAATTGCTATCATTTCTCCTCAGATTTTGAACACGAAGTCTCCTCGTCGATTTTGCATGAACCGCAAAAAACTTCTAAACATCCCCTCGCTCATCATCTCGCCCATGGTGTTGTTCACAGGAGGAACATTGCCACTGCTGCACGCTCTCCTCGCTGGTAAAGACACAGCATCTCCACTATCTCATTTACTCCATCATTAATATTCTCAAATGACATTCTCAAATACCGCCATAAAAACAAGGGTTAATTAAGGAAATCAATATATCACATAATATCCCTATATACCGACTAACTAACAAATAAGCTTAGTAGACACACACTAGCAAGGATTTACTCGCCTCTCCTCCTAGTTCTATTCCCCATCTCCGCCAGAGATCATATCCCTAAGCTCGATACCAACCGCGACGCCCCCAAAAGGTAGGTATACATCACCCATTCTCGAAAGGCTGTCAATACATGGTACGTAAAACAACTACAACTTTATTATTACAACAAGAAATCGTGAGTTTAAATACAAATATTATCTTCTGATAATATTTATACTCAAATAAATCCTCATCACATTTATCGATACATTATTTTACAAAAATGGTGAGGACTACTAAACAATCCTTTCTAAAACCTTCATTCCATACCCCGACTGCATCTCGCTATATTCTCGCCTCCCCGAGAAGAATGGAACAAAAGGAAAAGGGTGAGCTCAACTAGCTCAAGAAAGAATATTACGACTAAGATAATATACAACAAATTATCGTTAGTCTTCAACAGGAAAAATCGATAGAATACAATAGACAACAAGTTTCAGATCAATATTCGCAATGAAATAATAATTCATAGAAGAGTTACGTAGAGAATGAAATCTACTATAATCTATGAATTTAATAAATTCATCATCATCAAATTTTATCCTCAGAACATCAATCAATATTCATCTCAAATCAAACATTCATCTTTGCACTACAGCCAAAGATATTCATCACCATTATGTTCATCTCAACACTGCTCATCTTTGCACTACAAAGCCAAAGATATTCATCACTTGGTCATGTTCATTTAAACACTGCTCATCTTTGCACTACAGTGCCAAAGATATTCTTCAGAAATCATTCATCTTTGCACTACAAAAGCCAAAGATATTCAATAATATCATCATTTAAGACCGAGGATGATGAAAAATATTTTTAAAGAACGAATCCAAAGAAACAAAATGACAAGGATTAAGGATTAAGGATTCGTACTTTGTTTTATCCATGTCCAACAATACCTCAAAAAATAATCATAGTGGTGTAAAATTCAAGAATGATCAAAACACGGATACAATCAAAGCTAGTATCCGTATAGATATTTTGGACTTAAAAGAAGAAATTTTATTTTTCGATGAATAAAGCCAGATAATAGTGTGAATAATAAGGTCAGATACGTGAATAAAGTGCCGTATACACGTGAATAGTAACTCCGACACCAAAAGATAGAAATTCCACAAAAAAAAAACATTTTCACGCTTCATTTAATAGTACTCGTGAATAAGAAACTCGTGAATAAGAACTCATGAATAGTAACTCGTGAATAAGAACTCATGAATAGTAACCCCACATGAAAAAGTTCCAAATTTGATAAAAAGTTCCAACTCAATATTTCAAAGATAATGATATCAAGAAATAATATCATCCTAAAAAAAAATAACATCCCTTACCTCAAAGAATCAAGATTTTCTAAGGAAAGGCTCAAGTGATGTCGAATGAAACTTGTACTAAAATAAAGAACTCTCAAAGTATCTAAATACTCACAAAATACGCCAATAATATAGAGAGAGAAAGAGAGAAAACTTTGTTTCGTGTGATTTTCAATTCTAACTTAGCCCTCTATTTATAGAAAATGTTAGCCCTACCAAGCAGCATTTTGACTCACACCGATGGCTTTACCGCTACTATTGCCACCCACCACATTTGAAATAAAATTCAGCACATTTCTTCACCAACCACAAGTGGGGCCCACTCAATTCTAGAATTTTCCACCAAAATCAATTATAAACCTAATTTTCGAATCCGACACCTCTTAAAATTCACAACAAATCATTCGCATTTTTTTAACGCTCAAAATTTGTGGACATATACTCAACTTATGTATGTATAACATACCCAAAAATTACCACAATCCAACTATTTGATTAAAAATTATAACCCCGCAATATATCTCAAAACCCCCGATTTAATTTTTAATACCTCCAACTGTAAAATACCGATAAAACACCTCAACAATAATTTCTTCATTTATAACCACATAAATAAATCCATCATTTATATCCACATAAAATAAATATTTCTTTATCATATGAATCAATAATTAATTATTCACAAATAATATTACGTAATCACAATTATGACAACCAGCCGCTCCTGTGAAAGAGGGGCTTTCGATAAGGATTTCTCCTCATCGCGCAAATTAGGTGACCAAACCTCTCCTCGATGTAACTTTCTAGACATTGCCAATAATGCTATCTAATAATATTATTCAAATAATATGAATTATTGATCCGATAATGGAGATAATGTGCAAAGGACAATTATCGAACAACAATAATATAAAATATCAACGCAAAGAATTATCAAATCAATAAAATAAAATATCGAATAAGAATTCATCGTGAAAATTATCGAGTAGTGCCTTCACGTAAGGATCAATAATTCAACAATATCAGTAATACCGTGCCATCGCGCAACCACGCCAGACATCAGATTTTAACCACCGGGTATTCCAACAAATTAATCTGTAATAACTACGCCAAGTTATTTTTAACCAACTTATATTTGTCGCTTTCTTCATCATCCAATCGCTTTCACATGGGCCTCAACACATGGTCAAGCTACCGTCGCATTTAATATTCCCCGACAAAGATTTAATATTCCACGACCAAACGAATATTCCCGACAAAAATGAATATTTTATAACCACTTGCTTATTTTGAAATATTTATGATTTAACCCTTAACTATCCACATTAATCAAATCAACCCTTACTATTTCAAAATAATAAATAAAGGAAATTCCTTTTATTTAAAAAAATTTCGGTCTTACAACTACTCATCATATTAAAATTGATTACTTTAAGTAAGGTTGTTAGTTTTCATAATCCTAAGCAACTTTGTTATTCAATTCAAGCAATCAAACCATTGTAGTCAAACATTTTCATATCGAGCCATGAAGTCATTCGTTTATTACGGATGTCAAGTTTTCTTAGTCCATGTTATGGATTTGAATAAAGACACGTCGATTTGAATAATATTCTGTTGTTATTGATTTTTCTGGACGTATTTCTGAAGAATTTCTTGGTTTACTCCCAAAGATCGATATTAAATTTTGTATCGACTTTAAACCCCTAAGACAAAACTCATTTCTAAAATCTCATATCGAATGGCTCTATTGAACTTCGAGAGTTAAAATTTCAACTATAAATTTGGTACCGAGCCTTTATCTGTTACTTCCTTTGTGGAATGCACCGCCGGACTCTCGTAGGGGACACCATATTCGCATGCGATAGTAAACCGATAGGTGTCATTGTAACGTCTTATCCAAGGTTGGGATATGAGTCACGATTGAGAACAACCTAAGTCGATGTCGAAATATCGTAGCTTTACAGGCTTAGTTGGTTATTATCGGAGATTCGTTGAAGGATATTCTCGAATAGCTATTCCATTAACGCAGCTGACTCGTAGAGATACAAAATTCGAATGGAGCAAGGAATGTGGGAAGAGCTTCGAAGAACTCAAGAGGAGACTCATTTCAGCACATGTTCTGACAATGTCATCCTGGAAAAGCGAACGTGGTAGCTGATGTGTTGAGAAGAAGATCGTATACAAGTACGAGTACGATATTGTCAAAGACTAATTTTGTATAATTTACAAATAATAGAGATGGAGATGAAAACTCTAGGTACCCACGTGATGATATAAGAGTATAATCAACTTTAATCGATAAAGTTAAAGTTGTTCAAGCTACACACCGGAGCTGATGAATTTGAAGAAGGAGGTGCAAGAAGTTGTTATTTCAAAAGCTAGAATCGGTGAGGTGAGGAAAGCTCAAACCTCGATCGAATAGGAACTGTGGCCTATAGACTCGTTTTACCGCCAAGTATGACGCAAGTTCATAACGTTTTTTACGTATCAATGTTACGTAAATATGTGGACGACCCGAACCACGTCATTGAGTTAGAACCGGACGAGATAGCCGAAGACTTAACGTACGAGGAGGTACCTGTCAAGATCTAGGATAGGAAAGAACATGTCCTATGTCACCGAGGTTATACCACAAGTTAAGGTTTTGTGGAGAAACCATGCTATTGAGGAAATGACACGGGAGTTGGAAACGGAAATGAAAGCGAGGTATTCTCATCTTTTGAAACACTGTGTATCGTCGTCAATTTCGAGGACGAAATTTCATAAGGAGATGAGGTTGTAAGACCCCAAATTATTAATAAATGAAATTTATTTTCCTCTATTTATTATTTTGAAATAGTAAGGGTTGATTTGATTAATGTGGATGGTTATGGGTAAAATACGCAAATATTTGAATAAGCAAGTGGTTATAAAATATTCATTATTGTCGGGGAATATTCGTTTGGTCATGGAATATTCGTAATCGTCGTGGAATATTTGTACGACAAGTGCGATCTTTTTGTGGGCCCCATAACTTGGAAAGCGATTGGATGAAGAAAACGACAAATATAAGTTGTTTTTAAATAACGGCGTAGTTATTCTGCTTTATCTTTGTTGGAATACCCGGTGGTTAAAACACACTATCGCGTTGTTGAGCGATGAAGATATGCAGTATTGCACCAATTATTGATTCTTACGTGAAGGCACTACTCAATAATTGTTACGATAATTACTTTTCAATATTTTATTTTATTGATTCAATAATTCTTTGCATTGATATTTTATATTCTTCGTTGTTTCAATAAATTGTCATTACGGTATTTTCTATTATCGAGCAATAATTCATATTATCCTAATAATATTATTGGATAACATTATTGGCAATGTCTAGAAAGTTACATCTAAGGAGAGGTTTGGTCACCTAATTGCATGCGTCGATGAGAGAGATCCTTATTGAAAACCCCTCTTTCTGAGGAGCGGCACGGTTATCGATCTTGTAATTACATGTAATATTATTTGTGAATAATTAATTATTGATTTATACGATGAGGAAAATATTGATTTTATGTGGATATAGATGGAGAAAATTTTAAAATGACAATTGTTGAAAATTAATATTTTATCTTTTTCGATAAAATAATTCATTTAAATATATTATTTTAATAATATATTAATTGTGTATATTTTATAATGAATGTGGGATATATGAGTATATGAGGAGGAAGAGTATTTTTTGTGGCATTAAATGTTTAACACATATTTTGTGTGTTGGCGGACACAATTATTAATTTAAATTTGATTATAAATTTTGTAAAATCGCTTGCTTTATGAATTTCGGTCAATTTCTGTTTCGAATTTGGAAAAACATTCTTCTGTAAAGTTGTAGAGAAATGAATTTCCTATAAAAAGTCGCGAGATTCGAATTTTCTGACAAAAGGGCTATTTATTGTGAATTATTGAAGTTCCGAAGTTTCGAAATAATTGATTTTTGGAAGTTTAAAATATTTTTAATTACAAAAACGTTTTTTCCATTTTTGAAACTCATTTAACATGTGATAAGGAGGCTGAATTCAGATTGTTAGTGTGCGTATGAAGTTGTGGAAAAATTATAATATTAATTTATTAAATTTTCTACTTTGGTGTTCTAAGCATTTTCCTATAAATAGGGTGCTTATGTTAGAATTGAAAATCACACCAGAAACTGAAGTTTTCTCTCTCTATATTATCGAGCGTATTCTTGTGAGTATTTTGAGTATACTTTGAGTATTGCTATATCTGATGCAAGTTCAGTCATAGCCTTTATATCCTGTTTCAACTAAAATCTTTGTTTTTCGAGGTAAGGGGTGTTATTTTCTTCAAAAATGATATTATTTCTTCAATATCATTATGCCAAAATATTGGTTGGAATTTTTTATCAAATTTAGAACTTTTTCATGTCGGGGTTACTATTCATGAGTTACTATTCACGAGTTACTATTCACGAGTACTATTCACGAAGCGTGATGATGTTTTTTGGGAAATTTCTATCTTTTGGTGTCGGAGTTACTATTCACGTATACGGCACTATTCACGAATACGACACTATTCACTGAAAAATGAAATTTCTTCTTTTTGTCCAAAATATCTACTATGGATACTAGCTTTGATTGTATCCATATTTTAATCATTCTTGAATTTTACTCCACTCGATTACTTATGAAGTATTTTTAACTTGGATTGTTTAAAATATGAATCCTTAATATTTGTTCTTTTGTTTCACCGGATTCGCTTTTCTTTAAAATATTTTTCATCATCCTCACCCTAAAATGATGATATTATTGAATATCTGTGGCATGTAGTAAAAATGAATGATTTCTTGATGAATATCTTTGGCCGTAGTCTGAAGATGAACAGTGTTGAGATGAACATAATGGATCGATTAATATCTTTGGCCGTAGTGCAAAGATGAACAGTGTTTAGATGAACATGACCAATCGATGAATATCTTTGGCTCAGTAGTGCAAAGATGAATATTTGATTCGAGATATATATTGATTGATGTTACAGGGATAAAATATCGACGATGAACTTTTAAATTCATATATAGAAGATAGTAGTTTGCATTCTCTACTTAACTCTTCTAATGAATTATTATTTCCGCTGCGAAGATTGATTTAAAATTGGTTGTCTATTGTATTCTATTAGATTTTTCCCTGTTGGAGACTAACGATAATTTGTTGTATATTATCTTAGTCATAATATCCTTTACTGGGCTAGTTGAGCTCACCCTTTTTCTTGTTGTTCCATATTTCTTCTCAGGAGGCGAGAATGTAGCATGTACTAGTCGGGGTATGGAATGAAGGTTCTAGAGAGTGTTGTTTAGTAGTCCTCACCATTTTTGTAAAATAATGTATCAATAATTATGATGGGGATTTATTTGGGTATGTATATTGTCTAAACGACAATAATTGTATTTAAATTCACAGTATATATGTTGTCGTATTTTGCACGACAAATGTATTAATAAAGTTGTAGTTATTTCTGTACCATGTATTTGGCGACTCAGAATGGGTTGGATGGAATGGACCAATTTTGGGGGCGTCACATATTTAACCTAGCTCATCGGAACTTAGTTGCTAGCTACTTCTCACTACTAAAAAAATGGTCATTTGTGATGGCCAAAATCCATCACAAAAAGTAGAAAAATCATCACGAAAGGTTTTTGTGATAGCTTTAAGCATCACAATGGCCGTCTTGTATACGTCCATCATGAAAGGTTTTACGTGATGGTTTTGGCAATCACGCAAATCATGAAAGATTTTACGTGATGGTTTTGGCAATCACGCAAACGCTTAGTGCTTTTGTGATGATTAATACAATCACATTAACACATAATCTATTGTGATTGTCAAAGTCATCACAAAAAAAAAAATCAGACTTTAGGGATCAAATGTAAGAACGTGAATATTTTTTTAGGTATAATTTATTTCACTGTATTAATTGTATCAAATGATACTTGTAGGATTCGAACCCTCCCCCCATTTGCAAACTAAATAACGAGTATTACCACTACGTATACACCAAAGCCCAGATCATGATTATAATTTTAAAACAAAATATAAAAGGAAACATATGTGAGTTGACTTACTAAACAAAATTACTTCCGCATAAGATTTGGTAATTGCAATGGCAGTCACAAATACTCTATAATGATGGTAAAATAAGTCATCACTGAGAGCCATCATATATTTTATTGTTTTGTGATGGCTTGAAAATTTCATCACAAATTACCTTCTTTTTGTAATTGCAAATAAAAGTCGTCACAAAAATCAATCCTTTTAATGATTGTCACGACCGTCATAAAATATTGTTTTGATTATTTCTTACATTAAAATATATAGTGATAGCTTAAATGCAATCACGAAAAGGGTATCTCTATAAGTGATGACTTAGTGCGTCATAAAAAGAAAATTTATTTTGCGAAAAAAAATTGGTGTGATTGACATGACCATCACAATTATAATACATTGATGACAAGATTAGTCATCACTAAGAGCCATCATCTATACTATTATTTTGTGATTGCTTAAAAAATCCATCACAAATTGCTATCTTTTGTGACTGTTTTTATAAACTGTCACAAAATTCCGTCACGTATTCTTGTTTTTCTAGTAGTGTCTCCATGTATATTAAAATTATAACTACTTTCTGTGTTCATTATGTAGTGTTGTACACACGTGCATGCTAGAATTTCTACATACTTGAACTCAACAAAACCAAAATAATGAAACTAATTTAATTAAGACATGCAATGCATTTGGATATACTCCTTCCTTTCAATTATATAAGTCGTTTAAGAGCTCTCTCTCAATTACTCTATTTTTTTAGGGGCAAAGTAGAAAATAATTAGTTTTTTCTCCAAAATATATACTGTAGGTAGGGGGTATTCTTCTAAAATGAAAAGGAGGGAGTAATAATTAATGATTGTAATATAACTACTAGATAGATAGATATATTAATTAATGTGTCCATTTGTTTCATTTGATAATTATTCCCTTCGTTCCTAAAAGATTGTCGTTTTAGAAGAAAAAATTTGTTTCAAAAAGTTTGTCGTTTATAAGTTTCAAAGAGAATAAATTATTTATTTTCCTATATTACCCCTGCCTTCTCTCATTGTCCAAAGAAATTCCCTCTCTTGTATTAATAGTTTTCAACTTTCCATAAAGGGGTAGTGATGAAATTTCAAATAAATTTTACTTGGTAAATGATACTTTCTTAATCCATGTGTCAAAACCTTAAACAACAATCTTTTAGGAACAGAGATAGTAACTAATACATGTAGTTGGAAAAGTTTTGACATTGAGTTTAGAATCGTCTTCTGGAACCCATTAAACCATGCTTATTTTTCAATTATATAATTAATATGTATTCGGGAAACGACACCATAGGGTTCAAACTTCAATTATACAATTCTACTCGCTTCCCTCTTTAATATAGGTCGTTTTAGGGTCGTGCACAAGTATTAAGGTAATAATTGTATACCATTAATTATAATATCAATTGTCTATATTGTTCTTGTATTGAAAGAAGAGTTTGTTATTTATTGGACAAAAAATAGTAAGAGAACCAAAGTTATATTTAATACTTAGGGTAATTTTGGAAACTAAGCAATTAATACTTACTTGAAATTCTCAAACGACTTATATTAAGGAACAAAAATATTTCTCTAAAACGACTTATATTAAGGAACGGAGGGAGTATATAAAATGCGTATATATGCATCACACATTCATACGAGCACTATTTTATACTCCAAGACAAAGAACTTGATATGTATATATATAGACGAGTAACTGAATAATAACACAATCCAAGATTATCCAAAATCCAAGAATATATTTTCATTTCAAAATGTCAAATGTTGTGTCTGTATTGTTTTCACGAGGACATGTACATATATAGGAAACCCCTTCCTCATATCAACCCTAGCCTCATCATTCAAGACTTTTAAGATTTTATAAAAATAGGAATGTGACTGTGTGACATACAGTGTATAAAGTGTACAATATAGGGAACTGATATAAATACTAATTAATGAATGTTTTCACATTCTGGAGAGTGGATTTCATTTAACTGAAAATATTATTTTTTTAATGAAAAATATTAGTTATATATATATATATATATATATATATATATATATATATATAGAGAGAGAGAGAGAGAGAGAGAGAGAGAGAGAATTTGTAAGTTGCTGCAATCTTAATTAATGAACCCCTGACGTGCATTGTTTGATAGAACGGAAACCTGCCTAATGCCTAATTTAGGCTTATAGTAGCATTGTAACAACTAATTAACCAGCTTGCTAATTAACTTCTTCATAGTCTCTATATATACATATTTTTCCTCGAGGAAAATGTGGATCATCATATCATTAATTTGCAGTCATGAGTTAGGTAGGTAGCTAGTTCCTCATCATTCTAAGAGCCAATGCTTGAAGCTCACCTTCACCTAAGTCAGTTTGAGAAGCAGCGGGTCTCTTTTTATAGTTAGCAGGTTGATATGAGAAAAATTGATCATCTTTGCTTTGTATCTCTTGTATGTTCATTCCTTCATTGTTATAATCAATAGACTCCAGCGAGCTTTGAGGGGACACAGAGTTCATATAATTACCTGGATTATATGCTGGAAACCACGTCGCTGTGTTATTCCCTCCAGCTGGCCACTGATTTTCTGCATTACTTGAATCAATTAGGGTTTGTGCCATTTGAGACTTCACTTGCATCAGTTGGGCTTGCAAGCATGCCACCTACATATATATATATATATATATATATATATATATACATAATAAGATAAGAAAACAATTTGTTTGTTCTTTTCAATACATATATCATCTTGCCAATAGATTCATTCATATTTCAACAACTAGTTATCATAGTCAATCAACAAGCTTTTTTGCTAAAAGACATCACATACGTATTTCACAAAAACAGTCTCATTTCATTTCATGCGTTAACCCCTTGAATGTTTAGATAATAGTGATGAAATATATAGTAAAATTGAAATGACAAACTTGAGCAACATAATTTCATTTTTTACTTTCATCAAAAGAAATGATTTTTTTAATGAGATAGAGGAAGTATTGCTGTTCGGGTGTATAGATCATAAATGGGTTGTGTTTCTCAATACAATTGTGCAAAACTTTCGTTATCTATAATTAAGCATAACTGAAAATAGCTAGATCGAGATACAACTACTTTTCTTGGATTTGTTGTTCTTACGTGCGTGACTTTGTCCTCAGTCACTAGAATCGAAATAGTATTTTATGCTCATATATACTATATGATTTACAAATCACAAGTAAAATTAAACATTGAATAACTAAAGGTTCCTTATTGTGACGTATTAGCTAGTATTTTATGCCAATATGGATTTTAATGAACACTATATATATATATATATATATATATATATATATATAACTAAAGGTTCCTTGTTGTGTGTGAGAGAGTGATAAAGAAAGAGAGTGAAGAAGAAGATTGCAAAGAATTAACTCATGTGCTAAAAGATGAATTAATTAGGTGTAGCTAAAAAAATAAATCAAGCAATATTTGCAAAGATTTTAATCAACCTGTTGTTGCAAGGCAAAAATATGCGCAACACATCCATAAACAGGATCTCTAATCCTTGCTTGAGCTTCATAAGCAATGGTGACAACCGCCTCACAACGATCGGCTACCGGTATATGCAACAACAATTTCGAAACATTACTAGCCCCAAACACTCTGTGAATTGCAGCAAATCTAACCGGACCTTGTTCCGAGCAAAAATAAGGAGCAAAAATACAATCAGTGGCACACTTTCTCCTCAAAAATTTGCATGCACCACAAGGAGAACTAGTCCCTGCTGTTGCTGCTGCCATATTGAAGAGAGAAAATAGAATTAAAATTTGAAGGCACACGAGCACACTGGGAAATGGTGCAAAAATGGAATTTTAAGGAGTATTCTTTTTCCTTTCTATTTTGATTTGAGGTGTGAATGAATGGTTAAGTGGGCAGGCGTTTAGGGACAGAAAGGTGGGGATTTTAAGGGGGTCACAATGGGGGGACATGGAAGGTCTGTCATCTGTGTGCAGGGTTCTAAGGGGACATTTATTAATGGCTTATGCAAGATAATGGTACTAAAGTTTTAGACCAAAGTTTTCTATTTCTATTCTAATATTATTGTTTTTAATTTCAGTCTATATTGTGGATCACTTTTGATTTCAATAATTTTTCAATGTTGTTTAAATAAAAATACTTTTAAAAAATAATTTTCCGCCGAACGCCGCACCTGGGAACTGCTGCTGCTGTTTGTTGCTTTCTGGAATTATTTTTGCTTCCGCACGTCCGTAAAGGAACCACAAACAAGTTCTTTATAGACTTGATCAGAGTATTAAATAAAAGTAATATTAGCCGTTTCAAATTTTTGGTCATAAATAGGCTTTAAATGATATGATATTGAATTATTTTAATGATAATTTATATATGTCATAATCAATTGCATACGACGATCAAAGTTATGGTAACACATTATTTAAGACATTTTTTAAATAAAAATTTAGGATAATATATACTATGTGCAACAGATATACACAAAAAATTATGCACTAAGAATAAAATTAATATTTACTAATAAAATATATAGAACATTCAATTGTATATAATTAATGTCTCTAGCATTACTCAAAAATTTAAGACTCATCAACATCACACATTTAAAAAAATATATGCATGTTGAATATCATACAGTGCACTAGACATACTAAGTTAAAAATATATTGATTGCATCAATTATGTTTATTTCTTTCACTTTCACATATACAAATTAATAGCACGACGTACTCCATTTGAGAACCTCTTTCTTGAAAATTAGTTGATGAAGCATCAATAAAATTCAACAGATAGATTGGATAGAAAATACAAAGAAATTAAGAAATTAATTTGGCACGTCACTGCCCTTACTGAAGTGGGTGGCCACCATATTTATACATAATTAGAAAATAGTACTAGTAAGTGATAAGAAGAGTACTTAAGAGATTTTTGACATTGAAGTTGTTGGTTGGGCTTTGTTTTTAGTAGTACTAGTACGTACACAGTACTAGTTTTTGATGGAGGTTTTGGAAATTGATCCGTCAGAAAATTAATGGCCTATGAAACCAATGTTGGTTCTATGTAGTACTCCCTCCGTCCCTATTTAAATGACGTTTTAGAGATGGGCATAAAAATTAAGATAATAATTGAAAAACATTAAATATAGTACTCTCTCCGTTCCTTAATATAATGCATTTTAGAGAAATATTTTTGTTCCTAAATATAAGTCGTTTGAGAATTTCAAATAAGCATTAATTGTTTAGTTTCCAATATTACCCCAAGTAATAAATATAACTTTGGTTCTCTTAATATTTTTTGTCCAATAAATAACACCATCTTCTTCCAATATAAGGGCAATATAGACAATTGATGGTATATTTAATGTTATACAATCATTTCCTTAATACTTGTGCACAAGTCTAAAACGACATATATTAAAGAACGGATGGAATACTCAATTGTCTATAATACCCTTAAATCATTAATTTATCGTAATTATTCATACTCTCTGTCACACATTTTTCCATAATTATCTCCTAAAAAAACTCCCATACCTCATTTACTTATTTGTCTCTCTCTATCTATCCCCATAAAAAACCTATCAAATTCTTTAGAAATTAACTACATACTCTCTCCCTCGTACTAATACAGAACTTGAAACTTCATTTTGCATAATTTTCAATAAAATGGCGCCATCAGCCATGCACTTTAAAAAAAAATTGTTCAATTTTTTTTTTTTAACTTTCCCACCATTTTCTTTTATAAAAAATTATGTAGGCCACATGAATTTTTATTGTTCAAATTGAAGTCTCATGCACTTTAAGAGTCTCACCAGTAGATTTATCCTCAGAAGAAGAAAAGTCATTCCTTTGTTAAATAAAGGATTTTCTTTGCAATCCATGGTGTTTGTGACTAAATAAATTCTTTGTGAGAAGATTAGAAGATCTCCATTGAAGAATTCATATATATGGAGGAAAAAATTCTTTGAAAAAATAAAATTTCTTAACATCGTAATTAATCTGAGGAGAGGAAGAGACGGCTAAAAAATGCGATAAACAAGAGAAAAAGAGAAGGGAAAGTAAAAAACGAAGAGTTTTGTTGGGAAAATACGAGAGAAAGAGTTTAAAGTACTAAAAAAATAAGTAGAGTAATGAGGGGTATTTTTGAAAAAATTATCATTAATTCTCTTAGATTTGAACAAACGTCAAATAATTAGGGACAAATAAAAAAGTCTAAAACGTCATTTAAATAGGGACGGAAGGAGTATTTGATAGGCAGTAATATACGACAGCAGATCCTCTGTCCCTTTTTGTCCCTCCACTTAAATTTTGACACGTAATCTTTTACTTAACACCAATTAACTCTAAAATTAAATAAGAAGCTAGGTGTCAAAATTTAAATGGAGAACAGAAAAAATGAGAAAAGAAGATTTGCTCTCACAATATACTGTGTTTAATTTAATTTTAGCTATATTAATATTTTTCTGTAACATTATTAATCATAAATTTAATATTTGAAAAAACAAATATATGTCACATTTTATCCTTTCTTTCTTTAATGTAGTAGTACCACATTATTATTAGTATGTTTCATTGGGCCTATATTTCACAATTAAAGTACTTGTCAATTTCCTAACCCTCATGAAATAAGACCAGCAAGTCCGTTTTCACTTTTAAGTCGTTCCGGTCTTCACCGCCAACAGCCAAGTTCCTTCCGGAGATAATACGAAAATTAGACTCTCCCTACTTTAGATCTCAAGTTCATAGTACAAGTAAATACAGTATCACTATTTTCAGATTTGAATAATTAAGAAACTAACAGATCTCCCTCTAGGTATTCTCATCATCATTATCAGCCTTTTTTAACTGTTTTATTTTCCATACGTACTTGTAATTGGATCACATATTCCTGATCAAACATATTTTTCGGTGTTGGATTTCAGGTTTAAAATGATGGTGTTGACTAAAACTGAAGTAAACCTGAGGCGATTGCTTGCAGCCGCTCCCCAGCAAGAAAATCAGTCAAAGCTTATACATGCAAGTTTTCGCTTTCCTAATCCTGTAATGGGATTTGTCTTTAATTTTACTTGAGGGTCTTTAATTTTCTTAATTTATGTGGTGGGTTTTGGCAATTTGGTTTGATAATAAAGGTCTTTGCAGTATGTTTCTACTCTGAGAGAATTATTGGAGCAACTAGCTGAAGAGAAAACTCCAGAAGGATTACCAAGGTATGTATGTTTGCCTTTTCTTTTCTTTTTCTATTATGCTAATTTTTTTTAGATTTTTACTTGCCCTCATTGTGATTATTGATACATTTTATTTTTTGGGTTCTGCTTTGAATTACTAGTTGGATTCTTTTTCCAAACAAAGTGTACTTCTCCATACTCTAGTTAGCTGAAACGGACTTTTTTAGATGGTATTAGCTGATAATAAGGGCTTTAGGTTTACATTATCTTTTTTTTTTTTTTTTGATAAAGGGAGTTTTCCAGACTTGCGACCAGACTATGTTTCCCCTTCCCCAATAATAACAGGCTTATGCCTGCAATCAGTGGCCGAACTCAAGACTTTCGGGTTTTCGACGGATTCTAAGTTAGCCCTTAAACCACTACTGAGCCAAGCTGCGGGATTTTTAGGTTTACATTATCACTGTGTTCTTAACCGTAAAGGTTGTCAAAGACTCAAGTATAGCTTGTAAATAGTTATTTCTTCTTCCCCCTAAAATTTCGGACTTGATAGTCAAACTATTTCAGGAAATAACTGTTTCTTAATTTTGCTTTTCTAACTTAAAAGTATCATGAATCACCATATGTGCAAGCATGCACAATATAGATGGTAAATTTGGAAATCATAAGATTTAGTAGTTTATTATTTAAAAGAGTAAAAGGGAAAATTAGGATATGGGTGCCAGGTTATTAGATTTTTTACCAAACGAATCAGTACCCATAAGAAATTATAATATGCTCGATTTAGTGATATTATTACTCACCTTCTTGGACTCTCCGTATAGGATATCAAAAGGAAAGGTGAATGAATATTCAGAAAAGATTGAAGCAATTGCTGCCAAATTAGCTACACCTGTGGTGCGTGTATACTTACACTCCCCCAAAATGTATCCAGGTTCCATGACATAATATTTAAACAAACATGAAGGTTGGTGCAAATTTTCTGTTGCACACACCTTTACATCTTTGAAAGTACTGTGCAGTGTTTTTTTTTTAACAAATATATAAATTTGCGTTATGCATGATGTCTTCTTATGTGATCATTTATGGAGTGGAATTGGATAATGTTTATTTAAACTTTTTACACCTATAGGGGTTAATCCTCTTCTTGTGAACTGAAAAATCTAAATAACACTCTAACAGTGTCTGTTGAAGTGATTGATGTTCATCTGTCTATAGCATTTGAAAAAGGAAAAGAAATTCTTGCAATATTGCCAAACCGAGCCATGGAGTTTGGGTTAGTAAAGTTTAATCAAGGACTCAAGCTAATTCGAGCTTTAGTCAACCCAGCCACACATAGCCAAGCTTGACTGAGATTTTTACTGTGCTTGAGCTCGATCTGGGTTAATTCACAAAAACAGACTTCCCCCCTCTTTTAATTATAACATAAGCACTAAAGTGCTTCAACTTGTTGGGGCTGGGTCCAGATATAGTCTCTCCACATATTCTTTTGTCTCTATAGTTGTTACTTAATGCTGATTAATACGAAAGAACATAATTTCAAATTGTAAACTGGCACAATTTCAAGCTCACATGACTTGACAAGTTTTGAATAGTTAAGAAATCATAATGAGCTAAATAAAGTAGTGACTCTATCTAAAAGTTGAACACTAAACGAGATATGTTGATCTATTTGAAACATTTGAATGCGTGTATTTTCCAATTTTAACCCTTATAATTGTTTACACATTTTTTGGAGTAATAATTATGAATACTTAAGCTTACTGAAACACAACTGAATGGACTTTTGAACAATGTTTTTATATAGATTAAACAAATATATTACTAATTAAATAATACTCTATCCGTTACATAAAAGAGTTCCGTTTGTAAATTAAAAAAAATGTTCCAAAAGATCTCATTTTTTTATGGTACATGACACAATGTACTTAATATATATATATATATATATATTTGTGTGTACACATTCATACGTACATATGATACATAATAAAAGAAAAATCTTTTATAGTTCAACTTGCTATGATAAAATGTTCATATTTTCTAATTCATATATAGAAAAATAAAAACAACAATGCACATATAAAACCCTATAGGAACAGAACAGAGGCTTTGATTGGAGAGAGAGGAGACCATGATTTCAATGTGAAAGGAACATCTGTGTAAAAGTTGATTCAGTTGGCCAACTGAAATAATAAGCTGGGCTAATTGGGCTGATTCGGTCAGATGCATTCTGACTTATCCATATCTACTCTAACCTAAACAAACAATCTAAACTACTTATCGAATCAGATTTTGGGCTATTCAGATTAATTAAGTGGTTAACAAACAGGCCCTAAATGAGCGAGCTTGCAATTATGTTTGTATATCTAGAACAATTATGACATTCCAAGAGCCTTGCTGGCAAGCCTAGTTCGTTTTATGGATAAAATATATGTACAACTACATATGAAAAAGTGTGTGTGCGCGCGTGCGTGTCTATATTCACAAGTCTTATTGAGCCAAGGCTATTTGAATTCGTTATAAGCCTACCAAGCTGGGTTTTGATTGTGTTCAGACTTAGGGTCTTTATCAAACAAATCTTATTATGTGGCTTGAACTCGTCTTGTTAGCTTAAAAAATCCATATCGGATGAGGTATAATTGTACTGGGCTTGATTTTAACTCAAACATCCAGTTAGTTTGGCAAGTTATGAGAAGAAACGTTATGTAATAAAGGCCTCATTGTAGCATTTTCATAAATGAGGAATTCTCTTGCATTGTTGTGCGAGTTTTTGTAAATCCATGCTTGGAGGAATCTAATGTTCTAAGCACCATGATTTGAAAAGTTTCAAAAATTTCTTCGTCTCTCTATATAGCTATCTCGGCTCTCCTACTCCAGCTGCCGTGTCGGAGCTGCCGTGTCAGTTATCGATCCTAAAATTTAGTATTTTTATTTTAACTTTTATGCTGAAAATTTTTCATTTTTAATATTTTCCTTTTCTTTTTTGTCCTCACCAAGGGGCGGTATTTTCAACAATATATTTTAATGTCTATATTTTTACGAGGAAGTATATTAAAATGGTTTTTGAAAAGAAATATTAAGGTCTGATTTTATGTGATGGCTCGTTTCTTTTCTTGAAAAAGAAAATATAGCTTCGTAGCAAATAACTCTTCTTTGGCAAACTCCAGTCTGATGTGCAACTAGCTCAGGAGCCTATTGGTGGAACTTCTGCCAGTGTAAACCCTTCTAAAACTGAAGGGGTAAGTATTCACCATTCTTCGGGTCTGAGGAGGAGATCTGTGTAAGTG
Organism: Panax quinquefolius; assembly: GCA_020205615.1. NCBI lineage: Eukaryota > Viridiplantae > Streptophyta > Magnoliopsida > Apiales > Araliaceae > Panax > Panax quinquefolius. Next base: position 12,083,351 of record CM035155.1, on the reverse strand, counting down.
AAACTATTGATTTATTGTAGTTCACATTTTATGGTTTCTTTTCTTTCTTGTTTTCTTCATTTTTTAGTTACACAGGCCACCACTGAATGTCAAGGAAGGAACTCAGGATACTGTTGAAACTGATCAATCAGTGCCCATAAAGTTGGATGCCGCTGCACAGACACATATTGGAAAACATAGGTATATATTAATTTACTTGCTGTTACATTAAGAAAACTGATAAATCCACCACAGAAAATGATATTTTCACATGAAAACCATCCCTATAGATCCTATAGCGGCGGTTTTCACCGTATTATCTTATATACATCTATATAATGACACACTTTTCACGTGGAAATATCTTAAAAGTGTTGTGGAAATATCAATTTACTACATTAAATATACCTTGTAGGTTCTCGTTCACCACTTATTACTTTTTGCCTAATTCTCTTGCATCATGTAGTTACGCCTGCTATGATATTATATCGTAATAAACATATTTCTTTTTATTGCCTTGACAGAAAGCTTCAAGAAGACTTGACAGATGAAATGGTTGTGTTGGCACGACAACTCAAAGAGAGTAGTCTAATGATGAGTCAATCCCTCCAAAATACTGAGAAAGTAAGTCCCGGGAATCTAAGGTAGCTTTGGATCACTTAAATACTGATGCCTTAAGGTAGGTATTAGGTTCGTTATATCCAATGTGTTACAAAAGTGGAATGTGTTTTAACTCGGACAAGTCGGTCAAATGCTGAATCAGTTGAAATAGAGAACTTTGCATCATGTATATGGAATTAGTAATTGTGAAAATAAAAATATCTCATGCCTTGTCATCCTGATTACCATGAACTAAATTTCTTTTCCTCTTGTTTACTGTATTTAACATTAATTTTGGTGTATAGGGCAAACGAAATGTGGGAAAGGGTGGGGACTGTACTTGTTATCCAAAGCCTTGATTTGAATTGATAATCAACTGGGTCTCACAGTTTGGTTGTAATTTGACTTGACTGCAGATACTGGATTCAACAGAGAAGGCAGTCGAACATAGCTTGGCAAGCACTGGTCATGCCAGTACACGAGCTATGGAGGTATACTCCCATAGTTTCAAGACTACATGCTTCACGTGGCTGGCGATCTTTGTAATGACATGTATTTTCATCATGGTTGTACTCCTTATCCGTGTTACTTAGAACAGACATACCTACCTACCTCAGTCACGAGGAAATTTGCCTACAGTTTCCATATGATTTACCAAATGAAACTGGGCTTCTAGTACAACTCTTGTAATGATTGGTAATATAGTTTTGAGCAATGTACAAGGTACTATGTTTATTTTTGTATTTTCCAGAGTTTATTTTCTGGGAAGTGGTTAGCATGAAGTTCATTTTTAGATAAGTTGGTCAATTGGCCAATAGAGTGTTAACAAGCATGCGAGACTCTATGCGTATCAGTATTCTATTGGCAAATTGACCAACTTACCAAAAAATAAATTGCATACTAACCGAATCCGATTTGGATGAGCAATCTATAATTTAAGACAGGTTTGTTTTTCAATAAAATTATTTTTTATTTATTATATACATAATAATTATGTTTTTTTTTTAAAATTTCAAATTTATTTACTATTAGTATTAAAATGGCTACAATACATTACTCAAATAAATGATTATCAAAAACTCCCAATTGAGTATTAGTAATGTATTATTTTTAATTTAATATCAAGTTTTTAAATTTAATATTTAGTTACTATATATTTTCAATCTTCAAATTTAAATTTATGTATAGTTTTTATAGTTCAAAAGTAAGTAAAAGCTAAAAGCTTTAAGCTTGGTGTTTAAGAAATTTTATGTGAAATAAAATTATTATAAAATAATAAATTATAATCATGATTTTTAATTTTAAACGGTAACTAAATTTAAGTAACTAATATATAAGTGAGAAATTTATTTTAACATTAATTAACTTTAAGATCTCCCATCCGAAACAAAAATTGGTAAATAAAGTTTAATCATTGATATATTTTGTAATATATACTATGCTTTTTAATATTAATTATTATTTTCTCACACTATTTTCCTTATATTTTTAGTATATAGTTATTTAAAAATAAAAATTTTGTAGATTAATAAGTTAATATAATGACTTTTAGTTTTAAAAATAAATAATATTATGATAATAAATAATGGTTACAAAAAAAAAGATACAAAATGATGTGTATAATAAGCAATGTGTAATGTTAACGCCAAGATCTTCTGCCACATCCCAATCACGTAAGACGTCCTGATCCTGCACACTAAACACGATCAACACCAAAAGCTTGACGGCTTTGACCGTTGGGGGATAGCTCAGGCGTGAGAGTCAGTACAGGCAATTACAAGGGTTAATAATGGAGGATAAAATATCTAGTGTATTGAAAAAGATAAAATTATCGGTTACCTTTATTTGGATGACCTCCTTGCTATGATATACCCTCAAGCTCGATTTACCGTGTCACCCACCAACGTCAGACACACGGTCCCCACAACGGGCGATCTCAAATCTTTGGCGGTATCACCTTTTTACACTGTTTACCACGCCATACCGATCAATCTCATCCACATTAATGCCTTGCAGACATATCGGTCAACAGTTATCTTATTCATCATTACCGGTCAAGGATGAAGATATTTAGACATCTGCTGAGTCAGCCCACTGACCCGACCCAACAAAGAGGACCCAACTGATCGAGCCCAACTAAAATGACCCGGTAGATTAACCAAGTAACTCGACCCAAGCCCTTTGGCCCAATATCTAAAATATCATGGCCCAACATTGCCTCCCAGTCTTTTATTAAACAGGATGTTTAATTAAAGAGTATAAATGGCATCGGTCCAGGACAAAAGAAATTATAATAAGATCAATAAAGGCCCAAAATATAGCTTACCGAGGTCCATCTGATGAACATCAAATAACAACATAAAGGGTTCATCTTCGCCGACATATACAGAAGTAACAACTGAGAAGCCTTTAACTACCGAAGCTCAAGCCACAGAATCAACTCCTACTGAAAGGACAAACCAACCTCGCCAAAGAAAGCAAGCTGGCCGAAATTTAGAACAGCCCCCCACACATACTTACAACGAGTGCCTCCTCGATATGCCCCTTGACGAACGGACCTAAGTCCTTCGTGCAAAAAAGAGAAAAATCCAAATAACTCCTCTAACCGCCGAAGAGCCACAAGTACTTCCCACAGAAGCCGATCTTTCTTTGGACACCCTGGTTGAAATCGTGGTTTCTGACAAAGAGCCTGAAGAACAAGTAGAGCGCATATCGATAAGATCCCTCACTATCTCTACCAGAATCCAATGAGAAATTCTCATTTCGGTTCTACAACTCATTTGTCCGTGATACCGATTGTGACGCCCCCAAAATAGGTATACATCACCCATTCTGAGTTGTCAATACATGGTACAGAAACAACTACAACTTTATTATTACAACAGTAAAACTGTGAGTTTAAATACAAATATTATCTTCTGTATAATATTTATACTCACATAAATCCTCATCACATTTATTGATACATTATTTTACAAAATGGTGAGGACTACTAAACAATCCTTTCTAAAACCTTCATTCCATACCCCGACTGTACTCGCTATATTCTCGCCTCCCGAGAAGAATGGAACAAAAGGAAAAGGGTGAGCTCAACTAGCTCAAGAAAAAGAATATTATGACTAAGATAATATACAACAAATTATCGTTAGTCTTCAACAGGAAAAATTTAATAGAATACAATAGACAACAAATTTTCAATCAATATTCGCAAGTGGAAATAATAATTCATTAGAAGAGTTAAGTAGAGAATGCAAACTACTATCTTCTATGTATGAATTTAAAAGTTCATCGCTCATCTTTTATCCCCAGAACAACAATCAATATACATTTGAATCAAATATTCATCTTTGCACTACTGAGCCAAAGATATTCATCATTAGTCATGTTCATTTAAACACTGCTCATCTTTGCACTACAAAGACCAAAGATATTAATCACCATCATGTTCATCTCAACACTGCTCATCTTTTGCACTACGAGCCAAAGATATTCTTCATAAATCATTCATCTTTGCACTACTGTGCCAAAGATATTCAATAATATCATCATTTAAGACTCGAGGATGATGAAAATATTTTTAAAGAACGAATCCAAAGTGAAACAAAATGACAAGGATTAAGGATTAAGGATTCAGACTTTGTTTTATCCATGTCCAACAATACCCCAAAAATAATCACAAAGGTGTAAAATTCAAGAATGATCAAAACATGGATACAATCAAAGCTAGTATCCAAAATAGATGTTTTGGACAAAAAGAAGAAATTTTATTTTTTGGTGAATAGTCAGTGATATCGTGAATAGTGTCAGAGTATCGTGAATAAAGACCAAGATATCATGAATAGTAAATCCGACACCAAAAAAAGATAGAAATTCCACAAAAACATCTTCACGCTTCGTGAATAAGAAACTTTCGTGAATAGTAACTCATGAATAGTAACTCGTGAATAAGAACTCATGAATAGTAACCCCGACATAAAAAGTTCCAAATTTGATAAAAACTTCAGATCAACATTTCAGCATAATGATATTGAAGAAATAATATCATTACGAAAAAAAAAAAATATCCCTTACCTCAAAGAATCAAGATTTCTTGGAAGGAAAGGCTCAAGTGATCTTTGAATGAAACTTGTACTCGAATAAAGAACTCTCAAAGTATCTAAATACTCACAAAATACGCTCAATAATATAGAGAGAAAGAGAGAAAACTTTGTTTCGTGTGATTTTCAATTCTAACTTAGCCCTCTATTTATAGGAAAATGTTAGCCTACCAAGCGGACTTGACTGCTACTACGATGGCTTTACTCGCTACTATTACCACCCACCACATTTGAAATAAAATTCAGCACATTTCTTCACCAACCACAAGTGGGGCCCACTCAATTCTAGAATTTTCCACCAAAATCAATTATAACCCTAATTTCCTAATCGACACCTCTTAAAATTCATAACAAATCATTCGTGCATTTTTTAATCGGTTCAAAATTTGTGGACATATACTCAACTTATGTATGTATAACATACCCAAAATTACCACAAATCCAACTATCCGATTAAAAAATTATAATCCCAAGAATATATCTCAAAACCCCGATTTAATTTTTAATACCTCCAATCTGTAAAATAATCGATAAAACACCTCAACAATAATTTCTTCATTTATAACCACATAAATAAATCCATCATTTATATCCACATAAAATAAATATTTCTTTATCATATGAATCAATAATTAATTATTCACAAATAATATTACGTAATCACAATTATGACAACCAAAGTAGTTCTCCAAGAAAGAGGGGCTTTCAGATAAGAATTTCTCCTTCATGGCCGCAGCAATTAGGTGTCCAAACCTCTCCTCGATGTAACTTTCTAGACATTGCCAATAATGCTATCTAATAATATTATTTAAATAATATGAATTATTGATCCGATAATGGAGATAATGTGCAAGTGACAATTATCGAACAACAATAATATAAAATATCAACGCAGCAATTATCAATCAATAAAATAAAATATTGAATAAGAATTACTTCGTAAAAATTATCGAGTAAAGGCCTTCTTACGTAAGGATCAATAATTCAACAATACTGCGTAATACCGTGCTATCAGGCAACCACCACAGCCAGACATCGTATTTTAACCACCGGGTATTCCAACAAGATTAATCTGTAATAACTACGCCAAGTTATTTTAACCAACTTATATTTGTCGCTTTCTTCATCCAATCGCTTTTTTAAGTTATGGGGCCCACATTGTTCATACTGTGGTTAAATTTAATATTCCCCGACAAAGCGATTAATATTCCACGACCAAACGAATATTCCCCGACAAAATGAATATTTTATAACCACTTGCTTATTTTGAAATATTTATGTATTTAACCCTTAACTATCCACATTAATCAAATCAACCCTTACTATTTCAAAATAATAAATAAAGGAAATTCCTTTTATTTAAAAAAATTTGGTCTTACAACCTCCCTCCTTATGAAATTTCGTCCTCGAAATTGACGTGACGTACTGGTGTTTTCAAAAGGTGAGGATACCTCGCTTTCATTTCCGTTTCCAATTCCCAGGTCATTTCCTCTATAGCATGATTCCTCCACAAAACTTTAACTAGTGGTATGACCTTTGCGCGTAGGACATGCTCCTTCCTATCCAAGATCTTGATAGGTACCTCCTCATACGTTAAGTCTTCGGCTATCTCGTCCGGTTCTAACTCAATAACGTGGTTCGGGTCTTTCACATATTTACGAAGTACAGATATGTGAAACACATTATGAACACGAGACATACTCGGAGGTAACGCAAGTCTATAGGCTACATTTCCTACTCGGTCAAGAATTTGAAATGGACCAATAAATCGTGGATTGAGCTTTCCTCTCTTCCCAAATCTTGTAACTCCTTCCATGGAGCAACTCGCATGAATATACATGATCCCCTACATTAAATTCCACGTCCTTTCGATGAAGATCCGCATAACTCTTTTGTCGATCTTGAGCCGCTTTGTATACGCTGTCGAATTATTTGGATCTTTTCGGTGAGTCATATACGTATTAACTCCTCAAGGTCCCAACAATGTTGCTTCACCCACCTCATCCCAACATATTGAGAACGACATTTTCGTCCATATAATGCTTCAATGGAGCCACACCTATACTTGCTCGATAACTGTTGTTGTAGGAGAATTCCACCAATGGTAAATACTTATCCCAACCGCCTTTGAAGTCTAGGACACAGAGTCTTAATAAATCTTCAAGAGTTTGAATAGTCCTCTCTCGATTGTCCGTCTGCTTTGGGGATGGTATGCTTAACTAAATCGCAAATCTGCGCCCATAGCTTTTTTGCAAGCTAACCCAAAATCTTGAAGTGAATCTTGGGTCACGATCCGAAACTATGGATACAGTATGCCATGCAACCTCACAATCTCATTTACGTATATACTAGCAAGACGCTCAAGTGAATAAGTCTCCGTATCGGCAAGAAATGAGCGGACTTGGTTAATCTATCAACAATAACCCAAATAAAGATTGATGCCTTTGAGAAACCGTAGGAAGACCCGTAAATGAAATCCATGGTAATGTGTTCCACTTTCCATTCCGGAATCTCAAGTGGTTGCAACGGACCCTTAGGTACTAGATGCTCCGCCTTTACACGCTTAGCAAGTTAAACACATCGAGATAAACTTTGCAATCTCTCTCTTCATATTATTCCACCAAAATGTATGTCAAGATCACGATACATTTTAGTACTTCCGTGATGGATTGCAAATGGTGTATTGTGTGCTTCCATCATAATCTTGTACTTCAAATCGAGTCGTTAGGAACACAAAGTCTAGAGTGGACTCAAGTATTCCTTCTTCATCAATTCTCGCTTAGGAATAGCTCCTTCTTGTACTTTCTTCTTCATACGTATCACGCCTCCTGGCCTGGTGGCTTGAGCAACCTTAACTTTTTCTATTAAAGTTGGCTCTGTCGATACTTGACATCATCGCACTCGTTCCGCGATATGATCTTCTACTCAATGCGCCACTACCACGCTCACTTTACTAGATGGTATCAAATAGTGTGGTCGTAGTCTTTCAATAGTTCGAGCCAACGTCATTCACTGCGACATGTTGAGTTCTTTTTTGAGTGAAGAAATATTTAAGGCTTTTTATGGTCCGAATATATCTCCACTTTCTCCCCATATAGATAGTGCCTCCATATCTTTAAGTAATGAACGATCACGCTAACTCTAGATCACGAGTAGGATAATTCTCTCATACTCTTTAAGTTGTCATGAGGCATAGGCTATGACTTTCCCACGTTGCATGAGAACACATCCTAACCCTTTGCACTCAAGTATCACCAGATAACAAATCCATCCGAACCAGATGGTATTGTTAGAACAGTCAAAATAAGTCTCCTCTTAAGCTCTTGGAAACTTTTCTCGCATTCTTCATTCCCAAACGAATTTCAGATCCTTTTGAGTTAATTGAGTTAATGGAGTAGCGATTCGAGAAAACCCTTCCACGAATCTCCGATAATAACCAAATTTAAGCCCAAAAGCTATGTACTTCAACACCACCTTGACTTTGCTCCTAACTTTGTATTGCTTCAATCTTCACGGATCAACAGATACTCCATGTTTTGACACCACATGCCCAAGAAAGGCTACTTCCTCAAGCCGTAACTCGCATTTCTTCAATTTGGCATATAGTTGGTTTTCACGAAGCCTTTGAGTACCAAATTTTCAAATGGTGCTCATGATCTTCACGACTTTTGGAATATATAAGGATGTCATCAATAAAGACAACAACGAATCGATCCAAATATTCCTTGAATACTCGGTTCATCATATCCATGAAAGCCAGCAGGAGCATTAGTTAGTCCGAAAGACATGACTAAGAATTCATAATGCCCATACCGAAGTTCTCAAGGCGCCTTTGAATATCCTCGCCTCTAATTTTCAAATTTGATATCCGTAATCGAAGATCGATTTTTGAAAAGAATTGTGCCCCTTGCAATCGGTCAAACAAGTCATCAATACGAGGTAGAGGATACCTATTCTTGATGGTGACATGGTTCAATTCCGATAGTCAATACAAAGTCGCATACTCCCGCTTTTTTCTTTTTACAAATAAAACAGGAGCACCCCAAGGAGATGTACTAGATCGAATGAAACCGATGTCCAACAATTCCTCAGTAGTTGGACCTTTAACTCCCCGAAGTTCAATAGAGCCATTCGATATGGGGTTTTAGAAATGGGCTTTATACCGTGTTCAAGATCAATAAAGAATTCAACTTCACGCTACGGGGGTAGACCGGAAGTTCTTCTAGAAATACGTCGGAAAGTCAATAACAACAGAATATTATTCAAATTTGACGTGTCTTTATTCAAATCCATAACATGGGCTAAGAAAGCTTGACATCCGCTTTTTCAATAAACGAATAGCTTTATGATTAGATATGATAAGGATTGATTTTAATGGTTTAGTTGCTTGAATTGCATAACAACGTTGGTTAGGAATATGAAAACTAACAACCTTACGAAAACAATCAATTTTGGCATGATGAGTAGTTAACCAATCAATCCCTAAAATCACATCAAAAGCAAGTATCTTTAAAGAGATAAGGTCAATGGTAAGGTAATGGTGCCAACTTGAATCAAACAAGATTTATAAACGATGGATGTGATGAAAGTTTCTCCTAACGGAGTTTCCACAGATAGGTCAAAGTCTAATTTCTCCTGAGTCAAGTTTAAACGCTTGAGCACATGCAGAGAGATAAATGAATGGGTAGCACCCCAGATCGAGTAAGGTATAAACTTCGCAAGAAATTATAAATAGCTTACCCGTGATCACCTCGTTTGGGTTCTCGCGATTATGACCACCACAACAAACGCTTCTTCCCGAAATCGTTGACTTTGACTTTTCCGGGACAGTCTTTTGAGTCACCGTCCCATTGAACTAGGTTTCGCTATCTGCATAATCTCGAGCGATATGTCCTTCCTTTCCACAACTATAGCATACCTTGAATCTGCAGGGCGCTTTGACCGATATGTCCCTCTTTTCCGCATTTGTAGCATATGGCCGACCGGTGGTCGTTCTCCTCCCTTAGAACCGATTCTTTATCGCAGACTGCTGCGTCTTCACATAGTCGTTGTTAAATCTCCTCTTTTTAAAATCTCCTCCCGACTCGCTTTTCTTTTTTCACGACCATGATTACCACCAGAGTGGTTACCATTTCTCTGTCTGCTTTCTTTCTCCGCAGTTATCATTATTCTGCTGATCGCCATCTCTCGTACGATCCTCGGTTATGGTCCTCACCGACCGTGACTCGTTATCTCGCTTAATAATTGAGCCCTCATTTAAACATCTCGAATAAAGAGAAAGTTTATGAGAAATGAGATATTGACGTATGCCGGGTTTCAAACCTCTAAGAAACATCCGCGTCATACGCTCCTCATTCTCCACCAAATGAGGTGCAAACTCGATAACTCTGCAAACTTTGCCTCGTCATCGAGACACCGCCATGTTGTTTTGCTCTAATCTGATGAACTCCACTTCCTTCATACGACCGAACACTTTCGTGAAAGTATTTGTCATTAAATAGTCTCTCAAACGTCTCCCAAGACATGCCGAAAAGTACTGGATGGATACGCCTACGCACTCCCACAAGAGTAGTCTGCCTCGCCACTTTAACATAAAAGGTGGCGAATGGAACCTTCTGTTCTCCGTGCATCCCAAGACATCGAATATCTTGGTAATTTGTTTGACCCATGTTTCCGCCATGATCGGATCTCGCTTTCCCTTAAATTCGTGGTCCCAACTCTTTGAATCGCTTGGGCATGACAACCCGTGAATTGCTATCATTTCTCCTGTATTTTGAACACGAGTCTCCTCGTCGATTTTGCATGAACTGCAAAAAAAAGCTTCTAAACATCCCCTCGCTCATCATCATCTCTTTCATTGGTGTTGTTCACGGGAGGAACATTGCCACGACTGTTGTACGCTCTCCTCGTTGGTAAAGCAGACAGCATCTCCACGGTCTCATTTACTCCATCATTAATATTCTCAATTGACATTCTCAAATACCGCCATAAAACAAGGGTTAATTAAGGAAATCAATATATCACATAATATCCCTATATATTGACCAACTAACAAATAAGCTTAGGTAGGACACACTAGCGAAGGATTTACTCGCCTCTCCCCCTAGTTCTATTCCCCGATCTCCGCCAGAGATCATATCCCTAAGCTCGATACCAACCGTGACGCCCCCAAAATAGGTATACATCACCCATTCCGAGTTGTCAATACATGGTACGTAAACAACTACAACTTTATTATTACAACAAGAAATCAGTGAGTTTAAATACAAATATTATCTTCTGTATAATATTTATACTCACATAAATCCTCATCACATTTATTGATACATTATTTTATAAAAATGGTGAGGACTACTAAACAATCCTTTCTAAAACCTTCATTCCATACCCCACTGCATCGCTATATTCTCGCCTCCCGAGAAGAATGGAACAAAAAGGAAAAGGTGAGCTCAACTAGCTCAAGAAAGAATATTATGACTAAGATAATATACAACAAATTATCGTTAGTCTTCAACAGGAAAAATTTAATAGAATACAATAGACAACAAATTTTCAATCAATATTCGCAATGAAATAATAATTCATTAGAAGAGTTAAGTAGAGAATGCAAACTACTATCTTCTATATATGAATTTAAAAGTTCATCGCTCATCTTTTATCCCCGTGAATAACAATCAATATACATCCGAATCAAATATTCATCTTTGCACTACAGTGCCAAAGATATTCATCATTAGTCATGTTCATTTAAACACTGCTCATCTTTTGCACTACAGGCCAAAGATATTAATCGATCACCATCATGTTCATCTCAACACTGCCGATGATCTTTGCACTACAGCCAAAGATATTCTTCAGAAATCATTCATCTTTGCACTACGTGCCAAAGATATTCAATAATATCATCATTTAAGACCGAGGATGATGAAAAATATTTTTAAAGAATCGAATCCAAAGAAACAAAATGACAAGGATTAAGGATTAAGGATTCGTACTTTTGTTTTATCCATGTCCAACAATACCCCAAAAATAATCACAGTGGTGTAAAATTCAAGAATGATCAAAACATGGATACAATCAAAGCTAGTATCCAAAATAGATGTTTTGGACAAAAGAAGAAATTTTATTTTTTGGTGAATAGTAAAGATATATGTGAATAGTGCCAGATATCGTGAATAGTCAGATATATCGTGAATACCTGAGTATACATGAATAGTAAATCCGACACCAAAAGATAGAAATTCCACAAAAACATCTTCACGCTTCATGAATAGTACTCGTGAATAGTAAGTCGTGAATAGTAACTCATGAATAAGAACTCGTGAATAGTAACTCATGAATAGTAACCCCGACATGAAAAAGTTCCAAATTTGATAAAACTTCAGATCAACATTTCAACATAATGATATCAAGAAATAATATCATTACGAAAAAAAAATAATATCCCTTACCTCAAAGAATCGATTATTTGGAGGAAAAGGTCTCAAGTGATGTTGAATGAAACTTGTCTTCAACAAAGAACTCTCAAAGTATCTAAATACTCACAAAATACGCCAATAATATAGAGAGAGAGAGAGAGAAAACTTTGTTTACGTGTGATTTTCAATTCTAACTTAGCCTCTATTTATAGGAAAATATTTGCCATCAAGCGAGACTTGACTTGCTACTTACCGATGGCTTTACCTCTACTATTGCCACCCACCACATTTGAAATAAAATTCAGCACATTTCTTCACCAACCACAAGTGGGGCCCACTCAATTCTAGAATTTTCCACCAAAATCAATTATAACCCTAATTTCCTAATCGGACACCTCTTAAAATTCATAACAAATCATTCGTGCATTTTTAACGTTCAAAATTTGTGGACATATACTCAACTTATGTATGTATAACATACCCAAAAATTACCACAATCCAACTATTTGATTAAAATTATAATCCCCGCAATATATCTCAAAACCCCGATTTAATTTTTAATACCTCCAATCTGTAAAATACTTGATAAAACACCTCAACAATAATTTCTTCATTTATAACCACATAAATAAATCCATCATTTATATCCACATAAAATAAATATTTCTTTATCATATGAATCAATAATTAATTATTCACAAATAATATTACGTAATCACAATTATGACAACCAGTGCCGCTCCTGTGAAAGAGGGGCTTTCCGATAAGGATTTCTCCTCATCTTGGGCGCCAAGCAATTAGGTGTCCAAACCTCTCCTCGATGTAACTTTCTAGACATTGCCAATAATGTTATCTAATAATATTATTTAAATAATATGAATTATTGATCCGATAATGGAGATAATGTGCAAAGGACAATTATTGAACAACAATAATATAAAATATCAACGCAAAGAATTATTGAATCAATAAAATAAAATATTGAATAAAGAATTCATCGTAAAAAATATTGAGTAGTGCCTTCTTACGTAAGGATCAATAATTCAACAATCATCGTGGCAATACCGTGTCTTCTTCAAGTAACCACGCCAGACATCGTATTTTAACCACCGGGTATTCCAACAAAGATAATTGTAATAACTACGCCAGATTATTTTTAACCAACTTATATTTGTCGCTTTCTTCATCCAATCGCTTTCAGTTATGGGGCCACACACATGGTCATACCATTGCATTTAATATTCCCGACAAGATTTAATATTCCACGACCAAACGAATATTCCCAAACAAAATGAATATTTTATAACCACTTGCTTATTTTGAAATATTTGCGTGATTTAACCCTTAACTATCCACATTAATCAAATCAACCCTTACTATTTCAAAATAATAAATAAAGGAAATTCCTTTTTATTTAAAAAATTTCGGTCTTACAATCGATGACCACCAAGGATTCGAAGAATAATTCCATCATGGACCTGATGGACGAAGGAATGAAATACCATACTAAAGGAATTTGATATTTTGACTTACCCATTTATATCGCTGCCCATCAATTTGAACTGATTGACTAATATTGGTCATCTGCATGCAAACGCTATCTTCGGGCGCCTCCGTTTCAAATATAAAGAATCCGAAGAGGATGTCGCCCGAAGGGAGAACGCCATTCTGAAGTCGGGTCATCATTGATATAAATGTCGATCCAAGCTAAAGAATCAAATCATCTAGCACATCACCAAAAGCTTGAAGAAGAGCTCAAAGAGCTTCGGGGCCTTAGGAATTTGGGTCCGCCACTGACCGAAGACCTTCGTAAGAAATCCAAAAAGATCTGAGAAAATCCACGAAATTTAACGATGAGATCGTCCATATGTATGCCAAAGGATATGAAATTTGCCGAAGTAAAGGCAAGAAAAAGCTTGTCGCAGCCAAGGTAGATCCATCTCTTCTAGACTCTTCAGATGGTGATAATGACGATAAATAAGCCTGAAGATGACCCCCTCTTATCTTTAGCTATAGAACTTTCTATAAAAATTCTAACTTTTTGTGAACAGTTAATATTAATGAAATATCAACTTCATGCCTTATTACTTCTGGGTGAACATTTCTTGTCAATAATTCATCATTCATCAACATGAAAAATGTACAAGGTTCTTTTGAACTTAACTTAAATTGTGAATCAGATAAGACATATAACAGTTAAGTTAAGAAATGACATAAACTAAACTTAAGGAACCGAACTCAACACTTGAACAAAATAAAGTAATGCATACTTATCGTTACCGAAGTGTGAGACTGTAAGACCCCAACTTTTATGAATAAAAATGAATTTTCTATAATTATCATTTTGAATATTATGGAATAAATTTAATATAATGTTATAGTTGTGGGTAGTATTTATAAATTTTACAAAGTACGCATGTGACGCCCCCAAAATTAGGTATTCATCACCCAATTTTGAGTCGCCAAATACATGGTACAAAATACAAATAAAACTTAATTATACAGCTGTCGTGTAAAATACGATCACAATTAACTGTGAGTTTTAATACAATGTATGTAACTCTCATGGTGCCTCGACCACAACCTTACAATGGTACTTTACATAAAAGTATAGTCAAAAACTGTTTTTGGAATTAAAATATTTGGGAAGTGCTCAATGAAACCTTCGTACATGGGAGGCCATGCATCTAGGTTATTGTAGATATCATATGTCCACAGAATTATCCTTGGTTGACCCAATAGACCCCAAAGAAAAATGAGAAGATTACTATCATCTTCTTTCCAATGGTGAGTCTTCTCTTGGCATATAACTATCTCCACTGTCTCCAAGTGGAAATTATGTTTCAAATAAACTCCAAGATCATATAGGTAGTGCTTGTAGATATACTCAGCAAGTGGATGTGCACAACCCTGTCTTATGATAACACAAGGTTGTATGTCTTTAGACATCTTGTATGATAGTGACAAAACACCCTTCCAAAGTTGGGTTCACCTCACCCTATTTGGTTCACCAAAGTTAAATATCAAATGATATATACAATACGACATACTTATCTAAAGTTCTCAATAAAATTATTTCCATACTATTTAGGGAGAACCTCAACAGCTATAGACCACCGTTCTATTTCCCTATTATCCCCACTCGACCCAGCTACACTCTTATTACCTGAAATGAATTGTGAAGCAAAAGGGTGAGCACAACTAGCCCAGTAAAGAATATCATGACTAAAGATAATTACATTATCAATAGTTTTAATTAATAATAACTCAGAGATTTAGAACACATGGTAGATGATAAAACTTTTCAACCATAGTTGCAGCGGAACGAGCAATCCATTAAAAGAGTCAAATAGACCATCAGGTCTGTTATCTTCTCCATGTTAAAAGTCCACCAATAATATTTTATCCCTGTAAATGAACCGCATCATCGAATCATCCCTGCACTACGGGCCAAGGATATTCATTAAATCATCAATGGTCATGACTATACCGAATAATCCCTGATCATAATCATACCCAGTCCATGTAAGCCAAAGATATACAATAATAAAACCAATAATCAACAATCCATCTTTGCACGTAAGCCAAAGATATACAACAATAAAACCAATAATCAACAATCCATCTTTGCACGTAAGCCAAAGATATACAATTCAATAATAAACAGTCCATCTTCGCACGTAAGCCAAAGATAACTTTTATCACCATATAAATATGAGGATGATGACAATGATATAAACATTAATCAACTGAAAACAAGGATAAATATTAAAGACTTTAAATTTATCCAAATATTATCAATCACATAATAAATTCATAATCTAATATTGTTAATATCATAACAATGTTTTAATCACTTCTTAAACTTATAAACAATTTATTTCAATTGTTTACATTTTATCAAATAATGCATTTAATCATTCAAGAATGCCATACTCATAAGATTTCATCACCAATGATCAAATCCCTCATCAACAATATGCATATACCTTACATAGGATTTCCAAGCCATAAAATTCTATTTTTCAACTTTGTTACTTCACATAACATATTTAACTCATTTACTCATAACTAGATCATTTTCATGAAAAATACCAAATCAGTTCCAAAAATATTTCTTTTCTGGAATTTATCATAATATATTCCCATAATGAAAATATATTTTTCTCGGAATTTTTAAAATTCATTTACTATTTTTTAAAAATTAATTTCTAATTAATTCCTTAAGAAATTAGCTACCTCAAGGTTAACTCCAAAAATTCCCAAATCTTGGCAGGATCTTACGCATGTTAATGTGAGCTTCCCGTTTAAATTTCATGGTCATCGGAGTTATAGAACTCCGGTTATAGCGTTTTTCGTCGAAAAAACCTAAATATTGAAATGGTCAGAACTTGCTCATTTTAAGTCAGAATGAGCTCATTTTTGGACAGGAGGTACTTTATACCATATAATTTCATATCCCAAAAGGCCAGAATTTTTCTCATAAATTAAGTGGCCGAAACAGCCCTTTTAAAAACGTGGGCAGTAGATTTTTCGATATTGGCAGCTTTGCACTCCTTTGTTAAAATCAGTCCACACGAAAATCTACAACACCTTTTCCAGTGATTCCACTTAGAGATGCTACAAAACTCATAGATCTAACTCTAGGACTTGACCACACTCAAAAATTCAAAATATACTAGGAGATATGGTCATTTTAATTTCATGTTCCGTTTTTACCAAAATCTGATTTTCAACCCTTTGTGATTTCTAAGAAACTTTCATGTTTTCACATATTAACCAACATAACTCATCATAACACTTACTAATACCACATATACCCATGATTTTCATTAGTCCAACGCTTTTATTATGACTCTCATCCTAATCAACATAACCAGATTATTTCCACAATTTAATAAAAAATGAATATAAAGGATCATTCACCATGCATGCGATATAGACCGCACAGACAGGTTATTCTCAACAGAATAATAAAGAACAAAACCAGGTCAGGTGAAATTCACACCGACAGGATGTTCCAACAGAATTGTAAATAATGGAATAATAGAAGAATTTTACCATGTATGCGGTGCTTGCATTTACAAGTTATTCCAACATATAATAAAGATGCGAGAATAATAAAGATGGAACCGTGTCCTGTAAAACACACACGACGAGATATTATAACGAGAATATTAAAGAATGGAATAAAACAGACATCACCAAGTATACTAGTAATCCAGCGTATACAAAAAGTATTCCAACAGAATAATAAATGGAACCAGGTCAGGTGAAATTCACACCGACAGGATATTCCGACAAAATAATAAAGAACGGAATAATAGCAGAATCTCACCATGTATGCAGATTGCTTAGCATAAACAAAGTTATTCCAACATAATAATATAGAATGGAACAACGGAGGATTTCACCAAGTATAGGGTATGCCACTTATACAAAGGTTATGTATAGGTATGCCGCATATATCTGAGTTATGTATAGGGTATCGCCAGATATCTGAGTTATTCTAATGAATAATAATAAAGAATGGAATAACAGAAGTTCTCTTCATGAATAAGAAAGAATAACACCCCTTATCGAGAAATTGGATATAGAAGTAGTAAAGTAGCAGAATACTCTTCTTCTTTCTCTCTATAATTTCTCTCTCTAGAGTTTCAGTGAATTCGTAAGAAATAATGAAGGAATGAACTTCTATTTATAGAAAAACTGAGAGTGGCTCTTGGTCTTAACGAAGGGTCAAAATGACTCTTGGTAATATTGAAGAGGCAACTACTATTTGCGAAGGGGTAATTAACTCTTGGAACACCGAAGAGGCAAATAACTCTTGAAAAACCGAAAGGACAAGTTACTATTAAAACTCGTGAATAGTAACTCGTGAATAGTAACTCATGAATAGTAACTCGTGAATAGTAACTCGTGAATAGTAACTCCGACACGAAAAGTTCCCCAAATACCCGATTAAACAATATAACCTCCAGACATCAATTATTATCGAAATAAATGTCAATTTTCACTAACATAAATAATTTCAACACAATGGAACTATCAAACTCATCTTTAATCAACACGAACTTATCCATCATTAATATCATAACTCACAATATTTAACAACCAGGTCATTCCCAGGAAAGAGGAGGCTTTCCAATAAGGATTTCTCCCTATTGGCGCCCAATTAGGTGACCAAACCTCTCCTTGTGTAACTTCTGCACATTGTAAATATTGTAATTTAATAATATGAATAACTTTGTCATCTCAATTATTAATTTAATAAAATAACATATTATCGCGAGATGATCTCGTGACAATAATTGAATCAATAATATGAGAGATATGATGCGTGAATTATTGTAGCAATAATTGAATATAATCGAGTGACTTCTCACGTAAGCATCAATAATCAATCTGAGTGTACTACCGTATGCAACCAGACGTATTCTTGTACTTTTTTACCACCGGGTAGTTCAAGCAGTTTTAACGGTAAAACCTCCGTAGTTATTTTCATAAAATATTTTGTGTCTTTTTCTAACTACGATAATACTTCCGTTAATAGTTTCACCAATGATTGTGCTTGATCG
The DNA here is from genome assembly GCA_020205615.1 of Panax quinquefolius. Classification (NCBI taxonomy): domain Eukaryota; kingdom Viridiplantae; phylum Streptophyta; class Magnoliopsida; order Apiales; family Araliaceae; genus Panax; species Panax quinquefolius. The sequence goes on along the minus strand of CM035155.1, from coordinate 12,064,679 downwards.
TGATATATTCCCAACAAAAAAATATTCCCCGACCAATCGAATATAATCTGTCAACTTGCATACTTTGCAAAAAAAATTTAAATACTACCCACAACTATAACATTATATCAATTCCACACCATAATATTTAAAAAAAAATATTTTGAGAAAATTAAATATTTATTCATAAAATCTGGGTTCTCACAACGCAAGTTGTTATATAATATTCGATTGGTCGGGGAATATTTATTTTAACAGAAAATATTCATACGACGACACAATCATTGGTGGACCCCACAACCGAATTATTGTCGAATTGAGAAAACGATAAAAATATTTTAATGAAAATAACGGCGGAAGTTTTACCGTTAATACTGTTGAACTACTTGGTAGTAAAAGTACAGGAATATGCGTGGTTGCATAGTGGCACACGATATTGATTATTGATGCTTACGTGAGAAGTCACTCAGTTTTGTTTAATTATTGCCACAGTAATTGTTGCATAGTATCTCACGTTATTTGATTCAATTATTGTCGATATTTTATATTATTAAATCAATAATTGAGACGACGAAGTTATTAATATTATTATTTGTAATATTAACGATGTCTAGAAGTTCTGCCAAGGAGATGTTTGGTCACCTAATTGCGCGCCAATAGAGAGAAATCCTTATTGGAAAGCCCCCGCTTTCCTGGGAACGACCTGATCGATTAATATTGTGAATTATAATAATGATGATAAATGTTGTTAAAATTATTAAGGTGATTTTTTATGAAGTATTTGATATTATTATATGGACCCCCCATTTACCCATTTTTCAAAATAATTGGAAGGAAGTTATAAAGTATATATATATATATATATATATATATATATATATATATATATATATATATATATATATATATATATGTCGTGTATATATATATATATATGTGACATGTGTGTGTGTGTGTTTTAAATAAGAGTGTGTGTGTGGTAGTGGGTTTTGGTGGGTGGTGGTAAGTATTTTATATATGTATGATATGAATTGATATTGGTGGGGAATGAAAGGACTTTTGTTTTGGTGGGAGGAATTCTACCAAAGTGAATTGGGTGGAATGTGGGAATGATGGAGTAGTATATATATATATATATATATATATATATATATATATATATATATATATATTTATAATATTAGTATGGGTGGGTGTATGTCACACACACACACACATATATATATATATATATATATGATATATTGTCCATTGGTGGTATCAAAAGTCAGTGGATTTTAAGAGTTTGTCGGGTGGGAGAAAAAATTCAACAAGCATGTGTTTATATTGATATATATTATTTTAATTTTTGGTTGTGTTAGAAAAATTCCTTGAAATTCAATCAACCAAAGGTTTCGTATGATATGAATTATTGCGTCCGTGATAAATCCTTACATAGTGTCTTTCCATTCTCCTATAAATAGAAGCTCATTCCTTCATTATTTCTTACGAATTCATTGAAACTCTAGAGAGAGAAAACTATAGAGAGAAAGAAGAAAAGTATTCTGCTACTTCACCACTTCTATATCAAGTTTTCTTATGCGGTAAGGGGTATTATTTCTTTTGTATTCATGAAGAGAACTTCTGTTATTCCATTCTTATTATTCCATTGGAATAACTTTATTATACGCTCTACACCCTATACTTGGTGATTTCACATTTGTTATTCCATTCGTTAATATTACATTGAATATATCACGTCTACATGCGTTTTTTGTGGGACTGGTTCCGTCTTTTTATTATTCTGTTGGAACATCTTGTTCATGTATTTTACGCAGGACTTGGTTCCGCTCTTTATTATTCATTGGAATATCCTGTCATGCATTTTACGCTGACTTGGTTCCGTTATTTATTATTCTGTTGGAATAACTTTTATCTGTCTGCAAGTACGCATGCATGGTGATTTCTTTTGTTATTCCATTCTTTATTATACTTAGTTGGTTAAAGTTTTGACTTCTATACTCCATGAAATTAGTGGAATATCCTTGATATTTAAAGGCTTCATCCAAAGATATCTTTTCATGGAAATATTCTTACGAGCATTCTTGAATTTTACTTTACAAAGAAGTATCATGTTGACAATTTGGACGTTATTAGTTCTGAACAAATTAATTCATGAACTTGTTTTATTGAATTCTTATATCATTGTCATCATCCTCATGTTTATATTTTTTTGAAAGTCATATGTGGCTTCAGTAGTGCATAGATGGACTTGGTATGATTATGACCGAGGATTATTCGATGTAATCATGACCGTAATGTTACAAATGATGTGGTAAAAGTCCTCATTGGCCCATAGTGCATTGATGGACAGTTGTTGGCATGATCATGACCATTCATGAATACACGAATATCCTTGGCTCGTAGTGCATGGATAATTTGTGGTCGTAACCCTAATGAATATCCTTGGCCGTAGTGCAGGGATGATGTGGATTATTTATTAAGCTGAGTCTCAGCGATGAAAGTGATGAAAAACCTTTTTCAATCATAAAAGATAGTAGATTTTATTCTCTATTTGACTCTTTTAATGGATTGCATATTTCGCTGCAGTTAAACTTGATGTCTATTGTATTTTATCAGTTTAACACTGTTGAGGACTAATGATAATTTATTTTGCATTATCTTAGTCATAATATTTCTTCTTTGGGCTAGTTGAGCTCACCCTTTCTTTCACTGTTCTCTTGAGAAATGAGAACGTAGCGTGGACTAGGACTAGTCGAGGAGCGGAGTGGCGGTCAGATTATAGCATTAGTAGTCCTCACTATTACATTAAATAGTGTGACAATAAATGTAATGAGGACTTATTCTGAGAGTGGATATTGTCCAGAAGACAATATTTGTATTTAAACTCACAGCTCTTGTTGTATATTTAAGATTGTATTTGTATTTCTGTACCATGTATTTGGAGACTCAGAATAGGTGATGTATACCTATTTTGGGGGAGTCACAGAGACAGATCATGTATAAGGTGAATTCGGTTGATCCTCCTTGCATCATCGGGATCTTGTTTACCACTCGGGGTGAAACAAGTATATAAGGACATCTGTTTACCACTCAGAATAGGTGATGTATACCTATTTTGGGGGCATCACAGTTGGTATCAAAGCTTAGGGATATGATCCCTGGCTTGTAAGACCCCGAAATTTTTTTAAATAAAAAGGAATTTCCTTTATTTATTATTTTGAAATAGTAAGGGTTGATTTGATTAATGTGGATAGTTAAGGGTTAAATACGCAAATATTTCAAAATAAGCAAGTGGTTATAAAATATTCATTTTGTTTGGGAATATTCGTTTGGTCGTGGAATATTAAGACTTTGTCGGGGAATATTCGTATGCGACGCACAAGCCAGCAACCATGTGTGGGCCCCATAACGAAAAGCGATTGGATGAAGAAAACGACAAATATAAGTTGGTTAAAAAATAACGGGCGTAGTTATTACTGAATTATCTTTGTTGGAATACCCGGTGGTTAAAATACGATGTCTACGCGCGTTGTCGCACAAGAAGCACACTTCAGTATTGCACACAAGATTGTTGAATTATTGATCCTTACGTAAGAAGGCACTACTCAATAATTTTTACGGTGAGTTACTTGCTCAATATTTTATTTTATTGATTCAATAATTGCTGCGTTGATATTTTATATTATTGTTGTTCAATAATTGTCACCGCATTATTATCTCCATTATCGGATCAATAATTCATATTATTTAAATAATATTATTAGATAGCATTATTGGCAATGTCTAGAAAGTTCAGTCAGGAGAGGTTTGGTCACCTAATTGCGCGCCAGTAAAAGGAGAAATCCTTATCGGAAAGCCCCTCTTTCCTGGGAACGGCCTGGTTGTCATAATTGTGATTCTGTAATATTATTTGTGAATAATTAATTATTGATTCATATGATAAAGAAATATTTATTTTATGTGGATATAAATGATGGATTTATTTATGTGGTTATAAATGAAGAAATTATTGTTGAGGTGTTTTATCGAGATTTTACCGATTGGAGGTATTAAAAATTAAATCGTGGGTTTTGAGATATATTATGGGATTATAATTTTTTTATCCGACCAGATTTGGATTGTGGTAATTTTTGGGTATGTTATACATACATAAGTTGAGTATATGTCCACAAATTTTGAACCGTTAAAAATGCACGAATGATTTGTTATGAATTTTAAGAGGTGTCTGATTCGGAAATTAGGGTTATAATTGATTTTGGTGGAAAATTCTAGAATTGAGTGGGCCCCACTTGTGGTTGGTGAAGAAATGTACTGAATTTTATTTCAAATGTGGTGGGTGGCAATAGTAGCGTGTAAAGCCATCGTGTAGCGGTCAAGTCTGCCTTGGTGAGGCAAACATTTTCCTATAAATAGAGGGCTAAGTTAGAATTGAAAATCACACCGTAAACAAAGTTTTCTCTTTCTCTCTATATTATTGAGCGTATTTTGTGAGTATTTAGATACTTTGAGAGTTGTTTGTTCAAAGATAAGTTTCATTCAAAGATCACTTCCGACCTTTCCTTCCGGCAATCTTGATTCTTTGAGGTAAGGGATATTATTTTTTTTCAGTAATGATATTATTTCTTCAATATCATTATGTTGAAATGTTGATCCAAGTTTTATCAAATTTGGAACTTTTTCATGCTCGGGGTTACTATTCATGAGTTACTATTCACGAGTTACTATTCATGAGTTACTATTCACGAAGTTACTATTCATGAGTTACTATTCACGATTTACTATTCACGAGTACTATTCATGAAGCGTGAAGATGTTTTTTGTGGAATTTCTATCTTTTGGTGTCGAATTTACTATTCATGTATACGGTACTATTCACGTATACGGCACTATTCACGATACTGGCACTATTCACGCTTATTTTACTTTGCACTATTCACCAAAAAAATAAAATTTCTTCTTTTGTCCAAAACATCTATTTTGGATACTAGCTTTGATCAGATCCATGTTTTGATCATTCTTGAATTTTACACCACTTGTGATTATTTTTGGGGTATTGTTGGACATGGATAAAACAAAGTACGAATCCTTAATCCTTAATCCTTGTCATTTTGTTTCAATCGGATTCGTTTCTTTAAAAATATTTTTCATCATCCTCGGTCTTAAATGATGATATTATTGAATATCTTTGGCTTTTGTAGTGCAAAGATGAATGATTTCTGAAGAATATCTTTGGCACCAGAAGTGCAAAGATGAATGTGTGTTGAGATGAACATACGACCGATGATTAATATCTTTGGCCTCAGAGTGCAAAGATGAACAGTGTTTAAATGAATACATAATTAATCGATGAATATCTTTGGCTCAGTAGTGCAAAGATGAATATTTGATTCCGTATGTATATTAATTGTTGTTACAGGGATAAAAGATAGACGATGAACTTTTAAATTCATACATAGAAGATAGTAGTTTGCATTCTCTACTTAACTCTTCTAATGAATTATTATTTCATTGCGAATATTGATTGAAAATTTGTTGTCTATCAGTATTCTATTAAATTTTTCCTGTTGAAGACTAACGATAATTTGTTGTATATTATCTTAGTCATAATATTCTTTATCGAGCTAGTTGAGCTCACCCTTTTCCTTTTTGTTCCATTCTTCTCAAGAGGCGAGAATATAAAGAGTACGAGCTGGGGTATGGAATGAAGGTTTTAGAAAGGATTGTTTAGTAGTCCTCACCATTTTTGTAAAATAATGTATTAATAAATGTGATGAGGATTTATGTGAGTATAAATATTGTCTGAAGATAATATTTGTATTTAAACTCACGCTTTCTTGTTGTAATAATAAAGTTGTAGTTGTTTACTATACCATATATTGACAACTCGGAATGGGTGATGTATACCTATTTTGGGGGCGTCACTTGGTATCGAGCTTAGGATATGATCTCTGCGAGATCGGGGAATAGAACTAGGAGGGAGAGACGAGTAAATCCTTCGCTAGTGTGTCCTACCTAAGCTTATTTGTTAGTTGGTCAAGATATAGGATATTATGTGATATATTGATTTCTTTAATTAACCCTTGTTTTATGACGATATTTGAGAATGTCGATCGAGAATATTAACATGGGAGTAAATGAGACCGTGGAGATGCCTATACTTACTAACGAGGAGAACGTGCAACAGTCGGCAATGTTCCTCCCGTGAACAACACCACTGAAAGCGAGATGATGAACGAGGGATGTTTAGAAGCTTTTTGCGAGCTTCATGCAAAATCGCATTTAGGAGACTCGTGTTCAAAATACAGAGGAAATGATAGCAATTCACAAGTTGTCACACACCAAGCAGCCTCAAAGAGTTGGGACCACCGAATTTAAGGGAAAGCCAGATCCGATCATGGCGGAAACATGGGTCAAAACAAATTACCAAGATATTCGATGTCTTGGGATGCACGGAGGAACAGAAGGTTCCATTCGCCACCTTTATGTTCCGTGGCGAGCGAGACAATCGGTGGGAGTCAGGAAGCGCACCCATCCAAACCAAGACTCAAAGATGTCTTGGGAGACGCTTTCAGAGATTATTTAATGACAAATACTTTCCGAAAGTGTTCGTCATATGAAGGAAGTGGAGTTCATCGATTAGAGCAAAACAACATGACGGTGTCTCAAAGACGAGGCAAAGTTTGCGAGTTATCCAGTTTGCACCTCATTTGGTGGAGAATGAGGAACGATGATGATGGATGTTTCTTAGAGGTTTGAAACCCAAAGATACGCCAAGATCTCATTTCTCATAAACTTTCTTTATTCGGATGTTGTAAATGTGGCTCAATTATTAGAAGCGAGATAACGAGTACTATCAACTGAGGGACCATAACCAGGATCGTACAGAGATGGATGGCAACAATGTATAATGATAACTCATGGAGAAAGAAAGCAGACGGACATGAAATGGTAACCACTCTGGTGGTAATCATGGTCATGAAAATGTAAGAAGCGAGTCGAGGAGAGATTTTAAAAGAGGAGATTTAACAACGACTATGTGAAGACGACAAAGTCTTGAAGAATCGGTTCTAAGGGAGGAGAACGACCACCGGTCATATGCTACTACAATGCGGAAAAGAGGGACATATCGGGTCAAACCGCCCACAACAGCTTCAAGGTATGCTATAGTTGTGGAAAGGAAGGACATATCGCTTTCGAGATTGTACGCAGTAGCAAAACCTAGTTCAATGGGGACGGTGACTCAAAAGATCGTCCCGAGTAAAAGTCAAAGTCAACGATTTCGGAAGAAGCGTTTGTTGTGACGGTCATAATGCGAGAACCCAAACGAGGTGATCACGGGTAAGCTATTTATAAATTCTTGCGAAGTTTATACCTTACTTGATACCGGTGCTACCCATTCATTTATCTCTCCGCATGTGCTCAACGCTTAAACTTGACTCGGAGAAATTAGACTTTGACCTATCTCGTGGAAACTCCGTTAGAGAAACTTTCATCACATCCACTCGCTTATAAATCTTGTTTGATTCAAGTTGGCACCATTACCTTACCTTGGTTGACCTTATCTCTTTTAAAGATACTTGCTTTTGATGTGATTTTAGGGATTGATTGGTTAACTACTCATCATGCCAAAATTGATTGTTTTCGTAAGGTTGTTAGTTTTCATATTCCTAACCAACCCGTTGTATTTAATTCAAGCAACTAAACCATTAAAATCAATCACTATCATATCTAATCATAAAGCTATTCGCTTATTGAAAAACCGGATGTCAAGCTTTCTTAGCCCATGTTATGGATTTGAATAAAGACACGCCAAATTTGAATAATATTCCCATTGTTATTGACTTTCCCGACGATTTCAAGAACTTCCGGCTCTACCCCGGCAACGTGAAGTTGAATTCTTTATTGATCTTGAACCCGGTACAAAGCCCATTTCTAAAACCCCATATCGAATGGCTCCTATTGAACTTCAGAGTTAAAGGTCCAACTACAGAATTGTTGGACATCGGTTTCATTCGCCTGAGTACATCTCCTCGGGTGCTCTGCTTTATTTGTAAAAAGAAAGACGGGAGTATGCGACTTTTGTATTGACTATCGGAATTGAACCATGTCACCATCAAGAATAGGTATCCTCTACCTCGTATTGATGACTTGTTTGACCAATTAGTAGGGCACAATTCTTTTCAAAATCGATCTTCGCTCGGATATCATCAAATTGAAAATTAGAATCGAGGATATTCCAAAGACCGCCTTCGAAACTCCTGGTATGGGCATTATGAATTCTTAGTCATGTCTTTCTGACTAACTAATGCTCTTGCGGCTTTCATGGATATGATGAACCGAGTATTCAAGGAATATTTGGATCGGCCTCGTTGTTGTCTTTATTGATGACATCCTTATATATTCCAAAAGTCGTGAAGATCATGAGCACCATTTGAAGTCGGTACTCCAAAGGCTTCGTGAAAACCAACTATATGCCAAATTGAAGAAATGCGAGTTCGCTTGAGAAGTAGCCTTTCTTGGGCATGTGGTGTCAAAACATGGAGTATCTGTTGATCCGTGAAGATTGAAGCAATACAAAGTTAGAGCAACCAAGTCGGTGATCAAGTCACGTAGCTTTTTGGGCTTAGTGGTTATTATCGGAGATTCGTGGAAGGGTTTTCGAATCGCTACTCCATTAACTCAAATTAACTCGAAAGGATACTGAAATTGTTTGGGGCGAAGAATGCGAGAAAAGTTTCCAAGAGCTTAAGAGGAGACTTATTTCGCACTTTCTGTTACTAACAATACCATCCGGTTCGGATGGATTTGTTATCTCACGATGATGCTTCGAGCAAAGGGTTAGGATGTGTTCTCATGCAACGTGGGAAAGTCATAGCCTATGCCTCGCGACAACTTAAAGAGTATGAGAGGAATTATCCTACTCATGATCTAGAGTTAGCGGCGATCGTTTGCTTACTAAAGATATGGAGGCACTATCTTTATGGGGAGAAAGTGGAGATATATTCGCACCATAAAAGCCTTAAATATTTCTTCACTCAAAAGAACTCAACATGCTGGCAAATGACGTTGGCTCGAGCTATTGAAAGACTACGACCACACACTATTCAATACCATCCTAGTAAAGCTGAACGTGGTAGGTAGACGCATCGAGTAGAAGATCATATGCGAACGAACGAGTGCGATGATGTCAAGTATACGACAGAGCCAACTTTAATAGAAAAGTTAAGGTTGCTCAAGCCACCGAATTCTTGAGTCGATCGTATGAAGAAGAAAGTACAAGAAGGAGCTATTCCTAAGCGAGAATTGATGAAGAAGGAATACTTGAGTCCACTCTGAGACTTTGTGTTCCTAACGACTGATTTGAAGTACAAGATTATGATGGAAGCACACAATACACCATTTGCAATCCATCCTCGAAGTACTAAAATGTATCGTGATCTTCGACATACATTTTGGTGGAATAATATGAAGAGAGAGATTGCAAAGTTTATCTCGATGTGTTTAACTTACTAACGTGTAAAGGCGGAGCATCTAGTACCTAAGGGTCCGTTGCAACCACTTGAGATTCCTAATGGAAGTGGGAACACATTACCATGGATTTCGTTACTGGTCTTCCTACGGTTTTCAAGGCATCAATGCTATTTGGGTTATTGTTGATAGATTAACCAAGTCTGCTCATTTCTTGCCGATCACGGAGACTTATTCACTTGAACGCCTTGCTAGTATGTACGTAAATGAGATTGTGAGGTTGCATGGCATACCAGTATCCATAGTTTCGGATCGTGACCCAAGATTCACTTCAAGAGTTTGGGTTAGCTTGCAAAAAAGCTATGGGCACGCGGATTTGCGATTTAGTTCTAAGCATACCATCCCCAAACCAGACGGACAATCGAGAGGACTATTCAAACTCTTGAGATTTATTAAGACTCGTGTCCTAGACTTCAAGGGCGCTTGGGATAAGTATTTACCATTGGTGGAATTCTCCTACAACAACAAAGCTTATCGTGCAAGTATAGGTGTGGCTCCAATCGAAGCATTATATGGACGAAAATGTCGTTCTCCAATATGTTGGATGAGGTGGGTGAAGCAACATTGTTGGGACCCGAAAGTTAAGACGTATGACTCACCGAAAAGATCCAAATAATTCGACAACGATACAAACGGCTCAAGATCGACAAAAGAGTTATGCGGATCTTCATCGAAAGGACGTGGAATTTAATGTAGGGGATCATGTATTGTTGCGAGTTGCTCCATGGAAGGGAGTTACAAGATTTGGGAAGAGAGGAAAGCTCAATCCACGATTTATTGGTCCATTTCAAATTCTTGACCGAGTAGGAAATGTAGCCTATAGACTTGCGTTACCTCAAAGTATGTCTCGTGTTCATAATGTGTTTCACATATCCATTTCAGAATATGTAAAAACCCGAACCACGTTATTGAAGTTAGAACCCACGAGATAGCCAAGACTTAACGTATGAGGAGGTACCTATCAAGATCTTGGATAGGAAGGAGCATGTCCTACGTAAGAAAAGGTCATACCACAAGTTAAAGTTTTGTGGAGGAATCATGCTATAGAGAAATGACCAGGAATTGAAACGGAAATGAAAGCGAGGTATCCTCACCTTTTCAAACACTGTAGTATCGTCACGCCAATTTCGAGGACGAAATTTCATAAGGAGGGAGGTTGTAAGACCTCAAATTTTTTAAATAAAAAGAATTTCCTTTATTTATTATTTTGAAATAGTAAGGGTTGATTTGATTAATGTGGATAGTTAAGGGTTAAATACGCAAATATTTCAAAATAAGCAAGTGGTTATAAAATATTCATTTTGTTTGGGGAATATTCGTTTGGTCGTGGAATATTCGTCTTCGTCGTGAATATTCGCATGCGACCAAGCAGCGACCATGTGTAGGCCCCATAACTAAAGCGATTGGATGGAGAAAACGACAAATATAAGTTGGTTAAAAATAACGGCGTAGTTATTACCGAGATAATACAATTGAATACCCGTTGGTTAAAATACAAATAATACGCTGTCTGGCATGGTTGCGCATCAGATGCGGTATTACACATGATTGTTGAATTATTGATCCTTACGTAAGAAGGCACTACTCAATAATTTTTACAAAGAGTTATCGCTCAATATTTTATTTTATTGATTCAATAATTGCTGCGTTGATATTTTATATTATTGTTGTTCAATAATTGTCACCGCATTATTATCTCCATTATCGATCAATAATTCATATTATTTAAATAATATTATTAGATAGCATTATTGGCAATGTCTAGAAAGTTCTCATCAAGGAGAGGTTTGGTCACCTAATCACAGGCCAAAGAAGAGAAATCCTTATCTGAAAGCCCCTCTTTCCTCGGAACTACCGTCATTCATAATTGTGATTCTCAGTAATATTATTTGTGAATAATTAATTATTGATTCATATGATAAAGAAATATTTATTTTATGTGGATATAAATGATGGATTTATTTATGTGGTTATAAATGAAGAAATTATTGTTGAGGTGTTTTATCAAGATTTTACCGTTGGAGGTATTAAAAATTAAATCGTGGGTTTTGAGATATATTATGGGGATTATAATTTTTAATCCGACCGCTGGATTGTGGTAATTTTGGGTATGTTATACATACATAAGTTGAGTATATGTCCACAAATTTTGAACCGTTAAAAATGCACGAATGATTTGTTATGAATTTTAAGAGGTGTCTGATTCGGAAATTAGGGTTATAATTGATTTTGGTGGAAAATTCTAGAATTGAGTGGGCCCCACTTGTGGTTGGTGAAGAAATGTGCTGAATTTTATTTCAAATGTGGTGGGTGGCAATAGTAGCGAGTAAAGCCATCGTGTGGCAAGTCAAGTCTGCTTTCTACGGCTAACATTTTCCTATAAATAGAGGGCTAAGTTAGAATTGAAAATCACACCAGAAACAAAGTTTTCTCTCTTTCTCTCTCTATATTATTGAGCGTATTTTGTGAGTATTTAGATACTTTGAGAGTTCTTTGTTCAAGATAAGTTTCATTCAAGATCACTTCCGACCTTTCCTTCCGGCATCTTGATTCTTTGAGGTAAGGGATATTATTTTTTTTCGTAATGATATTATTTCTTCAATATCATTATGTTGAAATGTTGATCTGAAGTTTTTATCAAATTTGGAACTTTTTCATGTCGGGGTTACTATTCATGAGTTACTATTCACGAGTTACTATTCATGAGTTACTATTCACGAGTTACTATTCATGAGTTACTATTCACGAGTTACTATTCACGAGTACTATTCATGAAGCGTGAAGATGTTTTTGTGGAATTTCTATCTTTTGGTGTCGAATTTACTATTCATGTATACGGTACTATTCACGTATACGGCACTATTCACGTATACGGCACTATTCACGTATACGGCACTATTCACCAAAAAAAAATAAAATTTCTTCTTTTTGTCCAAAACATCTATTTTGGATACTAGCTTTGATTGTATCCATGTTTTGATCATTCTTGAATTTTACACCACTGTGATTATTTTTGGGGTATTGTTGGACATGGATAAAACAAAGTACGAATCCTTAATCCTTAATCCTTGTCATTTTGTTTCACTGGATTCGTTCTTTAAAAATATTTTTCATCATCCTCAGTCTTAAATGATGATATTATTGAATATCTTTGGCCTGTAGTGCAAAGATGAATGATTTCTGAAGAATATCTTTGGCCTGTAGTGCAAAGATGAACAGGTGTTGAGATGAACGACCGATCGATTAATATCTTTGGCTGTGAGTGCAAAGATGAACAGTGTTTAAATGAACATGACCAATCGATGAATATCTTTGGCTGTAGTGCAAAGATGAATATTTGATTCCGATGTATATTAATTGTTGTTACGGGGATAAAAGATAGACGATGAACTTTTAAATTCATACATAGAAGATAGTAGTTTGCATTCTCTACTTAACTCTTCTAATGAATTATTATTTCGGCATTGCGAATATTGATTGAAAATTTGTTGTCTATTGTATTCTATTAAATTTTTCCCTCGTTGAAGACTAACGATAATTTGTTGTATATTATCTTAGTCATAATATTCTTTTTGAGCTAGTTGAGCTCACCCTTTTCCTTTTGTTCCATTCTTCTCGTGAGGCGAGAATATAAGCGAAGATGCAGTGGGGTATGGAATGAAGGTTTTAGAAAGGATTGTTTAGTAGTCCTCACCATTTTGTAAAATAATGTATCAATAAATGTGATGAGGATTTATGTGAGTATAAATATTGTCTAGAAGATAATATTTGTATTTAAACTCACAGCTTTCTTTCATGTAATAATAAAGTTGTAGTTGTTGTTTCTGTACCATGTATTGACAACTCAGAATGGGTGATGTATACCTATTTTGGGGGCGTCACATGGCTGAGATGTGAGATAAGAACTAGGAGGGGATAGACGGGGAATTCCTTCGCTAGTATGACCTACTTAAGTTTATTTGGTATTTAATTGGTCGGTCAGTGTATAGGGATAATATGTGATATGTTAATTAACCCTTGTTTTGTGGCAGTATTTGAAAATGGCATCCGAGAATGTTGAGATCATCAATGGAGCACCAGAGACCGTTGAGTCTCCACAGATCAATAATCGTGGATAATGTGCATCGAGGCGACAATCCTAATGCAAACAAAGACAACGACCAAATGATGAACGATGGAATGTTCCGAGGCTTCATGCAATTCATGCAACATCTGGCGAGAGCGGCTCCTGTCCAAAATACAGGTGGAAACACTGGCAACTCTCGGACGGTCATCGCCAAACAGTTCAAGGAGATGGGACCACAAGAGTTTTTTGGAGAGCCAAAACCACTTAAGGCGGAAACATGGATAAAGCATATCTGCAAGATATTTAATGTCTTGGGATTCTTCGAGGAGCAAAAGGTTCCCTTTGCCACCTTCATGTTGCGTGCAGAGGCAGATTACTGGTGGCAATTTGTAAAACGTACTCAACGTACCGCACTGAAGATGACTTGGGAGGAGTTCCAAGAATTGTTCAACGACAAGTACTTTCCCGAAAGTACTCGTTACATGAAAGAGGTAGAGTTCATCAAGCTGGAACAAAACAACATGACCGTGTCGCAGTACGAAGCCAAGTTTTCCGAGTTGTCCCGGTTTGCGTCCCATTTGGTTGATAATGAGGAGAGAATTACGCGAATGTTTCTAAGAGGTTTGAAACCTGAGATACGTCAATATCTTATCTCTCATAAACTGTGTTTGTATTCAGATATTGTTAATAGGGCTCAGTTATTGGAACGCGATAATGAGTCAACCCAACCAAAAGAGAGCAGCCAGAAAAATGATAATACCAATGAGAGAAGCGATCGTTCGGCGGTGACAACAAGCGTGGAGGGAATCAAGAAGCTTAAAATGGTAACCACTTGGTGGTAATCGTAACAAAACAATAAGAATGGACATTTCAAGAAGAGGAGATTCAACAATGATGGAAAGACATCAGCACCAGCACCCGTTGTTAAGGAAGGAGAACGACCACCTATCATATGCTTCAAAGGCGGAGGGGAGGGACACATCAGTCCAAAGTGCGCGATGCCGTCTAAAGCATGTTATAATTGTGGAAGAGAAGGTCACTTAGCCTGATTTTGTCGTTCACCGAAGACAAGTTCAACTAGGATGGAGGCACCAAAGGTCGTCCTAGAAAAGTCAAAGCCGGTAGTGCAAGGGAGAGCGTTTGTGGTAACCTCCCAGAAAGCAAGGAACCCGAACGAGGTCATCACGGGTAATCTTATCATAAATTCTAGTGAAGTATATACCTTATTTGATACCGGTTCTATCCATTCTTTTATTTCTCCTACTTGCGCTCAACGTTTAAATTTGACTCCGGAGAAATTAGACTTTAACTTATCTGTTGAAACTCTGTTGGGAGAAACCTTCATTATATCCACTGTTTATAAGTTTTGTTTAGTTCAAATCGGTACCCTCACATTACCTGTCGACCTTATTTCATTGAAAATACTTGCATTTGACGTAATTCTAGAGATTGATTGGTTAACTACTCATCATGTAAAAATTAATTATTTTCGTAAGGTTGTTAGCTTTCATATTCCTAATCAACCTATTATGTGAATTCAAACAACCAAACCATTAAAATCAATCACTATCATCTCAAGCCATAAAGCTATTCGTTTATTGAAAAACGGATGTCAAGCTTTCTTAGCTCATGTCACAGATCTAAACAAAAATACGTCAGTTTTGAATGATATTTCTATTGTTAATGAATTTCACGATGTATTCCTCAAGAACTTCCCCTGCCTACCCAGGCGTGAAATTGAATTTTGTATCGACCTTAAACCCCAGATACAAAACCCATTTCCAAAGCCCCATATCGAATGACTCTATTGAACTTGAGTTAAGGACCCAACTGCAGGAATTGTTAGACATTGGCTTTATTCGCCCTAGTACTTCTCCTTGGGGTGCTCTGCTTTTATTCATGAAGAAGAAAGATGGGAGTATGTGACTTTGTATTGATTATCGGGAGTTGAATCATGTCACCATCAAAATAGGTACCCATTACCACGTATTGATGACCTGTTTGACCCGATTCTGGCGCGCGCCAAATTCTTTTCAAAGATTGATCTTCGTTTCGGATATCACCAATTGAAGATTAGAACCGATGACATTCCAAAAATGGCTTTCAGAACTCGGTATGGGCATTATTAATGTAATAAAACAGCAAAACTTTTTATATAAAACAGAATACTTTTATAAAGTTATTCGTTTTATTAGGATAATAGTAAAATCTTTTTATATAAAACAGAATACTTTTATAAAGTTATCTATTTTATTAGACAATAATTAGATTAGATTATATTTTATTATGCATAGTGTTTGCATAGTGTCTGCATAGTGTTTGCATAGTAAAATCTTTTTAAAAGTTATTCATTTTATTAGATTATAAATAAAATATATTATATTTTATTGTAAACCAATCTGGACCGTTTGTTTAAAGTAAATCGATCTGGACCGTTCATGGATTGGTTACTATTCAGTCCATTCTTCTATAAATAAAAGCTCATTCCTTTATTATTTCTTACAAATTCACTGAAACTCTAGAGAGAGAAATTGTAGAGAGAATTATTCTTCTATAATCTTGAGCGTATTTCTTTAGCGTTTAAGAAAGCTTTGAGCGTAGTGCAAATTTCTTCAAGTATATCCCACTTCTGGTTTGAGAGTACTCTTCTTTATAAGGTAAAGGGTATTATTTTTTCATATTCATGAAGAGAACTTCATTATTCCATTCTTTATTATTACGTTGGAATAACCTATATCGCTGATCTACCCTATACTTGGTGAAATTCTTCCATTATTCCATTATTTATTATTCTCTTTGGAATAACTTTGTCATCTGAGTACTGCGCATACATGGTGAAATTTCGTTGTTATTCCATTATTTATTATTACATTGGAATATCTTGTTCATGACGCTTTTACATCGGACCTGGTTCCGTCTTTATTATTATGTTGGAATATCTTGTCTGTGCGTTTTACTGGGGGACTGGGTTCCGTTATTTATTATTCTGTTGGAATAACTTTGTCTCATCTGAAGTACCGCATGCATGGTGATTTCGTTGTTATTCCATTCTTTATTATTCTATTGGAATATTACGCTTGCATGCGTATTACGCTTTGACTGGGTTCCGTTATTTATTATTACGCTTGGAATAACTTTTATACAAAGTAAATCTTTATATGCATGGTGATTTCTTTTGTTATTTCATTCTTTATTATACTCAGTTGGTTAAAGTTTTGATTTCTATACTCCATGAAATTAGTAGAATATCCTTGATATTTGTGCTTCATCCAGTATCTTTTCATAGAAATATTCTTCTGAGCATTCTTGAATTTTACTCTACAAAGAAGTATCATGTTGACAATTTGGACGTTATTAGTTCCTGGATAAATTAATTCTTGAACTTGTTTTATTGAATTCTTATATCATTTTCATCATCCTCATGTTTATATTATGTTGAAAGTCATCATGGCTTCAGTAGTGTATAGATGGACTTGGTATGATTATGACCGAGGATTATTCGGTATAATCATGGTAGTAATGTTACAAATGATGTGGAAAAAGTCCTCATTGGCCCGTAGTGCATTGATGGACAGTTTTTAGTGTGATTATGGCTATGGATTCTCTTCGACCAAGGGAGCAAAGATGAATTGTTTTATGGAATGATCAGGACCGTTGATGAATACACGAATATCATTGGTCCGTAGTGCATGGATAATTTGTGGTCGTGATACTAATGAATATCCTTGGCCGTAGTGCAGGGATGATGTGGATTATTTATTAAGCTGAGTCTCAACGATAAAAGTGATGAAAAACCTTTTTAAATCATAAAAGATAGTAGATTTTATTCTCTACTTGACTCTTTTAATGGATTGCTTGTTCCACTGCAGTTAAACTTGATGTGTATTGTATTTTATCAGTTTAACATTGTTGAAGACTAATGATAATTTATTCTGCATTATCTTAGTCATAATATTTCTTACTGGGCTAGTTGAGCTCACCCTTTCCTTCACTGTTCTCTTCAGGAAATGAGAACGTAGCCGGGACTAGTCGGGGAATGGAGTGACGGTCCAGATAATAGTATTAGTAGTCCTCACTATTCTGTTAAATAGTGTGACAATAAATGTAATGAGGACTTATTCTGAGAGTGGATATTGTCTAGAAGATAATATTTGTATTAAAATTCACAGTTTTCTTGTTGTATATTAAATATTGTATTTGTATTCTGTACCATGTATTTGGCGACTCAGAATAGGTGATGTATGCCTATTTTTGGGGGTGTCACACTTTCTGTTACTATGGTGAGAATACTCAAGGCAGAATGCCTTATTTGTATTCTGAGGTGCATACTCTCTGAATCAACTTCTTCGTCTGCTTCGACCATAATCCCGAGAACTGATAGGGTAGAGTGCCTTCCTCGGCCTCTCAAGAGTATGGCTTCTTGATCTGCTTCGATGCTGAGCCCTTCCGCTGCTACGAGAACACTTAAGACTGAATACCTTCTCCATACTCTCAGGATCCTTAGAAATATAGCTTCTGGGTCTTATTTGATGTTCATTGAGACATGTTTTCAAAGTGTATAGACTGCTTTCCAACTCATGGTTGTCCATCTTTAGGCTTACCACGTCCTTCAGATTGGACATATTTGGACGCCTCGTCCTTCAGCTCTGCCATCTGAAGCATCTACTTATAATTGGACGTCTCGTCCTTCAGTTCTGCCATCCGAAGCATCTTCTCAGCTATATCATCGCTCTGCTTCAAGAGAACCTCCACAACTTTATGTGCTCAAAATCCGCGCCATCTTCGCCAACTTGGCGACCTTAAAAATCGACCACTTGGTCTTTGTCGGTTCTAAAGCGGGGTGCCTTCTACTCGCCTTCGGCTATGATCATGCTCCTTGTCAGCAGCAAAGACCAACCATCTTCGGGCTTCACCATGGGCTCTCGAACGAGAAGAGAACCTCCACAGCTTTATCTGCTTCGTCTGTGACGAACGAGAATTTTGTAATTAATTTTAATATTTATTGAATTAAATAAATAATTTTCGATGATTTAATTATTAGATTAAATAATTAATTGACGCAATTGTGGTAGATTAATTTAATTATATGTGTTACATTTATTAAATTAATGTAGAGAGTTTTATTATCAAGTATATAATTATGTCGACTTATTATCAATTAAATGAATTATTTAATTAAGCATGATGGTATTCTAATTAATTTATTTATTAATTAGAGATTTAATAATTTAATATAATTAATTAATGAGAAAATTAAATATATGACTATGTGAATTTATGAGAAGTTATCATATTTTATTTATATTAAATAAGATATATGAATTATTATGCAAGTGGGTGTGACGTGAATTAAACTATATGATAAAGCTTTATTAAATTAAAGGAGTTTTGAAATCTATTATGCTAGCAAAACATGGCCTTAGTGGGGGTTACTAGAAGTTACCCATGATCAAGTTAATCGACCATTATTAGCAGCGTCGATCGAGTTCTTATAATACTGACGTTCTCTTTTCTTTTCTTTTATTATTCTAAGTCTGGAAGAGCAGAGAGGGAGAGAGATTGAGAATTTATCAGAGAAAATTTGTGAGAATTAGAGATATTGTGAGTGTGTAATTATCAGGTAATTGTGAAAGGATCATCTTGGATCACCTCTTCTTAATCTATACTCTGGGTAATTTCTCCAAACCAAATTCTATTTTTACGTTATTTTAGTTTTATGAAAATGACTTTCATTCATACTGTAAAGCCTCTGTAATTGAGATAGGAGTAATGATTATGGGTTTTGTATGTGTTATGGCACATCACATCGTATTTAATTATATATATTTTGTAAACCATATCATAAGTTTCATAATAATGATGACTTCTATTTCAAAATTTACTGAGTTTGGGTTTTGGCCATATGGCCTTATACGTGGTATTTTATGTATTGATCGTATATTATCCCTAAATTATACACTTATATGTTGTTATGCATGTTGATCTGAAGAGACCAAAATTTAAATAAACGGATTCGATTGTTATAACGAATCCGTAGTGACAATTTTCATGTTTTATTTTCAAAACCTTCAAGAACATCAAGAACAGTGAAAGTAAATGTGTTGATTTTGCAAATTATGTGTTGTAACTTGTTAAAAATCATGCTAGATGGGTTAAGTAATGATTATATATGTATTACAATGATTGGGTAAGTCTAAATTCGTGTAAAAAAAAAACTAATTGGAAGTTATGGCCATATTCATGTATAATTTTACGTGTGATTGATTTTGGCCTAATTTGGCCTTGTTATGTTTTAAGGAATCGAGTAATCAAGAATCTATGAAATAGAAAATGAGCACAGGTAACCCACTTCTACCCGTGCTACGTTACCAAACTAAATTACCATACTTTGCCATCAAAATAAATAAAAAAATAAAAAAATAAATAAAATAAATAAAAATAAAAAATAAAAAAATAAATATTTGATGAAAATTATTATTAAAATATTTATAAAATAAATTAAATATTTTAATTGAGATATTTATGAAATAAAATAAATATTCGATAAAAATTATTATTAAAATATTTATAAAATAAATTAAATATTTTAATTGAGATATTATGGAATAAAATAAATATTCGATGAAAATTATTATTAAAATATTTATAAAATAAATTAAATATTTTAATTGAGATATTATGGAATAAATTAAATATTCGATGGAAATTATTATGAAATAATTTATTCGAGTGTAATAATAGTAAGAGAATGAAAATATTCTAATTTAATTAAGTAATTAAATTAGAAGGTAATGATTTGTTAAATAAAGTGGAGTTTATATTAAATAATTAAGTGAAAATGTAACTAATGAATGTCGTGAATACATATGGTATGTGTGTAGGATTTGTGGTGAACGAAAGTAGTAATCGCTTAGCCTACGCTTGCGAAGCAAGTTTCCTAACCCTACTTGTCATTATTGTTCAAGTTTATTAATTACCTCGAGTAAATTATCATTATTATTATTCATGTTCAAATGTTATATTAAAGATTGATTATCTTTTCAAAGCATGATTCAGTTATACATTAATGATCCTATTGTATACTTCCTGAGATTATTATTCAATTTGAATATCATTATTATTGAACCTTATTAGACTAGCGAACCCTTATTGATTCGACTAGTCCATAGTTGATGAGCGTTCTAAATTTCCGAACCCTTAATGAATTGTCCAAACCAAACTTCCTTTGGTGCGGACTCGAATGTCAAACCGAGATGAACAACCCCGAAAAGGATTTACTTATCGTTAAGCGTTAAGATATTGTGCATGATGTTGTACTAAGTGACCCCCCTAAGTATGAGTAGAAAGGTCCATAGTCTTATGACTGTTAAAGGTTTCAAGTATAACCCTTGTTAACCTAGGACATAGTTCAAGGTCTTATGACCCTCAGAATTCTTTTGATTCTTGTTATTCATTCTTGATTCAAAAGTTGAGCTTTTATTCGATGTCTTTGATTCACTCGCATGTTATTATCTTTGTTATTTCATTGTTATACTTATGGGCAATAGTGCTCACTCTTACTTTATAATAACATTGCAATTAAGAATGAAAGAGTCGATTTAACCTTCCACTAGTAAAGGCAAGGCAAAGTTAGCAAGTGTTGAAGACTTGTTATTTTATTTGATGATGTATTTATGTTAGACTTGAGTTAATGATGTTGTTTAAGACTTATTGTTTATATTTTCATACAGGATGTTTAAGGTTAGTTCAACCCGGGATTATGTTTATGATTTAGATGTTGTAACCTATAAGGGGAAGATTTTTATTTCTATCTATTGCATGGTTTGCATTTATTATGGGTAGATAGATAGATGATATTTAGATGATGAAACACCAAATCCCGTGGAATCAAGTACCCAGATTTGGGGGTGTCACAAGTTGGTATTAGAGTCAGAGGTTATGAACCTTAGGTGGGGAACAACCTTAGGTAGTAGCCTTATAGAAAGAAGATAGTGATGGAAAACTCTTATCGAGTTATAAGAAATGAATTTATGTAATTCATTAAAGATAATAAAAGACCTTATGTGTTTATGTATTAAAGTATGCGTTAGATGATACGACTTAGTAACTAAAACTTAAAATTTTGCGTCAGGATGTCGAATGTTGGAGAAGCTAGTCAAGTTGAGGGGAGGAAGAACCCGTGTACCTATAATATGGAGATAGAGGAGGAGGCAAAGAGACATTCATGTCGTTAGGGAGCAAATGGTGAGTACAGAGAGAGTCATCTCCATTAATCACCGTTGTTGGTCGGGAGCATGAGCAGGGGCCGATCTAAGGAGGATCCCGAGGAGGAATTTGTTGAGGAAAAGGAAGAGGAAGAAGAGGAGTTACCACGGTACCGTTGTTGATGCCGAGATGTATGACCGTTATCGACCGTAATATGGAGTTATGAGACGAGGTCCGAGTTTAATCGAAGCGGCGGTTATTCAGCATATTACTCTAGAGAAGAAGGAGAGGGAGATTTCGACTCTTCACTCTCGACTGGCAAATGTAGAATGGGATTTGGTCCATGAGAAGGGTCAAACTGAAAATAACACCGAGGAGATAGAGAAACTGAAGAAGGAACTGAAGGAAACCTCCGAAAAGCTGAACATAGCAGAGGAAGGCTGGGTAAGAGAATCGCGTCGAGCTGATCGTGCAGAGGATGATAGTCATGCAAAGAAAGCGAAGATTGGGGAAACGTACTCTACACTTAACAAGGCAATGAATGAAACCCAAGATCGAGTTTTGAGGTACCCAATCCAGTTCGAAGGACTACCATTGTACATGATGGATCGCAGGACGATGTATCGCATCTTAGAAGAGGAGCGTGTAGCAAAGGCTATTCAAAGACTTAACCTAAGCGGTGATATGATTTTCTTAATTATGTAAAGAACTTAATTAGTTTTTAGATGTAAATTCTGACGTGTTTATGAACGAAAGAATATTTGAATGTTTCAAATCCTGTGGATTCTTTATTCCAGGATAGTTGATGTAAATAGCAGTTATGCTAACGTTTAATGTTAAAACTTTGATTTGAATGCAAATATATCAAGTTGATTGAGATGATGTGTTAAGTGATATGTTAAATTGTTGAGTAATGCCTTAACTATTTAGGGAAATAAATAAAGTTCTAATAAAGCGTTTATTTAATAGAAAAATGCCGCCAAGAAGATTTACCAAATCGTCGACCCGATTTCAGAAGGGTCAACGAATAACAATAACAACACCACCACCAATGTCAATTCAGCTCAAAGGCGGTTGGTGAATTTACTGGTTGGAGCAATTAACAATCAACCACAAGCCCCACCAAACACCATGTTCAAGGATTTCAAGGCGGTGGGACCGCTAGAGTTTAAAGGTTCTATGAATCCAATCAAAGCTCAAACATGGGTTATGGAGATGGAGAAGGTGTTTGACGTCGCCAGAGTAAGGGAAGACCGAAGACGCGCATGCAACATTAAATTCTGTCAAGTCCGAAGCCGCCTATTGGTGGCGGCAAGCAAACAAAGTGCGGGGAGGAGAGGATGTAATAACCTAGGAGAGATTTAAGGAGATGTATTTCGAGATGTATTTTTCGACTAGTTCGCAAAATCAAACTGTGACGCCCCCAAAATTAGGTATACGTCACCCATCTTGGGTCGCCACTTACATGGTACATAAATTCAAATAAAACTTACTAATATAAGCATGTGTACAATACTGACATAAATCGTGAGTTTGAATACAAATATTGTCTACTAGATATTATACAAACTCAAAAGGAGTTCTCATTACAACTATTATCACACTATTTCACGAATAGTGAGGACTACTAATGCTATCTTCAGGACCATCACTCTTTTCCCTACTGCGTCCCGGCTATATTCTCATTTCACAGAAGAGAACAAAGGAAAGAAAGGGTGAGCTCAACTAGCCCAAGAAGAAATATTATGACTAAGATAATGCGAAATAAATTATCAATAGTCTTCAACAATGTTAAACCGATAAAAAACAATAGACAACCAGCTTAATCTGCGGTGAATATCAATCCATTAAAAGAGTCAAGTAGAGAATAAAGTCTACTATCTTTTATAATTTAAAAGGTTTTCATCAATTTTTATCAATTGAGACTCAACAATGAATGAATAAACCACAATATCTAATCATCCCTGCATTCACTTGGTCAAGGATTTTCATCAAATTATCAATGGTCATGCCTATACCGAATCACCCCGGTCATAATCATACCAAAACTATCCATCATCGCATTACAAAGCCATTGAGGACTTTTGTCACTTCATTTATAACAAGCCATGATTATACTTAGAATGATCCTCGTCATAATCATACTAAGTTCATCTATGCACGTAAGACAAAGATAACATAATATAACATGAGGATGATGACAATGACATAATAATTCAATAAAACAAGTTCACGAATTAATTTATTCAGAACTAATAACGTCCAAATTGTCAACATGATCTTTCGCTGTAGATTAAAATTCAAGAATGATCAAAAGAATATTTCCATGAAAAGATCTTTGGATGAAACGCAAATATCAAAAATATTCTACTAATTTCATGGAGTATAGAAGTTAAAGTTTTAACCAACTGGGTATAATTAAGAATGGAATAACAAAAGAAATCACCACGCATGCGGTGATTGTGATAGACGGAGTTATTCCAATAGAATAATAATAACGGAACGGTCGTCGTGAAATTCACAATCGGCAGTGATGATCCAACGTAATAATAAATGTTTGAATAATAAACAATGGAACCGTGTCCTTGTAAAACACATGTATGTGATATTCCAACGTAATAATAAATGCGGAATAATAAACAATGGAACCAGTCCCAAATGTAAAACACACGACGGGATATTCCAATGAATAATAAAGAATGGAATAATGAAAGAAGATCACCAAGTATAGGGGATTCAAGCATTATCTGAGTTATTCCAATGTAATAAATAAGAATGGAATAACATAAGGATTTCACCAAGTATAGGGTATCCGCATATACAAGTTATGTATAGGGTATACCACTTTTACAAAGTTATTCCAATGAATAATAATGAATGGAATAATGTAAGTTCTCTTCATGAATAAGAAAGAATAACACCCCTTACGAATACAACAAATAATATCCCTTACTGTAAAAGACACCGGATATCAAAGTAGTGAAGTACCGAATACTCTTCTTCTTTCTCTCTATAGATTTTTCTCTCTATAGCTTCTCTCTACATAATTTCTCTCTACTGTAGTTTCAAAGGAATTAAGTAAGAAAATAATGAAGGAATGAGCTTCTATTTATAGGAAAATAGAATGCATAGTAATTAATCCATGAACGGTCCAGTTGATTTACTTTAATCGACGGTCCATATTTAAAGCAAAATCTTTTAAATAAAATATCATATATTCTATTTATATAAAAAACATTTTACTATGCAACACTATGCAACACTATGCAAAACACTACGCAACACTATGCATAATAAAATATAATATATTCTATTTATAGAATAACTTTAATAAAGTATTACATTTTATATAAAAGATGTTTCGCTTTTATTACGTTAATAATACTGAATAAAACAAAACGTCATTATCGCTTATAATAATTCATATTATTAATCGACAATAATGGAATCAAACCGGTGACTTCTCACATAAGCATCAATAATCAATACCGTGTGCTACTATGCAACCACACGTATTCTTTTTCTTTTACTACCGGTAGTTCAACAAAGATCAACGGTAAAACTTCCGCCGTTATTTCAATAAAATATTTTTGTCGTTTTCTCAATCCGACAATAATTACATTATGGGGTCCACCAATGATTGAGTAGTTGTAAGAATATTCCTCGCTAAACCGAATATTCCCAGGCCAATCGAATATAATATAACCACTTGCATACTTTGCAAAAATTTATAAATACTACCCACAACTATAATATTATCTCAAATTCACACCATAATATTAAAATTATTTCAACAAAATTTAAATCTTTATTGATAAAATCTGGGTCTCACACAAATGGAAGTTCGGTTTTTGGAGTTGAAACAGGGAATATGTCCGTAGCGATTATGCGGCAAGGTTCAACGAATTGGCTAGGTTACTTACACATATCAAGTGCATCTTGACGAGAGAAAAGCAAGAGGCGTTTGACGCGAGGATCAAGCCTCAGTTGTATAGCAAGGTGTCAATGTTCCAATTGAACACTTTTACGGAGTGTTAGAAAGGCCATACTACCAAGGTGGAAGCGATCACGGTATCTAAATATAATTAGGATCGGAAGAAAAAAAAGAGTGAAAATGAAGGAATTAACAAGACCGTGGAAGTAGCACGGAGGTAATAATAATCGAGAGAGAAGGTGGTCCGATAACTGCGTCACCGGAAGTCAA
The DNA here is from genome assembly GCA_020205615.1 of Panax quinquefolius. Lineage (NCBI taxonomy): Eukaryota > Viridiplantae > Streptophyta > Magnoliopsida > Apiales > Araliaceae > Panax > Panax quinquefolius. The sequence goes on along the minus strand of CM035155.1, from coordinate 12,038,694 downwards.
CAAGGAGGGCAAAAAAGAAGATTGAAGCGTGCTCAACTGCGGAAAAGCTCATCCGGGAGTTTGCATGAAGGGAAAACGAGTATGCTACAATTGTTGTCAGGAAGGCCACATAGCACCTAACTGTTCTAAACCAAAGAAGGGTGTCTGCTTCACTTGTGGCTCAAAGGATCATCTTGCAAGGGATTGTCCTAAGAAGGGATCTGGAGGAACAGGATCAGGAGGGAATAGAGGAAACAACGGTGGAAGCACTCTGACTATCATAGGACCAACTGCAACCAACCGACCGACCGCCAAAACATTCAACATGACAGTTCAGGATGCAGTGGAGTCTCGCGATGTGGTATCAGGTATCATTTCGATCAATAAAGTTAATGCTTATGTATTATTTGATTCGGGTGCTACTTGTTCATTTATATCCGATGACTTTGCCAAGAACTTAGAATTGCCTAAGGATGAGTTAGAATACCCCATGAACATAGAAATTGCGAATAGAGAAATTATTCCTGTTAAGTACGTGCACAAGAAATGTAGAGTGGATATTAAGGGTAACATTATGAACGTAGATCTTATCCCTATTCGACTTGGAGAATTCGATATTATCTTGGGTATGGACTGGTTATCCAATTATGGGGCGGTAATTGATTGCCAGAAGAAGCGTATTAACCTTATGACTCCGTCAAAGGTTGTGTTTTATGGTAGTAAGTCGCCTAGACAAGCGAGTTGTCGATGATGATGCGAGCCGAAGTTGTTAAGACAAGGCATGTGGATATCTAGCTTACATAGTCGATATTCGTAAAGAAAATTCGAAAATAGAGGAGATACCAGTAGTGAGGGATTCCGCAGACGTATTTTCAGATGATTTGCCAGGACTTCCACCAGATAGAGTAGTTGAATTCGCGACTAAAAGAGAGCAGCCGGCAAAGTTATAATACCAAATGAGTAGTAGTCATCGAAGCGGTGACAACAAGCGTGGAGGAATCAATGGGCGGATATGGTAACCACTTGGTGGTAATCGTACAAAACAATAAGAATGGACATTTCAAGAAACGGAGATTCAACAATGATGGAAAGACGTCAAAGACCAAAGACCTGCTGTTAAGAAGGAAGGAAAAGACCACCTATCATATGCTTCAAATGCGGAGAAGAGGGACACATCGGTCCGAACTGTGCCATGCCAGTCAAAGCATGTTATAATTGTGGAAGAGAAGGTCACTTAGCTCGATTTTTGCCATCAAGACAAATTCAACTAGGATGGAGGCACCAAAGGTAGTCGAAGAAAAGTCAAAACCAATGTGTCTGAAAGGAGAGCGTTTGTTGTGACCTCCCGGAGAGCAAGGAACCCGAATGAGGTCATCACGGGTAAGCTTATCATAAACTCTAATGAAGTCTACACTTTATTTGATCTGGGTTCTACCCATTCTTTTATTTCTCTACCTTTGCGCTCATCGATTAAATTTGACTCAGGAGAAATTAGACTTTGACTTATCTGTGGAAACTCCGTTGGGAGAAACCTTCATTACATCCAATCGCTTATAAGTCTTGTTTGGTTCAAATCGGTACCCTCACATTACTGTCGATCTTATTTCATTAAAATACTTGCATTTGACGTGATTCTAGGGATTGATTGGTTAACTACTTATCATGCAAAAATTGATTGTTTTCGTAAGGTTGTTAGCTTTCATATTCCTAATCAACCTATTATCACGAATTCAAACGACCAAACCATTAAAATCAATCACGGTCATCTCAAGCCATAAAGCTATTCGTTTATTGAAAAATGGATGTCGTTTTCTTAGCTCATGTCATGATTTAAACAAAATACGCCGGGTTTGGTGATATTTCTATTGTTAATAAATTTCTGATGTATTCCCGAAGAACTTCCGCCTACCCCAGAGCGTGAAATTAAATTTTGTATCGACCTTGAACACAGTACAAAACCTATTTCCAAAGCCCCATATCGAATGGCTCCTCTTGAACTTCGTGAGTTAAAGACCCAATGCGGAATTGTTAGACATTGGCTTTATTCGTCCTAGTACTTCTCCTTGGGTGCTCCTGTTACATTCGTGAAGAAGAAAGATGGGAGTATGCGACTTTGTATTGATTATCGGGAGTTGAATCATGTCACCATCAAAATAGGTATCCATTGCCACGTATTGATGACTGTTTGACCCGGTTGCAAGGAGCCAAATTCTTTTCAAAGATTGATCTTCGTTCTTGATATCACCAATTGAAGATTAGAACCGTGACATTCCAAAGACGGCTTTAAACTAAATGCGGGCATTATGAATTCTAGTCATGTCCTTTGGATTGACTAATGCTCCCTTTGCCTTCATGGATATGATGAACCGAGTATTCAAGGAATATTTAGATCACTTTGTGGTCGTCTTTATTGATGACATCCTTATTTATTCCAAAAGCCGTGAAGATCATGAAAGCAACACTTGAGGTGACACTCCAAAAGCTTCGTGAATATAAGCTTTATGCCAAGTTAAAGAAATGCGAGTTAAAGCGTGAAGAAGTAGCATTCCTTGGGCACGTGGTATCAAGTCATGGAATATCTGTTGACCCTAAGAAAGATTGAAGCTATTCAAAGTCGGGAACAACCTAAATCGATGGCCAAGTACGTAGCTTTCTCGGTTTAAATTGGTTATTATCGGAGATTCGTGGAAGGATTTTCTCGAATCGCTACTCCATCGACTCAAATTGATTCGAAAAGATACAAAGTTCTATTGGAGCGAAGAATGTGAGAAGAGTTTTCAAGAACTCAAGAAGAGACTTATTTCAAAGACTGTTCGACAATACCATTTGGCTCGGAGGATTTGTCATCTGGTGATGCTTGAGCAAAGGGTTGGGATGTGTTCTTATGCAACATGGAAAAGTTATAGCCTTTATGCCTCGCGACAACTCAAAGAATATGAGAGGAATTATCCTACTACGATCCGGAGTTAGCAAATATTGTCTTTGCACTTAAAATTTGGAGGCATTACTTGTATGGGAGAAAGTGGAGATCTTTACTGGATCATAAAAGCCTCAAATATTTCTTCACTCAAAAGGAACTCAACATGCGACAACGACGTTGGCTTGAATCTATTGAAAGATTATGATCATACCATCCAATACCATCCCGGAAAAGCGAACGTGGTAGGCGATGCATTGAGTAGAAGATCGTATGCAAGCAATCGAGTCGTTATTGTCAACACAAAGGCCCATTTTGTGTGACTTGCAAAGGATGGAGATAGAGTTAAAGACTCGAGGACGCGTGTGATGATAGCAAATATACTGAGTAGAACCGACTTTAATCGATAAAGTTAAAGTTTGCTCAAGCTACTGCACACGGAGGCGATCGTATGAAAAGAAAAAGTGCAAGAGGGTGCTACGCCTAAGCAAGAATCGATGAAGAAGGAATACTTGAGTCAACTCCGGACTTTGTGTTCTAACGACCACGATTTAAAGTATAATATCATGATGGAGGCGCATAACACACCATTTACAATCCATCTCGGGAGTACCAAAATGTATCATGATATTCGTCATACATTTTGGTGGAGCAATATAAGAGAGAGATAGCGTTTATTTATCTCAAGGTGTCTAACTTGTCAACGAGTTAAAGCGGAGCATCAAGTACCAAAAGGTCCATTGCAACCACTTGAAATTCCGAATGGAAGTGGGAGCACATTACCATGGATTTCGTTCTGGCCTTCCTAAGGTTTCTCAAGGCATTGATGCGATTTGGGTCATTGTTGATAGATTGACCAAGTCCGCTCATTTCTTTCTACCGATCACGAAAACTTATACACTTGAACGTCTTGCTCAGTATGTACATAAACGAGATTGTAAGATCGCATGGTATCTTTAAGTATCCATAGTTTCGATCGAGACCCAAGATTCACTTCACGATTTTGGGTTAGTTTGCAAGAAGCTATGGGCACGGACTTACGATTTAGCTCGGCATATCATCCTCGAGACAGACCAGACGATGGGAGGACTATTCAAACTCTTGAAGATCTATTAAGACTACATGTGTTCTTGATTTCAAGGGAGTTGGGACAAGTTTTTACCATTGGTGGAGTTTTCCTACAACAACAGTTATCAAGCAAGTATCGGCATGGCTCCATTCAAGCGTTGTATGGAAGAAAGTGTCGTTCTCCAAAGATCACGGATGAGGTGGGTGAAGCAACGTTGTTGGGACCGGAGTTGATACGTATGACTACTAAAAGATTCAAACGATCCGACAACGATAAAAAACCTCACAAAATCGACAAAAGAGTTATCTTTGATCTTCATCGAAAGGGCGTGGAATTCAATATAGGAGATCATGTGTTGTTAAAAGTTGCTCCATGGAAAGGAGTTACAAGATTTGGAAAGAGAGGGAAACTTAATCCTCGATTCATTGGTCCATTTTTAATCTTCGATCGAGTAGGAACTGTGGCCTATAGACTCGCTTTACCACCAAATATGTCTCGTGTTCATAACGTTTTTCACATATCCATGTTACGTAAATATGTGAAAGACCCGAACCATATTATTGAGTTAGAACCGGACGAAATAGCGGAAGATTTGACGTATGAAGAGGTTCTGTTCAAATTTTGGATAAGAAGGAACATATTCTACGCTCCAGGTTATACCTCAAGTCAAAGTTTTGTGGAGGAACCACGATGTTGAGAAATGACTTGGGAGTTAGAATCAAATGAAATCAAGGTATCCTTACCTCTTCGACATACCAGTATCGTACCCTAATTTCGAGGCTAAATTTCATAAGAAGGGAGGTTGTAAGACCCCGCTTTATAAATAAAGATGAATTTTCTATAAATATTATTTTTGAATATTATGGAATAATTTGATATAATGTTATAGTTGTGGGTAATATTTATAAATTTTGCAAAGTATACAAGTGGTTATATTATATTCGATTGGTGGGGAATATTAGGTTTAGCGGGGAATATTAAATACAATGGCTCAATCATTGGTGGACCCCTACAATGTAATTATTATTTGATTGAGAAAAAACAAAAATATTTTATTGAAATAACGGCGGAAGTTTTACTGGTTGATCTTGTTGAACTACTTTAAGTAGTAAAAAATCTGATGTCGTGTGGTTGCATAAGTAAGCCATTACGGTATTGATTATTGATGCTTATGTGAGAAGTCACTTAGTTTGATTCCATTATTATCGATTAATAATATGAATTATTATAGCGATAATGACGTTTTATTTTATTCAGATTATTAACGTAATAAAATGAAACATCTTTTTATATAAAAGAATACTTTATTAAAGTTATTTTATAAATAAAATATATTATATTTTATTATGCATAGTGTTGCGTAGTGTTTTGCATAGTGTTTGCATAGTAAAATGTTTTTATATAAATAGAATATATTATATTTTATTTAAAAGATTTTGCTTTAAATATGGACCGTCGATTAAAAGTAAATCAATCTCGGACCGATTCATGGATTAGTTACTATGCATTCCATTTTCCTATAAATAAAGCTCATTCCTTCATTATTTTCTTTACTTAATTCATTGAAACTACAGAGAGAAATTATAGAGAGAAAGCTATAGAGAGAAAGTTATAGAAAGAAGAAGAGTATTCTCGCTACTTCACTACTTCTATATTCAGGTTCTTTTACGGTGAGGGTGTTATTCTTTCTTCTTGAAGAGAACTTCATTATTCCATTCACTATTATTATTACATTTGAATAACTTTTGTAAAAAGTGGCATACCTATACATAACTTTTGTATCATGCGGTATACCTATACTTGGTGAAATCCTTATGTTATTCCATTGCTTATTATTACATTGGAATAACTCAGTATCTATGCCATTTTACCTATACTTGGTGACATTCTTCTATTATTCATTTGGAACATCCTCATGCGTGTGTTTTTACACAGGACCGGTTCCGTCTTTATTATTATTCATTGGAACATCACATGCATGTGTTTTACACCGGACTGGTTCCGCTCTTTATCATTCTGTTGGAATATCCTATCTGTGTGTTTTACACCGATCTGGTTCCATCTTTATTATTCTCATTGGAACATCCTGCTTGGGTGTGAATTTCACACACGTTCCGTTCCGTTATTATTATTCATTGGAATAACTTTGTCTGTCTGCAATCACCGCATGCATGGTGATTTCTTTTGTTATTCCATTCTTTATTATACCCAGGTTAGTTAAAACTTTGACTTCTATACTCCATGAAATTAGTAGAATATCCTTGATATTTGCGTTTCATCCAATATCTTTTCATGGAAATATTCTTCTCGATCATTCTTGAATTTTACTCTACAAAGCGAGATCATGTTGATGCGCTTTGGGCGTTAAAATTCTGGATAAAATAATTCTTGAACTTGTTTTATTGAATTCTTATATCATTGTCATCATCCTCATTTTATATTTTTTTTAAAGTCATCTACATGGCACAGAGAGCATGGATGGACTTGGTATGATTATGACCGAGGATTATTCGATTGTAATCATGACCGTAATGTTACAAATGATGTGGTAAAAAAAAAAATCCTCTCGATGGTAGTAGTGCATTGATGAATGTTGTTGGCATGATCGCTGACCATTAATGAATACACAACTATTCTTGGCCAGTAGTGCGGGAATAATTGTGATCGTGATACTAAAAGAATATCCTTGGCAGTAGTGCGGGGGTGATTCGATGATGTGGATTATTTATTAAAACCGAGTCTCAAATTTATAACGATGATGAAAAACCTTTTAAAATCATAAAAGATAGTAGATTTTATTTTCTACTTGACTCTTTTAATGGATTGCGTATTCATTGCAGCTTAAGCCGGTTTATCTATTGTATTTTATCGGTTTAACATTGTTGAAGACTATTGATAATTTATTTTGCATTATCTTAGTCATAATATTTCTTCTTCGGGCTAGTTGAGCTCACCCTTTCTTTCACTTGTTCTCTTGAAATGAGAATATAGGCGGGACGAGTCGGGAAACGAGTGATGGTCCTCAAGATAGCATTAGTAGTCCTCACTATTACGTGAAATAGTGTGATAATAATTGTAATGAGGACTTTTGTTTGAGTTTGTATAATATCTAGTAGACGATATTTGTATTTAAACTCACGGTTTATGTCGTATTATACACCTACAGTTATGTTAATAAGTTGTATTTAAATTACGTACCATGTAAGTGGCGACCCAAGATGGGTGATGTATACCTAATTTTGGGGCGTCACAATATCTTCATAAAGAAGGTGGTTGGAGTTAATTAAGGACTACAATTGTGAGATTCTATACCATCCGGGTAAGGCAATGTGGTGGCCGGCGCCTTAAGTAGAAAGGGTCGGGAGAAACCGATGTTGTTAACAAATGCAGGGAGGAGTTAATTTCAAAGAATGGAAAAGCTGGAATTGGAAGTGAAGTATCCTATGGAGATTGATGAGAAAATATTTCAGATACAATCTGGTATAACCCTACTGGATAAAGTTAAGGAGGCTCAGCTTCAGGACGAAGAATGTTAAAATGTGACAAAGAAGATATCTGAAGGAATCGAACCAAGATTTAAGATGGATAAGGAAGGAATACTGAGATTTGATAATAGAATTTGGGTACCGCCAGTTCAAGAGATTAAGGAAGATATTTTAAGCGAGGCTTATAGTTCACGATATTCGATTCACCTTGGTAGTACCAAGATGTACCAAGATCTTAGACAACATTTCTGGTGGCCGAATTTGAAACGTGATGTCGCAGAATGTGTTGCCAAGTGTCCGACACGCCGAAAAAGTGAAAGCGAACATCGAGAGGCCAGGTGGATTGCTTCAACCGTTGGAAATCCCGAATGGAAATGGGAACATATTACAATGGACTTCGTGGTTGGCCTTCCGACGAATCGGAAAGGCTACGACGCAGTGATATGGGTTATCGTTAATGGTATTTAAATCCCATTACTTCCTTCCAATCAAAATCGATTCAACTTAGATCGGTTAGCAAGGTTATATGTGAAAGAGATTATTTCGAGGCACCGAGTGCCGTGTCAATTGTTTCGATAGAGATCCGTGCTTCACATTGAATTTTTGGAAACGTCTTGAGAATGTATGGGTGCGCAATTGCGAATGAGTCAACTTACCACCCTCAAACAGATTTTACATAGTGAAAGAACGATTCGGACATTAGAGGATATGCTAAGAGCACATGTGATGGATTTTAAAGGAAATTGGGATGATCACCTACCGTTAGTAGAGTTCAATTTCTGACAACAGCTTATCACGCTAGTATAGGCATGCTAGCCTACGAAGCGTTATCTGGCGAAAGTCACGAACTCCACTTTCTTTGGGATGAAGTTGGTGAAAGACAATTGCTAGGGGCGAGAATTGGTGCAATGAATGGCAGAAATAGTCAAAGTAATCCGACCACGATTGGTAGCAGCTCAAGATCGACAGAAGAAATACACTGATTTACACCGTAAAAATATCAAGTTTGAATCAGGTAGTTATGTTTTCTTGAAGGTCTCTCTCTCTGAAGGGAAGATCGAGTTTCGGAAGAAAGGGAAATTGAGCCCAAGATTCATTGGACCATTTGAAGTATTACGAAGAATCGAAGAAGTCGCGTGTGACGCCCCCAAAATTAGGTATACGTCACCCATCTTGGGTCGCCACTTACATGGTACATAAATTCAAATATAAACTTAATTATACATCTGTCGTGTAACATACGACAATACATAAACTGAGAGTTCTAATAAGAATGTTGTCATTTAGATAATATCCATACTCAAGGAGTCCTTATTACATTTATTGTCACACTATTTAACAGAATAGTGAGGACTACTAATGCTATCTTCGGGACCATCACTCTTTTCCCCGACTCATCCCAGCTATATTCTCATTTCCTGAAGAGAACAGTGAAAGAAAGGGCGAGCTCAACTAGCCCAGTAAGAAATATTATGACTAAGATAATGCAGAATAAATTATCATTAGCCTACAACAGTGTTAAACTGATAAAATACATTAAACAACCAGTTTAACTGCAGCGGAATATGCAATCCATTAAAAGAGTCAAGTAAAAAATAAAGTCTACTATCTTTTAGGTTTTAAAAGGTTTTCATCAAGTTTTATCACTAAGATTCAGTTTAATGAATAAACCACAATATCTAATCATCCCTGTACCACGGTCAAGGATTTTCATCAAATTATCAATGGTCATGACTATACCGAATTACTCCTGGTCATAATCATACCAAAAACTATCCATCAACGCATTACGAATACACCGAGGACTTTTGTCACATCATTTATATCAAGCCATGATTATACCGAATGATCCTTGGTCATAATCATACTAAGTTCATCTATGCACGTAAGCCAAAGATAACATAATATAACACGAGGATGATGACAATGACATAATAATTCAATAAAACAAGTTCACGAATTAATTTATTCAGAACTAATAACGTCCAAATCGTCAATATCTATGCTTTGTAGAGTAAAATTCAAGAATGCTCGAAAAAATATTTTCATTAAAAATCTTTGGATGAAGCGCAAATATCAAGGATATTCCACTAAATTCATGGAGTATAGAAGTCAAAGTTTTAACCAACCGGGTATAATAAAGAATGGAATAACAAAGAAATCACCATGCATGCGATGAAGCAAGATACGCGAGTTATTCCAACAGAATAATAAATAACGGAACCAGTCCGGTGTAAAACGCATGCAGACGGGATGTTCCAACCTGAATAATAATAAAGATTTTAACTAGGTCCTGTAAAACCACACACATGCATGTGATGTTCCAATGAATAATAATAATAAAGATTTTAACCAGTCCGTAAAACACATGCATGTGATATTTCAACGTAATAATAAAGAATGGAATAATGTAAGAAGATCACCAAGTATAGGGGATTCCGTGACACGAGTTATTCCAATGAATAGATAAGAATGAAATAACATAAGGATGTCACCAAGTATAGGGTAAACCAGCGTATCTGAGTTATTCCAATGAATAATAAGCAATGGAATAACATAAGGATTTCACTAAGTATAGGGTATCTGGCGTATACGAGAGTTATGTATAGGGTATGCCACTTTTACAAGGTGTTATTCCAATGTAATAATAAAGAATGGAATAACGTGAAGTTCTCTTCATGAATAAGAAAGAATAACACCCCTTACGAGTACAACAAATAATATTCCCTACCTTAGAAGAATGAATATTGGAAAGTGAAGTAGCGAGAATACTTTTCTTCTTTCTCTCTATAGTTTCTCTCTCTAGAGTTTCAATGAATTCGTAAGAAATAATGAAGGAATGAGCTTTCTATTTATAGAAAAACTGAGGGTGGCTCTTGGTCTTAACGAAGGGTCAAAATGACTCTTGGTAATATTGAAGAGATAACTACTATTTGCGAAGGGGTAATTAACCCTTGGAACACCGAAGAGGCAGTTAACTCTTGGTAATATTGAAGGGACAACTACTATTTGCGAAGGGGTAATTACTATTGACGAAGGTAATTACTATTGACGAAGGTAATTACTATTCACAAAGGTAATTACTATTCACAAAGGAAATTACTATTGACGAAGGTAAATAATATTGACGAAGGTAAATACTATTGACGAAGGTAATTACTATTCACAAAGGTAATTACTATTCACAAAGGTAATTACTATTGACGAAGGTAAATACTATTGATTTAAGGTAATTACTATTCACAAAGGTAATTACTATTCACAAAGGTAATTACTATTGACGAAGGACTCTTAGATGATGACATATATGGCCCCCCATAAAATAATAAAAGTTACTACAAACGCCTCATAATGTATACACTTTATATACATCAAGGATTGAATAAATATTACCACAAATCATTTTATTTTTAATCAACACATATTTAATCTTTCAACAATTATTAATCATTTATAACTTGTCGCCTCAATTAATAATTTAATACTATAACATATTATATGATGATCTTGTGACAATAATTGAATCAATAATATAAGAGATATGATGCAAAGAATTATTGTAGCAATAATTGAGCATAAATTGAGTGACTTCAACGTAAGCATCAATAATCAATATCGTGTGCCACTATACAACTACGCCAGACATTCTTTGTCTTTTACTACCGGTAGTTCAACGGTTTTAATGAAGTAACACCTCTGCGCTATTTTTTTTATAGAAAATAATTTTGTCATTTTCTAACTACGACAATACTTCCATTGTGGGGTCCACTAATGATTGAGCCGTCGTCTGAATATTCCCGACAAAAAGAATATTCCTAACCAAACATAATATTTTATAACAACTTGCTTACTTTGCAAAATTTATAAATATTACCCACAACTATAACATTATATCAAATTTATTCCATAATATTCAAAATAATATTTATTAAAAATTCATCTTTATTTATAAAAGTCGGGGTCTTACAACCTCCCTTCTTATGAAATTTACGCCCTCGAAATTATAGGTACGATACGATATGATAAAGAGGTGAGGATACCTTGAATACCTTTATCGTTAAAAATATTAAATTCATCTTCGCAATCCGGCCAAAGATATTCATTAACAATTCATCTTTGCATTACATGCCAAAGATATACAAATCAAAAACCAATAATCTTTGAGACGCAGCTTAATAGTATCACGACCACGAATTATCCATGCACTATTGGCCAAGGATATTCGTGTTTTCAATTACGGTCATAATTATACCGAATAATCCTTGGTCATAATCATACCAAGTCTATCAATACACTACGGCCAAAGATGACTTTTACCACATCTATGAATTAATATTTCATTGCTGAGACTCAGCTCAATATTTAATCCATATCATCGAATCATCCCTGCACTACAGGCCAATGATATTCATTAGTATCACGACTACGAATTATCCATGCACTATGGCCAAAGATAATCGTGTATTCATTAAGATCACGACCACAAATTATCCATGCACTACTACTAAAGATAATCGTGTATTCATTAGTATCACGACCACAAATTATCCATGCACTACGTGCATCAAAGATAATCGTGTATTCATTAGTATCACGACCACAAATTATCCATGCACTACGTACAAAGATAATCGTGTTTTCAATTACTGGTCATGATTATACCGAACAATCCTCAGTCATAATCATACCAAGTCCATCTATGCACGTGAGCCATAGATGACTTTCAACATAATATAAGCATGAGGATCATGTCAATGATATAAAGAATCAATCAAATGAGATAAAGGATAAATATTAAACATTTATAATATAATTTATCCAGGATTCAAGAATATCCCCATGTTATCAATCACTTAATAATCTTATAATCTAATATCATTAATATTATAACAATATTTTAATCACTTCTTAAATTTATAAACAATTTATTTCAATTGTTTACGCTTTACCATATAATGCATTTAATCATTCAAAAATGCCATACTCATAAGATATCATCATCAATGATCAAATCTCTCATCAAAAAATATGCATATACTCTATATAGGATTCTCTAGCCATAAAATCCTATTTTCCAATTTTGTTACTTCACATAACATATTTAACTCATATGTTCAGAATTAAACTATTTTTATGAAAATATCAAATCAGTTCCAAAAATATTTCTTTTCCGGGATTTAGCATAATATAGTCCCATAATGAAAATATATTTTTCTCAAAAATTTTAAAATTTATTTACTATTTTTCAAAAATCAATTTCTAATTAATTCCTTAAGAAATTTGCTACCTCAAGTTTAACTCCGAAATTCCCAAATCTTGGCGGGACCTTACACATGTTAATGTGAGCCTCCAGATTTAAATTTCATGGTCATCTGAGTTGTAGAACTCCGGTTATAGCATTTTTCGTCAAAAAAAATCCTAAATATTGAAATGGTCATAACTTGCTCATTTTAAGTCGGAATGAGCTCATTTTTGGACACGATGTTCTTTATACCATATACTTTTTTGTCCCAAAAGGCCTGAATTTTTCTCACTAATTAAGTGGCCGAAACAGCCCTTACAAAAACGTGGCAGCAGCTTTTTGGACATTTTGAAGTTTTGACTCCTTTGCTAAAATCAGTCCACACGAAAATCTACAACACCTTTTTCAGTGATTCCACTTGGATTAGTTAGGTAACTCATAGATCTAACTCTAGGACTTGACCACACTCAAAAATTCAAAATACAATAGGAGATTTAGTCAATTGAATTTCATGTTACGTTTTTCACCAAAATCTGGTTTTTAACTCCTTGTGATTTTTAAGAAACTTTCATGTTTTCACATACTAACCAACATAACTCATCATAACACTTACTAATACCACGTATACCTATGATTTTCATTAGTCCAATGCTTTTATTATGACTTTCATCATAAACCACGTAAACTGTTCATTTTAGTTGAAGAAATATTTGAGGGTTTAAGAAATGGGTTTTATCTTTGGGGTCAATACTGAAATTCGATTTCACGCTCTAAGTAGGCTAAGAAGTCTTCAAGAATACGCCAGAAATTTATTAATAATAGAAATATCATTCAAAACTCGTGACTCTCATCCAAGACTTGGATAATACGTCACATTGATACCAACTGTGACTTCATCCCTTAACCTAGATAGCACCTCACAATGATACCTATAAACTTGCCATCTTTATTCACGATGTCGCCTCTGAAAAATCCGCTTGCGGTGCATTCCACACAAGGAAGTCAACAACGAAAGGTTCGGGGCTCTTTACTTATGGGTTGATATGACAATAATTGACTTTAATAGTTTGGTTACTTGAATTCGCACAACAGGTTGGTTATGAATATAAAAGCTAACAACCTTACTAAAAGCATGATGAGTAGTTAACCAATTGATTCCTAAAATCACATCAAAGGCAAGTATTTTCAAAAAGATAAGATCGACAGGTAACGTGAAAGTGTTTATTTGAATCAAAAAAGATTTAAAAATAATAGCGGTAACGAAGGCTCCTACTAACGAAGTTTCAACCAATAAGTCAAAGTCTAACTTCTCCGAGTCAAATTTAAACGTTGAACGCAAAGCAAAGAGATAAAATAATGGGTAGAACCCATCTTATAAGGTATAGACTTCGCAATTTATAATTAACTAACTTGATGCTAACTTCGTTCGGTTTACTCGCTTTTTGAGAAGTCATGAAAAATGCACTTCCTAAAACCAACGACTTTGTTTTGTCCATATCCACCTTTGGTGCCACCGTCCCAGCTAGACTTGACTTTGGTGCACAACAAAATTGAGCTAAATGACCTTCTCTTCTTGCAATTTCCACTTCTATTATCTTTGCCATGATTACCACCGAAGTGGTTACCATTCTTAGCATGATAATTTCCCCCACGATGGTTATCATTGTTCTGATAGCCGTTGTCACAAGTATGATTATTATCGTATTGTTGGTCGTTACCTTTTGTTTGAGCTGAATCAACACTCTCATGTGCTTCATTGTTTATCTCAGCATTTTCAGATGTCATTCTCAAACACTGTCACAAAACAAGGGTTAATTAACATATCACATATTATCCCTATACTCTGACCAACCAATTAAATACCAAATAAATTTAGGTAGGTCATACTAGCGAAGGAATTCCCCGTCTCTCCCCTCCTAGTTCTTATCTCAAGATCTTAGCTGTGGATCATATCCCTAAGCTCTGATACCAACTGTGACGCCTCCAAAATTAGGTATACGTCACCCATCTTGGGTCGCCACTTACATGGTACATAAATTCAAATACAAACTTATTTATACATCTGTCGTGTAATATACGACAATACATAAACTGAGAGTTCTAATAGGAATGTTGTCATTTAGACAATATCCATACTCAAGGAGTCCTCATTACATTTATTGTCACACTATTTAACGGAATAGTGAGGACTACTAATGCCATCTTCGGGACCATCACAATTTTCCCCGACTCGTCCCAGCTATATTCTCATTTCCTGAAGAGAACAGTGAAAGAAAGGGTGAGCTCAACTAGCCCAAGAAGAAATATTATGACTAAGATAATGCGAATAAATTATCATTAGCCTACAACATTGTTAAACCGATAAAATACAATAAACAAACCGCTTTCTTTACGGCAATGAATATCGCATCCATTAAAAAGAGTCAAGAGAAAATAAAGTCTACTATCTTTTAGGTTTTAAAAGGTTTTCATCAATTTTATCACTAAGACTCGGTTTAATGAATAAACCACAATATCTAATCATCCTCGCACTACTGCGCCAAGGATTTTCATCAAATTATCAATGGTCATGACTATCTACCGAATCACTCCCGGTCATAATCATACCAAAAACTATCCATCATTGCATTACAGGATACACCGAGGACTTTTGTCACATCATTTATATCAAGCCATGATTATACCGAAATGATCCTCGTCATAATCATACTAAGTTCATCTATGCACGTAAGCCAAAGATAACATAATATAACACGAGGATGATGACAATGACATAATAATTCAATAAAACAAGTTCACGAATTAATTTATTCAGGAACTAATAACGTCCAAATTGTCAACATGATAATTGCTTTGTGAGAGTAAAATTCAAGAATGCTCGAGAAAAATATTTTCATTAAAAATCTGGATGAAGCGCAAATATCAAGGATATTCCACTAAATTCATGGAGTATAGAAGTCAAAGTTTTAATCAACTAGGTATAATAAAGAATGGAATAACAAAAGAAATCACCATGCATGCGATAGATCGCATGTGCAAAGTTATTCCAATGAATAATAAATAACGGAACCAGTCCGACGTAAACGCACAAAACAGGATGTTTCAATGAATAATAATAAAGATTTTAACCAGTCCTATGTAAAACACCTGCATGACGTGATGTTCCAACGAATAATAATAATAAAGATTTTACCCGGTCCTGTGTAAAACACACGCATGAGGATATTCCAATGTAATAATAAAGAATGGAATAACGAAAGAAGATCACCAAGTATAGGGGATTCCATTATACGAGTTATTCCAATGAATAGATAAGAATGGAATAACATAAGGATTTCACCAAGTATAGGTATATGCCACAGTATACAAGGTTTATGTATAGGGTATGCCACTTTTACGAGTTATTCCAATGTAATAATAAAGAATGGAATAACGTAAGTTCTCTTCATGAATAAGAAAGAATAACACCCCTTACGAGTACAACAAATAATATTCCCTACCTTAGAAGAACCCGAATATTGGAAAAGTGAAGTAGCGAGAATACTTTTCTTCTTTCTCTATAGTTTCTCTCTAGAGTTTCAAAGTGAATTAAAAGAAATAATGAAAGAATGAGCTTTCTATTTATAGAAAAACCGAGGGTGGCTCTTGGTCTTAACGATGAAGGTCAAAATGACTCTTGGTAATATTGAAGAGACAACTACTATTATTTGAAGGGGGGTAATTAACCTTGGAACAATCAAGAAGAGAGTTAACTCTTGGTAATATTGAAGGACAACTACTATTCATTTGCGAAGGGGTAATTACTATTGACGAAGGTAATTACTATTGATTTAAGGTAATTACTATTCACAAAGGTAATTACTATTCACAAAAGTAATTACTATTGACGAAGGTAAATAATATTGATTTAAGGTAAATACTATCGACGAAGGTAATTACTATTCACAAAGGTAATTACTATTCACAAAGGTAATTACTATTGACGAAGGTAAATACTATTGATTTAAGTAATTACTATTCACAAAGGTAATTACTATTCACAAAGGTAATTACTATTCACAAAGGTAATTACTATTCACAAAGGGACTCTTAGATGATGACATATATCCCCCCCATAAAATAATCAAAGTTACCACAAACGCGTCTCATAATGGACTCTTTATATACATCAAGGATTGAATAAATATTACCACAAATCATTTTATTTTTAATCAACACATATTTAATCTTTCAACAATTATTAATCATTTATAACTTGTCGTCCCAATTAATAATTTAATACTATAACATATTATACGAGATAATCTTTGTGTGACAATAATTGAATCAATAATATAAGAGATATGATGCAAAGAATTATCAGTAGTAATAATTGAGCATAAATTGAGTGACTTCTCACGTAAGCATCAATAATCAATATCTGTGCTACTTATATACACTACGCCATACATCTTTACTTTTACTCACCGGGTAGTTCAACAGTTTAATGAGTAACACCTCTGCCCATTATTTTTTTATAGAAAATAATTTTATCGTTTTCTAACTACGACAATACTTCCATTGTGGGGTCCACTAATGATTGAGCCGTCGTCTAATATTCCCAACAAAAAGAATATTCCCCACCAAACGAATATTTTATAACAACTTGCTTACTTTGCAAAATTTATAAATATTACCCACAACTATAACATTATATCAAATTTATTCCATAATATTCAAAAATAATATTTATAAAAAAATTCATCTTTATTTATAAAAGCTGGGTTCTTACATCGCGTATGAGGTAGCTTTACCTCCAGCACTCGAGAATGTCCACAACGTCTTCCATGTTTCTGTGTTATGACCCTACAAAGCCGATTACAAGCATGTAATTGAATACGAACCCCTGCATTTTGAGAAAGACTCATCTTACGGAGAAATTCCTATCCAAATTGTCGACCGTAAAGAACAAGTTCTCAGAAATAAAGTTAAACCTTCTGTTAAGGTAATTTGGAGGAACCACAACGCTAAAGAAGCTACGTGGGAACTCGAAGAGAATATGATGAAGAATTACCCTCATTTATTTACTTAATTATGTATAAAGATTACGGGGACGTAATCTTTGTAAGGGGGGAATGTAGCGAATTGGTCGAATTTATTGAGTCTTGATTACGGGGATGAGAATCCTTTTAAGGGGGAAAGATGTTACGAACGAGAATTTTGTAATTAATTTTAATATTTATTGAATTAAATAAATATTTTCGATGATTTAATTATTAGATTAAATAATTAATTGACGCATTGTGGTAGATTAATTTAATTATATGTGTTACATTTATTAAATTAATGTTGAGAGTTTTATTATTAAGTATGTAATTATGTCACATTGAATTAAATGAATTATTTAATTAAGCATGATGGTATTCTAATTTATTTATTTATTAATTAGAGATTTAATAATTTAATATAATTAATTAATGAGAAAATTAAATATATGACTATGTGAATTTATGAGAAGTTATTATATTTTATTTATATTAAATAAGATATATGAATTATTGTGCAAGTGGGTGTGACGTGAATTAAACTATATGATAAAGCTTTATTAAATTAAATGAGTTTTGAAATCTATTATGTTAGCCAAACATGGCCTTAGTGGGGGTTACTAGCAGTTACCCATGACTGGGTTAACTGACCATTATTATCAGCGTCGATCGAGTTCTTATAATCTGACGTTCTCTTTTTTTCTTTTCTTTTATTATTCTAAGTCCGGAAGAAGCGAGAGAGGAGAGAGATTGAGAATTTATCGGAGAAAATTTGTGAGAATTAGAGATATTGTGAGTGTGTAATCATCAGGTAATTGTGAAAGGATCATCTTGGATCACCTCTTCTTAATCTATACTCTGGGTAATTTCTCCAAACCAAATTCTATTTTTACGTTATTTTAGTTTTATGAAAATGGCTTTCATTCATACTGTAAAGCCTCTGTAATTGAGATAGGAGTAATGATTATGGGTTTTTGTATATGTTATGGCACATCACATCGTATTTAATTATATATATTTTGTAAACCATATCATAAGTTTCATAATACGATGCGACTTGCTATTTCAAAATTCTGAGTTTGGGTTTTGGCCATATGGCCTTATACGTGGTATTTTATGTATTAATCGTATATTATCCCTAAATTTTACACTTGTATGTTGTTATGCATGTTGATACGAAGAGACCAAAATTTAAATAAACGGATTCGGTGTTATAACTTGAATCCGTAGTGACAATTTTCATGTTTTATTTTCAAAACCTTCAAGAACATCGTCAAAACGGTGAAAAGTAAATGTGTTGATTTTGCAAATTATGTGTTGTAACTTGTTAAAATTATGCTAGATGGGTTAAGTAATGATTATATATGTATTACAATGATTGGGTAAGTCTAAATTAGTAAAAAAATAACTAATTGGAAGTTATGGCCGGCCCATATTCATGTATAATTTTACGTGTGATTGATTTTGGCCTAATTTGGCCTTGTTATGTTCATGACTATCGCAGAAATCGCAGAAATGTAAAAAAATGAGCTCTGTAACTAACCCATACGTGATCAAAATAAAAAAAAAAAAAATAAAAAAAAAAAAAATAAAAATAAAAAAATAAATATTTGATGAAAATTATTATTAAAATATTTATAAAATAAATTAAATATTTTAATTGAGATATTTATGAAATAAAATAAATATTCGATGAAAATTATTATTAAAATATTTATAAAATAAATTAAATATTTTAATTGAGATATTATGGAATAAAATAAATATTCGATGAAAATTATTATTAAAATATTTATAAAATAAATTAAATATTTTAATTGAGATATTATGGAATAAATTAAATATTCGATGGAAATTATTATGAAATAATTTATTCGAGTGTAATAATAGTAAGAGAATGAAAATATTCTAATTTAATTAAGTAATTAAATTAGAAGGGTAATCATTTGTTAAATAAAGTGGAGTTTATATTAAATAATTAAGTGAAAATGTAACTAATGAATGTCGTGAATACATATGGTATGTGTGTAGGATTTGTGGTGAGCGGAGTAGTAATTGTTTAGCCTCACGCATGCGAGGCAAGTTTCCTAACCCTACTTGTCATTATTGTTCAAGTTTATTAATTACCTCGAGTAAATTATCATTATTATTATTCATGTTCAAATGTTATATTAAAGATTGATTATCTTTTCAAAGCATGATTCAGTTATACAATAATTGTCCTATTGTATACTTCCTGAGATTATTATTCAATTTGAATATCATTATTATTGAACCTTATTAGACTAGCGAACCCTTATTGATTCGATTAGTCCATAGTTGATAAGCGTTCTAAGTTTTCGAACCCTTGATGAATTGTCCAAACCAAACTTCCTTTGAAAGCGGACTCGAATGTCAAATCGAGATGAACAACCCATGAAAGAGATTTACTTATGCGTTAAGCGTTAAGATATTGTGCATGATGTTGTCTTTAAGGGTGATCCCCTGAAGTGCGGGTAGAAAGGTCCATAGTCTTATGATATTAAAGGTTTCAAGTATAACCCTTGTTAACCTAGGACACATAGTTCAAGGTCTTATGACCCTCGAAATTCTTTTGATTCTTGTTATTCATTCTTGATTCAAAAGTTGAGCTTTTATTCGGATGTCTTTGATTCACTCGCATGTTATTATTATTGTTATTTCATTGTTATACTTGTGGGCAATAGTGCTCACTCTTGCTTTATAATAACATTGTAGTTAAGAACGAAAAACCCGATTTAACCTTCCACTAGTAAAGGCGAAGGGCAAAGTTAGCAAGTGTTGAAGACTTGTTATTTTATTTGATGATGTATTTATGTTAGACTTGAGTTAATGATGTTGTTTAAGACTTATTGTTTATATTTCCATACAGGATGTTTAAGGTTAGTTCAACACGGGATTATGTTTATGATTTAGATGTTGTAACCCTATAAGGGAAGATTTTATTTCCATCTATTGCATGGTTTGCATTTATTATGGGTAGATAGATAGATGATATTTGTACAGTGAACACCAAATCTCGTGGAATCGAAGTACCCAGATTTGGGGGTGTCACATCGTCTGCCATCTTCGCCAGCTTGGCAGCCTTGTGGTCCTGACCACTTGATTATCGAGTTCTAAAGCGGGTGCCTTCTACTCGCCTTTCTACCATGATCATGCTCCTTGTTAGCGGCAAAGAAAGACAACCATCTTGAGCCACCCATGGGCTCTCGAACGAGAACCCCCTGAATCAAATTTGGAAGTCGTGCTGTCATGAGCACTCTTTGAAGGACCCAAACGATCCTTAACAGAAATATGTTGGACAGATGAGCTCACAGCCCTCGGGTGTCCTTCCGGCGTATCTGCCTTATTCCTCACCATCTTTTTCCGACATATAACAAATAAAAGTTTGTGATTGAAAACTACAAGACACTAGAACACAGCCCTCCTTCTAGCGTCAATGTTAACGGCAAGATCTTCTATCGCGTCCCAATCACGTAGACGTCCTGATCCTGCACAGTAAACACGATCAACACCAAAAGCTTAACGGCTTCGACCGTCGGGGGATAGCTCAGTCGTGAGAGTCAGTACAGGCGATCACAAGGGTTAACAATGGAGGATAAAATATCTAGTGTATTGAAAGAGATAAAATTATCAATTACCTTTACTTGGATGACCTCCTTGCTATGATATACCCTCAAGCTCGGTTTACCGTGTCACCCACCACGATCGGACCTTGAGTCTTCCACAATTTGGCGATCTCAAATAAGCCGCGATCGCCACCTTTTCTACAATCGTTTGCCACTTCACCACGTCAATCCCATCCACATTAATGCCTTGCAGACATATCGGTCAACGACTATCTTATTCATCATTCTGGAGGTCGAGGATGGAGATATTTAGACATCTCACGAGTCATTGCAATCGACCAAACCCAACAAAGAGGACTCAATCGGACCCAACTGAAATGACTCAGTAGATTAACTAAGTAACTCGGCCCAAGCCCTTTGGCCCAATATCTAAAATATCATGGCCCAACATGTAAGTATACAATGTTACGTCTATGTTGATTTGTCACTTAGCAAATTAATGATAAAATGGTAGATGAAAGTATATTAATTTTTATTTAAATTAAATTTATAAATTTTATTATTATAATATCGTAGTCATCGTTTCTAATTGTGTATTTTTCACTTGTAGGGTATTGATTCTTAGTTTAGGCATAATCTTTTTTAATATTGAAAAAAAAAAATTAGTTGTGTTCATTAGAAATTTAATTATTTAAATTAATAAAAATAAAGTTTAAATAAATAAAAATAAGACACTCTTCAAATCGGAGTATTGGATGTTTGATAAAACTAAATATTAAGATTTGAATCGTTTAGACATTTAAATAATATAAAGTATTAAATATTTAAATAGAATTATATTTGAATAAAAAAAATATTATTTAATAATTAATTTTTTCAAAATACCTTAATAACACATCACCTTCAAAACTCTTTTTTCATCTTTTACTCTCCTTCGTAGTGGGTGTGCATATTCTTTTCTTTTGTTCCCCTCTTTTACACTTTGTTTTTGAGTTTTGAACAAAAAAGAAAAGAATAGAAAATTTAAATTAGAACAGAAAAAAAAAGAATAGAAAACTTGGAGTTTTTCTTTGTGTTGTTTCTGAGTTTTTAATAGAAAAAAATAAAAAATTTAAAATTGAGGACATGAGTTGTAATTTAAAATTTATTATATTAAAAATTGAGGATAATATGAGAATTATAAAAATATTACTTATTTCAATTTCTTTTCCGTCCAAATCATGCCAATTTTGGACAGAAAACTTTGACAGGAAAAGTGGACAAGTTTTCTATCCATTTCTTTTCTTTTCCGTTTATTAAAAAACTCAGAAACATAAGAATTAGAAAGAAAACTTAAATTTTCTATCCATTTTTTTTTCTGTCTATTTTAAAACTCAAAAACAGAGCGTTACTCTTTGGTATCATTCTTATCCTTTTTCCCTTCTAAAGTTCTAATGGATTCCAAGCGCTATACATATGGATAGAAATGAGTAAAAAACGGGTATAATCGAATTAACGAATCCTCATTTATCCCTACTTATCCGTGGGACTTGACATCATTTTGTAGACTTGCTAGATTCTTCTACATTTCACAAACATCATTTTATATATTTCATATTTTAGGAGCCCTCATCATATTACTATGTACGTCACAATTTTATTTTTTTTTAGTTTTAGGATCCAAAAATTGTAAAGAGGGAAGGGTCTTTGAACCAAATTATTACTACAAGCCGTGTGTTTGTATTGAACTTTAAAGCAATTGGGAAGAGTTTTACTTACTCTCTTTCAAAATTAGAGATGCATTTATAAAATGACACGACTTTTAAAGATAATTTTATCTTATCAAATCAAATATAGTCTTAATATTAGTTACGAAATCAGTTGTGGTGATGTGATATTAAAAATGATACGAGTAGTAGAAAAATAAGGGAAAATTAAAAATATCATGTCACTTTATAGTACTAAAATAAAAATATATCTCTAAATTTAAATCACAATTGTATTATTTAATTGAAATGCATCTCTAATTATTATATCAAATCCAAGCTTATATGGTAGGAGTATTTCTCTCTCTTTTCCTCAATCAAAAAAGAAAAAAAAATGTATTTTTAAAATATTTCTCTTTTACTCTATCAATAATAATAATAAAAAAATTCTAAAAGAGAGGACTATTATGTCAAAAGACAAATGTAGTAGTACTTGCCACAAGAGTAGAGACGTACTCTGTCCATTTCATAAAAAAACAAATAAATTAATTTATAAAATTTGTGAATGTGCGTATTTTTATTTGTGGTTACTTGGGTGGGTCCCTCTCGGTATAGTTATTTAGTAAGCATAGATTAATATTTTCACCAGACCTTGCTTTCCTTTTGCCTTCTGATTTTTGAATCCTCCTGATCTTCCCTTTCCAAAGGTATCAACACTACAACAACTCTCACTCCAATTCCAATTCCCTTATAATGAATGAGCTACTCATAAGATCAGTATTTTGCTCAATTCCCATTATTTTCCCCATCAGATTTTTCGTTTGTTTTATCCCAAACACCGGGATTTCTCAATTCTGTATCCCGGAAATTGCTTAGGATAAAACCCGTAAATATTGTTCTTGCATTACAATAATTAGATCGTCTAGAGCCGTGATATCTTTTATTTTATTTTAATTCTCATTATAATTTTTCGATGAATCATCTTATTTTCTACAGAATCAAGCTGATTTGCACAAACTGTGATGTCATTGGCTATGAATTCCAGAAGGTATCTATGTGTACTAAAACTCTCAAGTCCTATAATGTGTATACTTGTCTAATTTTTCTGTATGCTTCTTTTTTGCTTCTTAAGTTCATGTTTTTTTTTCCTTCGAGTTCTATAATGTGTATACTGAATGTGCATGATTTAGAGAGGAAAGTGTCCTGGAACTATCACAATGCTTTGAAATAGAAGCGGATCTTCATATCTTTTATAAAGACTTGTCTTTTCCGTAAGGATTGTCAATTGGGAAATTTACGGATTTAGGAGTTCTTATGAGATTTCCAACAGGTGATGTACGAATGGCAACACCATAGGAGGACTGCAACTCACCATGATCTTAGGGTCTCTTGTACATATCCCTGCCCCAACCCCATTCAACTTTTCAAATGTCTTTACATCCTGTGCTGTTCTATTGTTGCTGCGGTTATGTTGGTAATCCACACATTAGATACAACACACCTAATGAGTTTGTCCTTGACAAGCTAATTTCTTGGAGACAACTATGGTGAATTGAAAAATACTGTAATGGTCATTCAGTAAATTGCATCCTAAATGCTTACTTACAAATAAGAAATAAAAATTGCTATCCAACTGAGGCGAGGAACCTCTAATTTTCTAATTAAAAAGAAGAAGAAACTTCAGTTTTACAACAAAATACTTGAAAAGTGATCTAGTTTTAAATTTCTGTTGTTTATCTTCCACCAAAATCTTCTCACAGTTTTTTTTTAAATTTTTTTTAACGTCTCATATTGAGACTCTGTGGAGCAGCACATGCACCATGATTTCGAGCGCATTTCTGTTGCATTTGCATGTTGCTCTCTCTTCTTATCATGAAGTGATTTATGTCCTTAAGGATTTCTGTCGGTCCTTTAAAAAATCACCTCCATTATCTACAATCCACATGCCTTATTTGCCTCCAAATATGGAGAAAGCATCCATTGAAAGTTTAGCGGTTCCATAATTCAAAATTTTACTCAGCATTGAAATCTTGGCTATATGATGCACAGATTGTGCTTCCGTGCTTTTAAGACAATTTAACAATCTGATGCATATATGTCCTGTCACAATTTTTTTGGTATTTGGTTTTGCTAGTAAGTCCATAATACTAGTTTATCATATGCTTTCCTGTAATGTGGGGAAAGCTATATATTTCATTAGCAGTTTAATCTTGTGAATGTAGTCATGAATCGGTTTGATTTTATGGTGTCCTTTTTCTTTGTTATACATGATTCAGATCGTTATTTTATGGTCTTTTTTTCTTTATTATACACGACTCTCTCCCTTTTTCTTCTTTCATAATGTTCTAATTTTTACAGTTTGCATTCAGCACTGTGAAGTTTGACCATATAATTATTTACAAAATCTATGTACTTCACATTTTGTAGTCATTCTAGCTCTTCTAGTAACAGTCTACAAATGCAGGGATTATCGTGGCAACAGAGCTGCTCTTTTTGATGATGTTGAGGATGGTGGCATTAGGGCCTCTTCTTCTTACTCTTCACATGAGATCGATGAACAGGAAAATGATAGAGCAATGGAAGGGTTGCAAGACAGAGTACTTATGCTGAAAAGGGTGCGTGTTCTTGGAACAGTTTGGATTGTTTCGGTTGTAACAGTTTTTTTTTCTTCTGCACGTCTCTCCTAAGTCATACTAGAATCCATCAGATTCTGATGGGCCATACATTTTTTATTTTTTGATTTCATGTTGACTTCATTTATTCTCTCTGTTGATTGCTTCGGAAGGTAAGAAGTTGGTACAGCGACGTAAAGTTTAAATCTGTTTCAGGCAGGAAATTAAATTTGTAGAAGATTTCAATATCTGCTGGTTTGTCCTTCTTTGAGTTTCTTAGTCAGAGAAAGAAAAGGGTTCTCATTTTTATGTAATTTATTTAAAGCAGTCCCTCTGACCGTTTCTACTTTCTAGTAATTGACAAAACCCCCTCTAGTGTGTGAAGTGCACTTATTTACATCGCTGCTTCTAGCCCTTTCCTATCCCCTGTATATTGTGTACTTTTAATGCCTATGTCCATTTCATCAGAAGAAAGTCTCCCTGGCCATCAACTGTCACCTCCTTAATTTAGGGTGGGAAAGTTTTGTATGTGGTATTAACGGAATAGCTTTGCTGATTTATGGACAATATATATATATATATATATATATATATATATATATATATATATATATATTATTTATCATACTTCTCATAATTCGTCCTTGTATGTTGCATGAATATATATAGAGATTAGCAAGGTTATATCAATAATTAGACAACTCATACATATAAAAGGAAAAAAAACTATATTTTAGCAATGCAAAATGCATCCGTAGTTTATGAGTTTTTTAAACCTTGAATTTCTCACAAGTATGTGTGTGCATCATATCAACAGCTGACAGGTGATATCCATGAGGAAGTGGACAGTCATAATCGCATGCTGGATAGAATGGTACGAATGCTGTAGTCATAAAGATCAAATCCCGTACTGCTTTTGCTTTCCGTTGATGTTTTTATTGTCACTAATATTTTCACTTCTATTCAAATTTAAAAGAAGTAATTTGCTGGGTACAATCCACGTTTTTTTTGTATACATTATAAAGTAGCACAAATTCTGGAAAGAACCAAAGTTCCAGATTTGATATGTGGCGATTTAGTATTTCTTCATTCATTTCCATCCAATCAAAAAGGAGTTTTTTTTTATTGAGGGGATTTTTTCTAAACCTTGATAAAGCGTAAGATAAAAAAGATCGTTCTTCTGATTTTTTTCAATTTTTTGATAATTCTTACTTTCAATCTTAGTATTTTTATTACTGTTGGGCAATATTAACTTTTTTCTGAATTTTATGTTGTACTGATTGTTGTTTGTTCATTTAGGGGAATGATATGGATTCATCTCGGGGTATCCTCTCGGGAACCATGGACAAATTCAAAATGGTATTCCTTGTACAATACTTTATATTCTGTTGCAGTAATTCTCTGTTTTCGCGGACATATTTATCTGAATGTTATTTGTGTTTGCACTTCTATATATGTTGATCTGTTACTGATATCGAAACTCCATTATACCTCATCAGGTGAGCCAGAAAATGTTTACACTTGTGGCATCTTTTGTGGTGATATTCCTAATCGTGTATTATCTCACAAGGTAATTAGGTCGTTGGATTGTAACAAACTGCTTCTTAATTAGAACTGGGAATTCTTTCAAAGTTTGTTACATTGCTCTGATAAGATGTGTTGGCGATGTGAGTGTGTTAAAAAAAAGGGAGTTACATGGTTGGAATAGAGATTTGGATGCGTGGGATGGATAGCATTTGCTATGCACCCATAAACAATTTGGAAATTTGTTTCACATCTGCCTCTTGATTCTTTCTGCACTTGCTTTGATCCTGGAGAGGTTTCTTTAACACCTGGTCTAAATTTGCGGAAGCGATGTAGCCCGCCTGATCGAGGATTATTTGGTTGAATTGGCAGAGCTTGAATGTTTTATCTTGACAATGACATGAATCCATCGAGCAAAAATAATAAAAAAGGAAAAAACTAATAGAACCCGGATCTGTACCGCGCCAGGGTACTATTCTTGCACTAAATTAGTGGTGCTTACCAAACCCAAATCTTCTCTGCAATAATTTATATAATTTTTAATACATAATTATGTAAAGAAAATGTGGCATTGATATTAATCCAAATGTTTTGATGCTAAATTAATTAAACAGTCCCCTTAATTCTCTTTGAACTTGATAAATTATTCCATGTAGAAAACTGGAAAATTGACTGGCCCCGCAAAGAATTATTATTAATCCAGGGAAGAATTAAAGAATTTTGATGATCAATAAATAATTTTGGATATAATTAACTTGGGATTTAATGGAGTAAAGAGTAGAGTGGAGTGCAGTGCAGGCCGAAGTAACATTCCTCAGCCTCCGCCTGACCTGACCATGCCAAAGTTACGAATTAAATGGATTTGGATTCCATGAAAGTTGCCACACCCTTCACCATTATAAAGTTTATATAATTTTTTTTTTATTGTATTTGTTATAATAAATATTACTCCATATTTAAACTTTAATGTTCTCTTTGTAAAACAGTAAAAGTGTAACGTTTGTTATAACTAATACAATAAAAAAGCTATAAACTTCATGTTATTCAACAGATATGACAATTTCATAAAATTTGGATCCGTATCAAATACTCCATTCGTCTCTCAATGTCACATTTTTATTTAACTTTTGACTTTTCAAACGTATACGTGATAAAATATGTACTTATTCTGAAGAGTTCAATTTTTTATTTTAGCAAGTTATAAAAAGACTTGAACATAAAACAAAACTCTTATATATTATTTGTGATGGATGGAGTATTATGTAGTTATTACTATATATATATATATATATAGATATTTTCTAAAACTAATGAATTATTTACAGTAGTTAATGAAGTTTTATTGATCATTATACTATTGAACTTTTAATTTTTTAAATTATCTCACTAAATTAATTATTATTTTAAAATTGGGCTATTCTGTTATCTTTAGCTTCACGTTTGTTAATTTTTTTTTAGCATTTATCCAACGTGGACTTGAAAAAAAAATAAAAAAAAGAAAGAAAATGACATAGGTTTAATCTTCGTTGTTTGACTCATATTATAACTTTTAATATTCATATATCCACATTCTAAAAATAATGTAAGATGTCAAATATGAAGAACACCCATAAAACAAAAACCCACAAAAGATGAGATAAATCTATTATAAATGTTGTATGAGGTTGACAGAGAAAATTAGAAACCAGAAATCATCAAAGAGGTAGAGAATGAACAGAAAACCGTACCATCTTAGAGCAACAACTATTTGAGACATGAGAAGCACACTATAACCCATTTATCTCTCTATAAACAGAGTATAATCTCCTTTTTCCCTCTCTAAAAACAGAATACAAAGTGGGAGCTTGGAGTGAGAGAAAACAAGTGTCTTTTATTTAAGATTTCAGGTTTTCAGTCCTCAGTGACAGTATTAAAGTTACCGGTTCAACGCCTTCTTCCGGTAGATCAAGCACCGGTTCGACACTTTTGCCTCCGCCTGATCCACTCGAACCAGCCACTACCAAAACAAATTCCACCTCTGCGGGCGTCGCTAACTGAACCGCACAACACAAGCATAAATTTTACATCTATATATCATTGGAGAAATTTTTAATTTTCCCAGTTAATCTTTTCTCCAATGTGGGTATTTCTCACAATCATCAAAATTTAAAACAAATCAAAATTTAGATATACCATTTACTTAAAATTGATCCAAATTTAGGCATAATCAAATTGCCATCAAAGCGGTTTACAGATACAATGAAATTAATTATATTTGGTCAGAGGTAATCTCGCAGTAATCAAGTTCAATTCTGTCACTTGAAAATAGAGGCAGAGTTTCAAATCATACAGTCTCTTGAGTCTTAAAATTTGATAGATAAAGTGGAGAGAGAGAGAGAGGGGGGGACCTATCTGAGTTGATTGTCGTTTAGAGAATCTTGGTAAGAATGATTTGTTAACGGCATAGATTGTGTGTGAGTATGATTGGTTTCAGTTCCACCGTCGTCATCGTTGTCATCATCGTCATCATCATTTCCCTTATGATCGGTTACATTGGCGGTCAGAGGCGGCGTATTCGGCCGCAACCGTCTAATCCACTCGAACAAGACACTGCCAGAATAGATTTCACCACCGCGGGCGCCACTAACTGAATCGCACGAGCCTGTGATGAAAACTCATCAACGAATTTCTCCATAACGGCTTTAGCCGAAGCTGCTTGCTCTTTCTCTCGATACGCAAATCTCTGAATCACTTGAAGCATAGGTTATTCGTTGCCACGGTACCGAAGAAACCGCAGCCGTTGGCGCACAGGGCCGGCTCCGATGGCTGGAAGTTAATGTTGTCGTTCTTCCTTTCAGAACTCATCTTTCTCTCTCTCTCTAAAAATCAAAAGAATTGACTATTAAAAGTTATAACATGAGTCAAACTAGGAAGATCCATGTCATTTTTTTATTTTTTTCAAGTCCACGTAGGATACATGTTAGAAAAAATTTAACAGATGTGAGCTAAAGATAATAGAATAATCCAATTTCAAAATAATAATTAATTTAGTGGGATAATTTAAAAAATTAAAGTTCAATGGTGTAATCAATAAAATTTGCCAACTACAATGGCTAATTCATTAGTTTTGTCATATATTTTCTCCAAGTATGTAAAAAATTAGCACTATAAACTTAATTTGTGTTGGGGCGTAATTATTAGGCCTAAATCATATGGTGAGCCAAAGTCCACATGGAGCTATTTTACCCTGGGTAGGAATTTATTTTGGCAGTTGAGTATTTTAAGGAATCAAATATTTCTATTACATTTAATTTTCAACTTTTAAGGAAAGTGTCAAGATATGTTCCGGTTTCCTTTGTTTAAGGAGATTCAATTCAATCCCATTAAACAATCATACTTAATGAAGAATTCTATTTTTATACGGGGAAGGAGGTTTGATCACTAAAAATACAATACTATACATTGATTATCAAGTACACACAATATTATATTCCAGCACTAGAACTTAATACCTTCATCGTTAATCTTATTCAACCTGTACTTATTCTCACACTAGAGTTAGCGGCCCAAGTCGTCAAGCTTCGCGTGTGACTTCGTTTATGTGCAAAATTTGATGCGTTATTGGTGATTAGGCGCGTGGATAAATTTTAGCGTTAACAATTTGTATTACATCCAACAATTTACAGTAACCCTAACTCGTATATTATTCATGGCAGTGGCTTCTGTACGTAATTAAACATATATACATACTGTTAGAACCGTAACTTCATAGAATCAAAATCTTAGTAGAAGACATGACATGGGTGATCCTTGTCCTTAACGTCTTTATCGCTCACACCACGATTGGTTTGCTAAGAGTTGCTGACGATATACTTTCATAATATATGTCAAGCCTCAAAATTGAACAAATTTGTGATAGCAATTCATATTTGTTACAGACAAACACTTCTTTTAGGATAGTTTTATATATGTTTGTAGAAGATTAAAAATGTGGAAAATTAAGAGTATTATCCAAATGCTTAGTATTCCATGTGTCCTTACATATCACATATGCATTTATTTATATATATATATATATATATATATATATATATATATATATATATATATATATATATATATCTGAAAAGGATCGAGTAGTAATTTAAATAAATAGCGAATCGCCTTAAATAATAAATTTTATCAAAGCGACGTAGTTTTGATAAGACGCTATGAAATATTTTTTGTAAATACGCGGTGGGCATGGTATTTACAAAATGCCATCGCGCCTTATCAAAACTACGTCGCTTTGATAAAATTCTATTATTTAAGAGAGTTCTACTACTTAAGAATGCTACTTCTTGATCCTCAGATGTATATATATATATATATATATATATATATATATATATATAAGTTACAGAGTTAGTACTAATTAATAGTTAAATAGAATAGTTCTTACTATTTTTTTTGTTCAAAATAAAATAAAATTACACCATATGTACTTATAAAGTAATTAGTAGTCTTTTCTATTAAATGAGACAAGAAAAATTAGTTTTTATCAAACAACTTTGCACCTTATTAAATGTCTTACTATAGACACAAATCAAATGAAGCTTTTTCTTATTCTCCATAATTAGGAAAACGAATTACACCTTTATATTTACTTAAATTTTTATTCAAATTCAAACTTGACAATAATTAATTCTCCAAAATATATAATAGGATGTAATTTCTAATACATACCACCTTTATTATAATATTATTTAAGTATATATATCATAGTAGTACTTTAGATAGTAGGTAGAATGATTGGAATGATGATTACACAAAAATGTCCATATCCTCGATCCTAATTATTCCATACACATTCCTTCCACCTGGAAACTGTACTAGTGTCGCATTCATTAATTTGCCAACTCCGAAACCAAACAAACGAATTAAATCAGAAGCAGTTTTACAATTTATAAATAAAAAGCTTGCATCAGTACATGAAGCCACAAATCAATGAAGTTGTTAATAAGGATCTTTACTCAATAGTTAACATATTAAAAAAATAACCTTTATATGTGAAACTATTCTATTCATAACAAAGCTGAGGGCATGCAGCCACTTCACTTTTCAGATGAATCATATATTCATTAATTAATTAGTTTTGAGTTGAATATATCAACATGATATATATCTCGATTTCATATATTTTGTATTTGAAGAAACAAAATAACTCGATAAGAATATATATATTTTTTAAAAATCGCATTTGATATATATCCTACTGATGGAAATTGAGAAAAGATGTGGAGATGAAGCACATGGAGATGCACAACTAGATGTATGCAGAAAGTTAGTTACTGCAATTATGATGCATGCATGCATGATTAATACTCCTTCCGTGAATTATTATTAAATTTAAAATTCACATGCTTTATTTTCATTTTACACAATAAATATCTGAACAGTACTAATGTAAAAAAATTTATTTCATAATTTTTAATGAATTATCTCAATTTTGAATTTAAAAATAGATCATAAATTGATTTTCAAAAGTCAACAATGATCTTATATATAATTTGGAATGGAGAAAGTATATATGAAATGTTGCTCCCTATAGGTGTATCATCAAGTATCAACACTCACCATAAACCAAGTAAAATTAAAATAGGTAGAAATATCCATATTAATCAACTTCTAATATGTGTTTCCAAAGTTAAGCATGTCTGATGCAACTGCACATACTCGAGATATTTTAAGAATTGAAATAAAAAGTAATATGAATATTTGAAAACTAAAATAGGAGTAGAAGACATGAGTTTGATATGGAAATAGAACCGTGAGATCTTAAAGACGCATATGAATTCGAAGTAAGAGTAGTGAAGAGAGAAAAGGAAGTTTCATAGTTTGAAATTTTAGAGTAGCGAGAGAGTAAGGGAATAGTGGATAAAAAAGTCATTACCCATGTTACTTGGGATTTTTTAATTAGAGGGTTAAGAAAAGAAGTTGAGCAAAAATAGAGAAATACTATTTGGATAGGAAATAAAGAGTCACAACGTGAGAGGTTAAATTTTGAAGATATGGTGCGACACAATTATACTAAAAAGTAGTTACTAAACCTGGAGGCTTTATTATAGGGGAATTGAAAGATGAATTTCCTAGCCGGACTACTCAAACCCTAGAATAATATATACATATATACACAAACAAGTAAGCTGCCTATAAAAGTAATCAACTAATTAAATATATAGTGATTTCCATTACATAGAATTAAGAACCCTTTTGTGGATTTCTTGTCATCGATCTTCGTTCTACCTCCATTCTTTTTTACTAATATAAAGTTACGGTTTTGATTGTTTAGAAATGGAACAAAATTTTAGTAGAGCTGACTTTTAGTTCAGGGAAGCCCCTAGCTTGCAATTGTCAAACATAGTTAAAGAACTAACTTAATAATTAGAGAAACAATTCAAAAGAGATGAGATATTTGTACACTTTATGGATGAAATTTATGAGGAATTTGCACCTAAAAAGACTAAGAGATCATGAGGAGAAACGTTCGTAAAATATATGTAAATTCCTATATCCTTAATCAAATTAGGGTTTTGTATATATATATTTATATATTTATATATATATATATATATATATAGAGAGAGAGAGAGAGAGAGAGAGAGAAGTAAAGTAGCAACAAATATAATTAGCTTTAGGTCATTTGGTTCCATATATATTAGACAAATATAGATAAACAGGACATAACACCTTTTGAGGGTTTGCTTGTAGTTGCTGCTTTTAATTTGCCCAATTCATTTGGTACGTAATAGTCTTAGGATCTTGACAGTTTAATATATACTGATTAGTTAGATATGGCCAGGAAATATAGTTCCTTATTGAAGTAATTTGACACACATCAAGAAAGAATAAATTTCCAGAAAAAGGGAATAGAAATACGGTACACTTTATAGATCAAAAGAAAGTGGACCTAGCTTTTAATAAAAAGACAACTAGATTGTAGCCAAACAGATGGAAGGAGAACTTAAATCTGATACTACAAGTTACAACCCTAATTAAAATTAGGGTTATAAATATTATATATATATATATATAACTAAGGAAACAGTATAGCTACCTCAAAATCTTGTGACCGGTCCGAGGATACCACCAACGCGATTAATCATTTTGTCACCATCTCCATAATAGCTGAAATTTCCTCAACCATAGAAGGAAGTACTTGTTAAATTCATCCCTCCAATAAACCCTTCCAAATAGAAAGATGCATATATGCAAAAAGTACCATTTTATAAGTAGTTTGTAAAATGGTGTTTTTGCATTAGCATATATAAATAATAACACACTTCTGTACAACATAGAAATATGATTTAGCTATATATATATATATATATATATATATATATATATATATATATAGGGATCATGGCCAAGCCTTAGCTCCAAATCTAATCCATCATCTTCACTTCCACCAAATCTCCTCTTCTCCATATCTTCCACGAATTTCGTTGTCCCAAATTGCAAGCTCAAGTTCATGTGACAATCCTCTCCAAATGGAATTGAGCGTATAGAGTTTTGATGATCATGAGTTGAACTTGTGGAGGCTGGAAAAAATGTTCGGTAGTGAATTTGAGCCCCTTGAGCTGCAGCGTAATGCGGCGTGTAGCCTGAAATCGGCTGGTAGAATCGAGGACCTGTGTAATTAACATTCTCTTCTTGCTTGTTCTTCAAATTACTTGAAGAATTAGACTTAGTACTAGTCTTGGCTCTATCTTTCCTGTGGATATTCATGTGTCCACCTAAGGCCTGCGCCGTAGCGAAGCCTCTCCTACAAAACACACACTGATAGGATCTCCCCATGCCCAAATCGATGTTGTCTAGCTCCGGTTGATCAACTTCATCGCTTGAATTTATCGACTGATTCGCTTCCATTCCAATATTTTTTTTGAGGGGAATCTAAAATGAAACTTCCTATGTATGTAATTCTCCAAATGAAGAATTAGAAAAGACTAATAATTGTTGTGTATTTATAAAAACATTAAGGGTATTGGAGTTATAAAGAGGAAGAGGGGAATAAGGTAGATGCCAAAGATAGGCTAGGGCATAGACAATGCAAATGTGAGCTCATAAATCAAGGTGTAGAAGAGAGAGAATATTGAGACAAGGTCTACTATGTGAGCTATTTTCTTGAGATGTTTTGCTAATAGATTAAATTCCTTAGCCGGCAGTAATATAAGGATCCCTATTTAGCATACACGAAATTATTATTCTAATTTTTCATACTTAATTTGATATATTAATTAATTATTACTTTAATTTTCTTTGCTTTGATTTGTCTCCCAAACAGACGTGTTGTAGCTTTCATACTTGAATTCTCAACGCGTCTATTGGTTTGTTCCTCTCTCCCTCTGCTTCAAGTCTCTAAGCCAACATGAGTGTGTTTATTTATGTATTATATATTGTGTCAATTTTCTACCGGTTTAACTTTTACTAAATTAAATTAAATTGTTTAGTAAAAGAATTTAGTTGATCACCACCAATCACGCTTTGTAACGTTGTGACTTAATTCTATGCCTAGGTTAAAATAATACGATTAAAGGTGATAACATCTTTCGTTATTACATTAATTATTTCACTCTTTTTGATCACGTTAGGAAAGAGAACTAAGTCAAAGGTACGTAGACCCATAATTTAATCTGCAATTAGTTGTTTTCTATTGAATTCCATTTAGCCAGAATAGAAAAAAAAAAACCCCATCAATTATGATAAATCTTGTAATATAGATATAATGTGTTTAATATCTTATATATTGACCTAGCTAGGATCAGAAGCAAGTCATAGCTCATAATAGTTGCAAATACATGAATTAATCATGAGAAATATTCAGAATTTTTGCCTAATTTATGCTTTTTATCACTATACAAGGATATATAGGAAACTTCCAACAAGGAAAACGGAAGCAAGAAAATATTTAAATTTTCAATTTTGTAGCTTACTTTTGTCCTTACAAAACCTAGAAGTGCTTGTTCAGCTCAGGGCTAGCTAATATAATATGCTCCATAGCTCTCGAGTCATCACCACAATCAATGTCAATATCATAGTAGCAAGATTTGTCACGTATGATTAGTTTAATTAATTTGCTCGAAATCATTGTAATTATGTGTCGGCTTAGGTGAGAAAAACGTAGGGAAACGACGATTGTGATTATGATGAACTAAGCTATGATCTCAGATGCATCAAAATCGATCAATTTGTATGTATATCCCAACCAACATAATCTTACTGCCAATAAACTTAAACAACAAGTTTACTCTGCTCGTGTATATGTATTAATCATACCGTATATATAATGATTTTGCTGTCTCCCAATATGCATGTCTTAATTGTAACATCAAACAGTGATAAAATTAGCCTTTTTTACCTTCTCTTGGAAGCTACTTCACAGCGTTATATGTGACAGACACGGATTAATTTGTTTTAATCTGTGGAATT
Source organism: Panax quinquefolius (assembly GCA_020205615.1). Taxonomy (NCBI): domain Eukaryota; kingdom Viridiplantae; phylum Streptophyta; class Magnoliopsida; order Apiales; family Araliaceae; genus Panax; species Panax quinquefolius. The sequence goes on along the minus strand of CM035155.1, from coordinate 12,002,123 downwards.
TAGCCCTCATGAACATGCTTAATTTTTAATACGCGGATTAGGATAGGGTAGCACGCATATGCACGAGTTGTGGAAATTTTTAATCATGTTTTGTTTTTCATTTTTTTCAAAAATTAATGCAAATTGCTTAAATAGATTGGTTTGTGGCTCTACTCTATTGGATTGTAAAAGAACAAATTATTTGACTAAGTTTATTGAAATTATATGAAATGTATTGATCCTTCCACCTTATTATATATATTGACCTAGACTGCAAAATGGATGTCAAGATTAGGTCTCATGCTGTCATCTCAAACATCAATTATGTCGCTCTAATTAATATATCTCTCTCTTGCAGGCCAGAATAATTTTATAGGAGTAGGTTTAATTAGTCACAATTATTGACGTATATGTAAGGATCCTTGTTCTTATTGAAAGTGGTAGCAGTGACACATGGAAGATACTGCTTGCTCTCATTAGCCAAAAATAATGTAGCACCTTTAATTTAAACCATATCTAACGCGGGTTAATGATGCAGCTTATTTCTATAAACTTATAACTTAAGGTAAAATGGTACCTTCAATTAAGCTTGGTGCAGCTTTCTGTAGATTGTGCAGCCATTTAATGGATTTTATAATTTATAAAGAATACTATCTAATAATTAAATATATCTAAACCATAACATCCGTAAATAGTCTGATTCATGCATGATCTTAATTACTTATTATAATTTCAACGATACCAAACGTGGCTTATATATATATATATATATATATATATATATATATATATATAAGGTACAATAAAATTTCTACATGCATTAAATTTTTGGTAGTACTCATTCTACATATTGTGTGTGCCTAAAGTCTGGTTTTTCCTTGACTTTTAAAGTTACAAAATGTTCAATCTAGTTCATGATATATAGGAAAAGATAATTAAAACCCTGTAATTATTAACCTGATATAAGTAGTTTTCTTGGATTTTATTCGGAGGTGAAGTCCTTAAAATTTTACGATTTAACATAAGAAATGTGTTTAAGGTGATATTTAATATTTATATATTAGTTTTGACGAAGTCTTTGTGGAATTATAAGGTGAATTAATTAAGTTAGATTTTTAGGTATGGACAATGAGAAGATTGAACATGCAAGATAACAACATTAGTATTTCTAACTACTACTTGATCCCTTTGTACCAAATCATCCGTCCTTTAGTTCCACTCTCCATTCCCTTTTGATGTATGAATTCTTTGTTAGCTTTCAACCAAAACATTCTTCTTTTATTTGGATTATCCATTTATTTCCTGATCGATGTAGCTCACCAGCATATTCATAGTGATTTTTGAAGAATCAAATATAGATTACTCTTAGGATTGACTCATACTTCTAGAGATTTCGACCAGCGACCATTTCGATGGAATAGTCTTGAATTTGTCTAATACTTTAGGTCTCATGAATTTGAGTTCGTGTTATAGTAATCATGGATTTTTAGTTGCTATATAAATAATCGATGTTTTAGATCAATATTGTAGAGTGCGTAAGATAAAATTAATAAATACATCAAACATGCAAAATTTGCTACAGTATGTAATACGTCAATTATATATATAGTTACACAAGAAAAATTTATAATCTGACCGGGTGACGGTGAAATAGACACATTTACGGTTGTGCTCGATACCTTAATTAATTATGATTCCTTTTTCTTTTTCTGTTTTTTTGTTATTTTCATTTTACAAGCGAATGAATTTTATAACAACTAAAATTTACATGTTCATGACAAAAAACATACTCAAGAATTAACCAAGCAGAAAATTAATGTACCAGTCTAGCTAGTGGTGAAGCAACCATAAATATAACCATTTAAACATGAATTGGTGGGATGCATGCCCCAGCGCCCTTTCAATTTTAAATAATTAGGATCCGGCGTAGGCCACTTTGCTCAAATATTGGCATTGGAATCTTAGACCAGGGACATTCAAACTAGTTGACTTGACCATATAAGTCTATCTTACTAATTAATTCCATATATTTCTTTAGATACACTACCTAGCTTAATTAATTCTAAATGTTAATTAGCAGTTTCTAATTAATCATATTGAATATTTATATTACTCTTAATATAAAAATATTCTACAATTAGCTCATGTTAGCTTAATTTTTTATATAAAAAACAGAAAGATCTAAAAATGAGACTATATATTACTAACATCCTTACTTAATTTGTGCTTAGTTACTGCATATATAATCACGTATGACTTTTTATTGTTATGCGCATTTCTTTTACCGAGACAGAATAAAACATATCTTTTATATATGTTGGATCGGAGCAGTTAAAAAACATCAAACATCACCACCTTTAGAGATGAGGGAAATTAGAGCATACACCATTAATGGCATGCATGGCGACACAGAGGGTAGGGATGTGATCTAGTTTAGTTTTCATTTAATTAATTAGACGAGTTTTGAACAAGTATATATATATATAGACATTTTGTAAAACACAGGAAGAATAGGGACTGGTGGTGACATGTCAGTTTGAAGTTTGACTTAAAAAACAAAAACATAAATAGCTTGAATGGGAGTCGAGTCACTTTATTGTATTCGAATTCGAAAAATTGTTGAGGTGATATAATCACTCTTGAAAAAATTAATAATTACTTTTAATTTTAAAAGTATGTGAAGAATTTAATTGTTAAATAATATATATTAAATAAATTGAGTATACTCGATAGTACTGTATATACGAGTAAGGATCAACCAACTTGTATCGAGTATGTATCAGTGATGTAAGAAAAAATTTGAAACTTTAAATGAGCAAACAGTAAGCGGCTCATATTCGACTCATATAATTGTTTGAGTATCAAAATGGATTCGATTTCGACTCATTTAAGTATCGAATTCAAATCTTGCTCGAATTTTTCAAACTAATTCCAAACTGAGTTTCAAACCACACAAGTTCATTTTCAGTCATATCTGTCTGTGGGCTTTGAAGCCAAACTTCTTTTGGTTACATGTTTGATTTGTTAGCTGCCCTAAGTTTGGTTACGTTTAAATATCATGAATGCTCATGAACTCAACACCGTTATATTTGACTGGACTAACCGGATTCGGTTAGGGGAAGTGGCACCAATTTCACTCCAATAAATTTTATAGTTTGTTATTGCATTAGTTATAGAAAATATTGCATAGATAAGTTTTACTATAACTTTTTGTTGCCTTGGATAATGCAATATTTTCTATAACCAATGTAATGTAAAGTTATATGATCTTATTACTGCTAATTCCACCATAATCAGATCCAAATTAACCAAGCTACTTGAGCTTGGGTCGTAAATGTTCTTTTTAGAATAATACTTGACACAAATTATACACAAAAAGTTGTGCACAAACAGTATAAAAAAGAGAAAAAATATGAAGTGGAACCCGTGGTTAAATATTTTATATATTTTCATTGATACATAGATCTTACTATTTGTGCATAATTTTTTGTTGGTTTGTGCACATAGTATTATTCATCTTTTATGCGAATTTGCTCTAATGTTCCCGATATATCCTTGCTTGGATTTCAATATTTTATGAATTTACACTACTAGAAATTTAACTTATAGCGACGAGCTATAGCGACGGTCGGAACGGAACCGTGGGTATAGGGTGTATAGAAACGATCACGGACTGACCGTCGGTATAGAGAGAAAACAGAGGTCGCCGCTTGACCAACGCCATAGACATAAAAAAGATATCAGTAAACTAAATATCGATCCCTCTCAAGTCTCTAAATCTCAGCCATCCCTAAATCTCTCATACCCAAACCGTAAATGTCATAAGACAAAATCATTTTACCCAACCCCTAAATGGCCAGCAACGATTCAGAGCAAAGAGAAGAGGAAGAAATCATATCTGCAAACAAAGATGAAGATCTTAGGAGCACAAGTCGCTCTGATAGTAAGGCCGAAGCACAAGTCGATCTAATCGATCTGTTAGAGCAAAATTTAGGGTTTGTTTTTTTTTTTAATTATTTCAATTTTTTGTGCGATAAATCAAACCATTTGCGAAATAGATTTGTTAAAGATAGAAATCGATTGGAAGGAGAGAGGTTGATCTGTGAAGAAGTGCTCTTCGAGAGAATAGAGGCCACCCATTTGCGAATCCTTTACCTCTTCCTCCTCTCAACGATATCACTTGCATCATCACCGAATCCAAAGAAGTTGGTATCGACCGCGAAATCGCTGTGAGTTTTCAATTTATTTCGTTGAAAATTTCACTATCGTAATTGATGAATAAATGATGAATAATTTCGTATTGTTGATCGTAATATCTTGTTTGTGTTTTAATTTTTATTATACAACTGAAAACAAGAACCCCCAATTTCTCTCTTGGTTATGATAAAAGGGAAAACCCCCAATTTGGTGATGGTGAGGTTCGTACATGGTTCTAGAAGTATTAATTGTTTTGAGTTGAAGAAAATTTGTGAACAAGTTGGTTGTATGGAAGGAACACTTGTCTATGTTGCAATTTTTTGGGTTAGATTGGAATTGAACGTTTAGTTGTACTTTCTAATTTTTATTCTTCTTTATGATTGTGCTGATTTTGAACACCCCAGCAGTGTTCCAAATTCTTCTCTACTTTTTGCCTAGATTCTAGATGCTCATTATGTTGGTGGGCCAATTTTATCTCCTTTGGGTATCTGTTTAGATTTTATGGCTTGAGCATCTTTTTCATTTTAGCCATCATATTAGAGAATTCTTTCTGTTAAGATCTGTTTTTTTCTTGACATTTAGCAGTAGCACCCTTATAAGACCACGTGTATAAAGTACACGAGTCTCCTAATGTGCTTCCTTTTGGCATTTTCATGCTTCATTCAATCCTCAAGGAGTTTTATCCATGCTACCTATCTAATAAGCACACCTGATAGCAACATTCCTACCAAAAATGTTGAGGTAGTCATTATAAGGGGGTGATTTTTTGGTCATTTGGGCTTAAAGCATTTTATTTTGCACTTAGTTTGTTGTTATGGTTTTTGGTCCAATTCCTATGTTTGCTACCTCGGTGGCTATGGTTTTGCTCTTACATTACCTCGACACCAATACCACTCGTTGCATCGCCATGATCGCTTAGAGAGCGACTGTCAAAAGGGTTGATCGGCGAATGAATGAAAAGGAGGAGTCTACTTTGGTGTTGGGTACCTGTTTTAGAATTGGTTGTATGTATATTATGTGTTCAAACTTCTCTCTTCTTTTAATTTTAATTTTTGGAAACACAACATATATGAGTTTTCAGAAATTTAATAGAGTTGGCCATGCAAAAAATATTAGAAAGGACTATGTTGAGTGAGACAAAATCATGTCAGCAAAATTAAAATAAATACAAAAGTAATTGATATTAAAATTGGGCCAAGGGACTACTTTTTGCCATTCCTTGTAATGTTGGTTGGGTGGCCTAAATTGATATTAAAATCATATCACCCTTTTTTCTTGATTCTTGGTGTTGAGCATATTCTTATTCAGTAAAAGTTATCTAGTAGGCCAATGATGTAAATCTTGAATCTTATTAATTTCCATTGTTTCTTGTGGATTTATGTACTTTTTTTGAAAAATTCTGTGTGGCTTATTCATTACTATGTTTCCTTATCAAATCTGTTTGTTGATATTCTTTCCTTCAATTAAGCTTTTTCAAATTGATTTATAAATATTCAATTGGAAAACAATATTTATCATATCAGCTTGGATAATATTTAATCGCTAAAATATATATTCTATTCCAACCGTGATTTGAGCATTCAGAAAAATAGCTTTTCTATATAGTTGTTGGTTCAAATATTATAAATATATTATTCTTTCTCGGCAATAAAAGATACAGCAATACATCTATCGATATAAAAGAGCTTTCAAACAAAAATTTTAGCTACTATTTGAGTCTTGTTCTTAATCTCCTTTAGTTTGAAAATCATACTATATTGTAATTATATTTTTTTCGTATTAAAATCTGTTTTCAAGTCTTGTTTGACTTGATCGTCCAGTAGTAGTGAATAGAGACGGTTCAAATGAAATTCTAAAGGTTGTAGAGTTGTAAGAGTTGCATATGCGTAAGAGTTGCATGTGTGTAAAAGTTGCGGAGGTCAAACCAATCTGTGCATTGAAGAGCAGGCGTACAAACATTAGTTATATGGTGGCCTCTTCACCAACTCATTCTCACAACTACCATACATCACATTTACAAGTGAGAGCTCAGAGCTTTAGAGATGAAGGTAAACACTCTCATTTGCTATATATATTTTACATACAAGTCCTTTTTTTTTTTTTACTTTGACTACTAACTAACAACTTATATTATACCTGACTACTAACTAACAACTTATATTATTTTAGAGGTATATACATTCAACACTGCCAAGATATATTCACAGAGCAAAAATAATAGTTTGCAGGCTTAAGGTTTAAGTTTTAAATTGAAGTTAATGGGTTTATTTTGTTTTAATTTGGTACAGGGAGATCAAGTAATATGGTAGATGCAAGTTTGAGAATTCTGAGGCAAAGAATGGAACAAGTGAGAAATAAGGAGAGACTGGAAAGGTGTTGCAGCAGAAGTGAACAAGGGAGGAATTATGCATCTGGGTATCATAATTATGAATACAAAAGGGAAACAATGTTATCTCAGTGCTTTGACCTTATGGGTTTGATTGCTGGAACTGTTGGCCTTACCATTCTTCACATACACATTAAATTTACACCACAATATAGTGGGATTAATTAATCACTATCTGATTGCCATTGGAGTAGATTGATATTCAATATATCACCCACGATATATTAATTTAGACAAAACATTAATTAATTGATTGTACTGACGTAAATAATAGTACAATATAATTAACCAATGTTTTTTTACTTTGTAATTGAAACAATTGTAATGTTGTAATGTTGTAATGTTGTGAATGATTATAATGTTGTAAAATATCTCTTCTTATATTGTAATGTTGTAATGTGAATGATTTTAAATGATGTATATAATATTTTGTATATTTTATTTTATATTGTATTTGTTTTTGTTGAATAAATGTGCATTATTAATTAATTTTTTTTTTAAATATAAAAGTCTATAGCGACTGTCATCATCGATAGTAGCTATAATATTCTATAAAACATAGGCCTATAAATTGCGATTAGCGTGGCGTAGCAATAACTTTCGGCTGACCAGTTGGTAAAGAGAAAATACACGATTTTGACATGACTATATAGCTAGGGGTGGGTGGCCGTCATTATAGGCCAAAAGACCGTCGCTATAAGCTTTACCGACGGGCTCTATAGCGACGATCGTGATGAATCGTCGCTAAAACTTTTAGCGACGGTCTTTTGGCCTATAATGACGGCGGTCGACCGTCGCGCTATAAAATGATTTTCTAGTAGTGTTATATATTTAAAACTTCATTATCATATCAATAGTCAATGACTGAAAAAATCATTGAGTTTTTTTTTTTTTCAAATTATCAAAGAAACATAAAAATATATTATTTTTGATATAAAAATTATTGAACTTTCAAACAAGTGTCAAAAATTCTTAAAATTTGAATACATGAGATAACGTATCTATTGACGTGCATACATATGATCTGATCATATTTTAATCAGAGCTTAATGACTTTTTCGGTCGTTAAGTTTAATCAATAACAACACTGAATATCAGAATTAAATATAATTCATTAATGGGTTAAAAATAACTTACAATATCAGGTACCACTATATTCATAATTCGCCCTTTAAAAAATTTGAGCTTACAGTATCTAATTACATACAATATAGTCCCCAATTTTAGATTTTGGTCGAAATATCCGATCCATCCACGAATCCGATCGGTTCTTTAGTATTTTATACTAGTTGGCCATATAAATATACGAATTGACTTATTTTTTTTAAAGTAACTAATACCATAGAAATACAGTATAAAACTATAAATAAATACAATTTAAAACAATAAAAATTTATACATAAAATTATAAATACAATTTAATAATTTTATACAAGAATATTAATATTACACATTTAGAAAGTCTATTTGACAATTTAATGGACATAATATGATGAAAGGGGAGAAATAAATTTTCATTTATTTTCTATTTCCTAAATTAGTCCACAATTCCACTGTTTTAAGTTAAAAAAATGCTCTCATTTAGTCTTTAAATAAATAAAATATTCCTCATAATACAAACTTCTTATTTTCTTATTACTAAAACCAAATATAAAAATAATATTGAGTCTAAAATCTGTATAAATTTAAGATTAAAAGACAATTTGAACCCCAAACTTTATTTTCTATTTACGTTTGCACCCCAAATTTAAAAAGGTGTCTAAGTACACCCCAAACTTCATTATATCGTAATAAAAGCGATACTTTTCTTCACTTAACTTGGTCAAAAGTGACCGCTAAAAGCTGAAACAAAAGTTTGGGGTGCAAATTGTAACAGTTTAAATTTTTTTGTAACAGTTTAAAAATTTATTTTAAAATTTGTTTTAACATTTATTTTAACTTATTTTTTTAAAATTTATTAAAAATGGTTTAAAATTTTGTTTTAAAATTTATTTGTAACAGTTTTATTTGTTTAAAATTAATTTTAACAATTTTTTTAAAATCAGAATTTTATTTTGTTTTTAAAAAAATATATAAAATTTTAAACTTTTTTTTAACAAAAAAATTTTAAACTGTTTTTAACATTTTTTTTTAAAACTGTTATAAATTTTTTTTTTAAAACAAAATAAATTTTTTTAACAACCTTTTTTTTTAAACTGTTATAAATTTTTTTAAAACAAAAGAAAATTTTTAAACTGTTTTTAACAAATTTTTTTATTCTGTTTAAACTGTTTTAAAAAAAAATTTGTTAAATTTTTTTAAAAATTCTGTTTAAACAAATTTTTTAAAAAACTTTTTATTTTGTTTTAAAAATTGTTAAAAACAGTTTAAAAATTTATTTTGTTTTAAAAAAAATTATAACAGTTTGAAAAAAAGTTGTTAAAAAATTTTATTTTGTTTTAAAAAAATTATAACAGTTTAAAATAAATTTATAACAGTTTAAATTTTTTTTGTTAAAAACAATTCAAAATTTTTATTTTGTTTTAAATTTTTTTTAAAAAACATTTTAAAATTTTTAAAAAAATAGTTAAAATTTGTTAAAAACAGTTTAAAAAATTAAAAAAATTTTAAAAAACAGTTAACTGTTCAGCGTTAAAACTTAATTTGTTAAAAACAATTAAGCATTAAAATTTTTTTATAACAGTTTAAAATTTTTTTGTTAAAACAGTTTAAAAATTTTATCTTGTTTTAAAAAAAAATTTATAACAGTTTAAAAAAAAGTTGTTAAAAAATTTATTTTGTTTTAAAAATTTTTTATAACAGTTTTAAATTTTTTTGTTAAAAACAGTTTAAAATTTTATAATTTTTTTTAAAAAATTTGTTAAAATAAATTTTAAACAAATAAAACTGTTACAAATAAATTTTAAAACAAAATTTAAACTGTTTTTAATAAATTTTAAAAAAATAAGTTAAAATAAATGTTAAAACAAATTTTAAAATAAAATTTTAAACTGTTACAAAAATTTTAAATCATTACAATTTGCACTCCAAACTTTTATTACCGGCTTAGTCGGTAGAATTTTTGGACCGTTAAGTGAAGAAAAAAGTAATGCGTTTTATTACGTATAATGAAATTTAAAAATGTCTTGAGATACCTTTTTAAATTTAAAAAGACAAACGTAAATAGAAAGTAAAGTTTGGAGTCCAAATTGCCTTTTAGTCTAAATTTAAAGTAACTTCAAAAATCTTCTGAATTATATATTAAATTCACTAGAGAAACAAAATCAATCACCAAATACAACCTCCCTTTAATCCTTCTCTATGTACACAAACCCATCCCTGAAGCGAAGTATATGCCAACAATTTGTCTTTTTCAACTGTAAATTATTCATTTAAGAATATGATCTAATCAAATTCGAAATTGTATAGATTCTTTCTCACTAGGATCCCAAGTGATACCAACACTGCCCCACCAACACTTACTTCGGGTTCATCTTCCCTTTCTACTTTTTCATGACATGCATATCAATGGTGGTTCCTTCACTTTCAAGTTGTTCAATTTGATTCTATGTCGAACCGCTTCGATGATCTTTGGATTAGCCGAGTTTCCAATAGAGCATCAGTAACATAGAAAACATTCTGAGTCGTGTCGAATGCAGTAGATATCTCAGTCCTTGTCACATTGAGACCATTTTCTCGAAAGGTTCTCATCACATCGGCTAATAGTTCTGGCTTGTCAGCTGCACATAGCTCTAATTGCACACTCTTTTGAAACAATGAATCCATTAGTGAAATTAGAAGTCAATTTTATTCATCATAATCAGAAAAAAAGGTCTTCTAATTTTTCTTTCTCAGATTTAGATTGTGGTAATATTCTTTGAAAAATAGATCAAAGAAGAGAGATAAATGAGGACAGCTCTGACCTTGAGGACACGGAGGGACAGAAGGGGGGGGGACAAGTGGGAGGGACGGGGTGACAGGACGAGGGAATTATTTAATTAATTAAATTTTTTCCTCCACCTTTTGTATGATATTCTAAATAATATAAAAAGGTATTATTTAATTAATTAAATTTTGGGCACTTTTGTTAATTTGGTAATCTTTGAATTAATATTTAATTTTAATAATTTAACATATAATAATTATTTATAGGGATTTATACAGATTTAATACGTCAAAATAAGTATTTATACAAATTTTATAAGTCAAACCGTATTCTACACAATCAAATCGTATATAAAAATCTATATATTTGGCTGAAAAATTAGGTATTCCGGCCAATTTTGACCGAAATATGAAATTAATTGGGGGCTATATATTGTATGCAATTAGGTATTTGAGTAAATTGTAAGTTCAAATTTTTTGGGAGCCGAAGTATGAATATGATGGTACTTGAGGTCAAAACAGGTTGGGTTGTGTTAAAATAGGTCGGGTTGAGGTCAAATCGTATACGAAGAACGGAAACGCCAAAAAAATATCATTTTAAGGACATAAATAACGAAAAATAAATTTTAAGTATGACTTTAAAAATGAGTGACAACTTTAAAGAACAAAAATGTCATTCAAATATAATTATGAAATGTATTCTCAAACCAAAAGGTCATCCCAAAAAAAAACGAGAATTCTTATAAACTATATATCTACAAAATATTATTAATTACAAAATATATTATTTTTAAAATTATAAATGAGAGATCATACATATCAATCGAAATTTTAACTTTCATAATTTTTTTTGAGTAATGTTGTAAAACCTTAACTTTTATGAATAAAATGGAATTTTCTCTATTTATTATTTTAAAATAGTAAGTGATTGATTTGATTAATGTGGTTAGTTATGAATAAAATGCGCAAATATTTTAAATAAGCAAGTGGTTATAAAATATTTATTGTTGTCAGAGAATATTCGTTTGGTCGTAAAATATTCTTGTTGTCGGAAAATATTCGTACTACGGCGCAGTTATTTGTGGGCCCCATAACGAAAAATTATCGGATGAAGAAAATGACAAGAATGAGTTTTCTAAAAATAACGACGTAGTTGTTATCGTTAACACTGTTGAAATATCCGGTGGTTAAAATACAGTAATACGCGGTGTTACACAGTAGCACATGGTATTGCACAATAATTTTAATTATTGATTCTTACGTAAGAAGTCACTACTCAATAATTGTTACAGTAATTACTGTTTAATATTTTATTTATTGATTCAATAATTGCTACGTTGATATTTTATATTATTGATTCAATAATTGTCACTACACAATATTTTCCATTATCAGATCAATAATTCATATTATTTGAATAATATTATTAGATATCATTATTGTCAATGTCTAAGGAAGTTTTGTCTAGAAAAGGGGTTTTGTGACGCCCCCAAAACAGGTATACATCACCCATCTTGAGTCGCCAAATACATGGTACAAAATACAAATAAAAACTTAATTATACAACTGTCGTGTAAAATACGACTAAACAAATGCTGTGAGTTTTAATATAAATATTGTCATCTAGGCAATATTGTAAGACCCCGAATTTTATGAAATAAATTATTCAATTTTTCTTATAATTATTATTTAGTAAATGGTTAAATTTATATATAAAAAAAAGTTATAGTTAAGGATGATATATATAAAATTTTCAAAATACGCAAGTAGTTATAAAATACTCATTTCTGTCGGGAAATATTCGTTTGGTCGTGGAATATTCTTGTTGTCGGGGAATATTAAATGCGACGACGCAATTTGTGGGCCCATAACAAAATAACTGCTTTATGAAGAAAACGACAAGTTTGAGTTTTTATAAATAACTACAGTAGTCGTATCTGCTAACACGTTGGAATACCCGGTGGTTAAAATACGATGATATGCGTGGTTGCACAAGAGAAGACACTTGATGGTATTGCGATATTTTTGAATTATTGATTCTTACGTAAGAAGGCACTTTACTCAATAATTTTTACAAGAATTATTTGCTCAATATTCTATTTTATTGATTCAATAATTCTTTGCGTTAATATTTTATATTATTGTTGTTTCAATAATTGTCACTTCTGCAATATTTCCCATTATCGGATCAATAATTCATATTATTTGAATAATATTATTAGATAGCATTATTGACAATGTCTAAAAAGTTACATCTAAGGAGAGGTTTGGTCACCTAATTGCGCTACCAATAAGGAGAAATCCTTATCGAAAAGCCCCTCTCACAGGAGGAACCATCCAGTTGTCGTAATTGTGATTCTGTAATATTATTTGTGAATAATTAATTATTGATTTATATGATAAGGAAATACTTATTTGATGCGGATATAAATGATGGATTTATTTATGTGGTTATAAATGAAGGATTTAATGTTGAGGTGTTTTATCGGTATTTTGTCGGATTGGAGATATTAAAAGATCAAATCGGTGTTCTTAAAGCTCTATTCCGTGAGTTATATTTTTGATCTGACCGTTGGATCGTTATGATTTTTGGATATGTTATGCATATATAAGTTGAGTATATGTCCACAAATTTTGAACTGTTAAAAATTAGTGTATGATTTGTTATGAATTTTAAGAGGTGTTGAAAATCATCCGTTTGTGGAATTTGGATATTTTCTGTTTGGAATTTGGAAAAACTTTTTTCTGCAAAGTTGTAGAGAATTCGATTTCGTGTGGAATGGACATAAAATTCGTATTTTTCTGATAAACGGACTATTTTCTATGAATTGTTGAAGTTTCAAAAAATAAAATATTTTTTATTAAAATATTTAGTGGGACCCACTTTTGTTTTTTCAAAGTTGTGGGCTAAAATTCTTGTTCCAAGTTGGCTGCTCAGCTTTCATAATGGGTGGGCGTGGAATGAAGAGAAAAAAAAAAATAAATATTATTTTATTATTTAGTCTTCTTTGGCGTTCTAGCATTTTCCTATAAATAGGTGCTTATGTTAGAATTGAAAATCACACCAGAAACATAAGTTTTCTCTCTCTATATTGTCGGGCGTATTTTTGTGAGTATTTTGATACTTTGAGAGTTGCTATTCAAAGGCAAGTTTTTTCAACAAGTTATATCCCACATTCCAAATCAAAATCTCGCTTTTTTTTTGGTGAAAGGAATTTTAAGGGTTATTATGTTTTTCAGTTTTAAACTTTTTCCGACCTCCAAAAATTTTAGAAAAATTTGAAATAATAATTTGATGAGTTTTGTTGATTGTGTCCAAAAAATGGTAATTTTTGGATGTATAGATTAAGAGTTATGGATTTTATGAGAAAAGACTATTTTAAAAGTAAACCCTTATAACTCCTTGTGGTTAACTCCAAAATTAGTGAAATTTTTATTGGGAGTACATGTACATAACAGAAGTATACTCTGTAAATTTTGGAATTTTTAGACAAAAATATAATTTATGATAAATGTCTAAATATTCAAGCGCTTTTGACCATATGAAAAATAGTAAATGAATTTTAAAATTTCGAGAAAATATATATTCAATATGGGACTATATTCTACTAAATCCCAGAAAAGAAATATTTTTGGAACTGATTTGATATTTTTCATGAAAATGGACTAGTTATGAATAAATAAATTAAATATGTTATGTGAAGTAAGAAAATGGGAAAATAGGATTTTATGGCTTGGAAATCCTATATAAGGTATATGCAGATTTTTGATAAGGGTTTTGATTATTGGTGATGAAATCTTATGAGTTTGGCATTTTATGTTGATTAAATGCATTAATTAGTAAAGTATTAACAATTTAAATAAATTATTTATAAGTTTAAAAAATGATTAAAATATTGTTGTAATATTAATAATATTAGATTTTGATATTATTAATTGATTTATAACATTTGGATTAAGGGGTTATAAATATTGATGTGGATTTTATTGTAAAACTTTATCTTTTTATGTCGAGGTTACTATTCACGAGTTACTATTCACGGAATACTATTCACGACAAAATTAGTTTCTTTTTCTGACCAAATTATCGTTGATTTATGAATCTTACTCTTGAAATTAAATCTATGTTTTGATAATATTGTTTTTATTATCATATATAACATTTTTATAATCTTGGTGAAGAAATTTCTCTTTGATTTGAGTGTAAAGATGGGTAGATTATTGGTATGATCGTGACTATGGGTTCTCTTTGGCCAGTAGTGCAAAGTTGAATCGTTGACTGGTATGATCATGACCATTGAATTTACAATTGAATATTTTTAGCTTAAGTGCAAAGGTGAATTGATCAACATGGTTATAATTATGGTTTATATAAATTTTGAAATGATTATGTATTTCTTTGAGATATGAATATCTTTAGTCTGTAGTGCAAAGATTTATTATTGATGAATATCTTTAGCCCGTAGTGCAAAGATGACCTGTTGTTGAATATCTTTAGCCTTTAGTGCAAAGATGATCTGTTTTTGAATATCTTTGGCCCGTAGTGCAAAGATGACTTGTTGATGAATATCTTTGGCCCGTAGTACAAAGATGAATTTATTATTATGATTATGAATAGGAATTGTTATTTGGTATAACTATGATCTTTGATGTTTCAGGTAAAGACAAATGATGAAAATTATCTTTGTCCTGGATGAGAAGAGAAATTTAGAACCACAATTATGATTATGAGTTATTCACATGAATGTGGACAGGAACTGTTGATTGATGTTACAGGGATAAAACATTGTTGGTGGACCTTTAACATGGAGAAGATAATAGACTTTATGGTCTATTTGACTCTTCTAATGGATTGCTAGATTACTCACTGCAACTATATATGGTTGAAAAGTTTTATCATCTACCATATGTTCTAAATCTACGATTTATTACTCGATGAAGGCTATTGATAATTTAATTATCTTTAGTCATAATATTCTTTACTGAGCTAGTTGTGCTCACCCTTTTGCTTCACAATTCCTTTCAGGTAATAAGAGTGTTGCCGGGTCGAGCGGGGATCACTACAAAAATAAAGGTCATTGCCGACGGCCACTACTGTCGCCAATGACTCTCTTGCCGTCGGCAATGCGGTCATTGGCGACGGCCAAGTCCGTCGCCCCTCCTATCGCCCAGGAGGTCGTCGCCCCTGTCTCCCGTCGCTCACCGTTGGGAAGTTAGTCATTGCCGACGGGGTCATTGCCGATGGCACGCCGTCATCAATGAGTCATTGTCGACGGTTATAACGATGGATATGTTGTCGCTACTAAGCATTATTGAGTTTTAATTTAACAGTCATTACCGACGGAAATTTTGTAAATTATGAAAGTGTCTACTCCCGTCATGATGACCTTCGTCATTCTTGAATGACTTCCCCGTCAACAATGACCCACTCACCAATGACCTACTGAAAAAAAAATTAAAAATTGCAAAAATCCCCTGTTCATTTACATATATATAATTGTACCTATTAAAAATTAAAGAAAAACAAATAATGACAATGCACGCATATCAATAACAATCATATCTTTTACCATCAACAATCAATATAGTTAGATACAAAAGTCTAGTTTGTACAACTCAAAAGGTATATAAATATATACATAAAAGTCAAAATATAAACATAAACTAACTACAACCAAAGATCAGGAATGTTAGTGTCACCATCACCGCCATCTATCGTACGATCATCGGTCCCATCGCCTGTCCCATCTCTGGTCCCACCCTCTATAGTCTCATCAGCTAGGCGGTCATCACCATCTTCGCCATGGGCATCGCCTGTGCCGCAGCCTCCACCCCCATGAGTCTCCTCAACAAGACCCTACAAAAGTAAAATATTAAAAACGAAGTCAAAAATTAAGCATATTTAAATTATTTTAGTTTGTGTTCTACAAGTGTGGAAAACATTCTGATAACTCGGCATCCGTATATCGGAATCGAGTCCCGTAAGTTGCAACACGTGCTTAATGCCTATGCGGTGCTACATGTGTGTTTGCGTGTCGTTCAGAAGACCGAGGCGGGTTTTGGTCTCTTTTTTGGCTTTTTGCCTAACTATTGGTTCATCGGGCAAACGGGCTGATAACTCGGCATCTGTATATTGGAATTGAGTCCTATAAGTTGCAACACATGCCTAATGCCTACGCGGTGCTACGTGTGTGTTTGCGTGTCGTTCGGATGACCGAGACGGGTTTTGGTCTCTTTTTCGGCTTTTTGCCTAACTATTAGTTCATCAGGCAAACAGGCTGATAACTCGATCTCCGTATGTTGGAATCGAGTCCCGTAAGTTGAAACACGTGCCTAATGCCTATGCGGTGCTACATGTGTATTTGCGTGTCGTTTGGACGACCGAGGCGAGTTTTGGTCTCTTTTTCGGCTTTTTGCCTAACTATTGGCGAATTTTACAATTTGAGCGATAACTCGATCTCCGTATGTCAAAATCGAGTCCCGTAAGTTACAACACGTGCCTAATGCCTATGCGGTACTACGTGTGTGTTTGCGTGTCGTTCGAACGACCGAGACGGGTTTTGGTCTCTTTTTCGGCTTTTCCCTAACTGTTGGCGAGTTTCGCAATTTGGGCGATAACTCGATCTCCGTATGTCGAAATCGAGTCCCGTAAGTTTCAACACGTGCCTAATACCTATGCGGTGCTACGTGTGTGTTTGTGTGTCATTCGAACGACTGAGGTGGGTTTTGGTCTCTTTTTCGGCTTTTTGCCTAACTGTTGGCGAGTTTTACAATTTGTGCAATAACTCGATCTTCGTATGTCAGAATCGAGTCCCGTAAGTTGAAATACGTGCCTAATGCCTATGCGGTGCTACGCGTGTGTTTGCGTGTCATTTGGACGATCGAGGTGGGTTTTGGTCTCTTTTTCGGCTTTTTGCCTAACTGTTGGCGAGTTTTGCAATTTGGGCGATAACTCGGCATCCTTATATCGGAATCAAGTCCCGTAAGTTACAACATGTGCCTAATGCCTATGCGGTGCTACGTGTGTATTTGCGTATCGTTCGAACGACCGAGGCGGATTTTGGTCTCTTTTTCGGCTTTTTGCCTAACTATTGGCGAGTTTTGCAATTTGGGCGATAACTCGATCTCCGTATGTTGGAATCGAGTCCCGTAAGTTGAAACACGTGCATAATGCCTATGCGGTGCTACGTGTGTGTTTGCATGTCGTTCGGACGACTGAGGCGGGTTTTGGTCTCTTTTTCGGCTTTTTGCCTAACTGTTGGCGAGTTTCGCAATTTGGGTGATAACTCGATCTCCGTGTGTCAGAATCGAGTCCCGTAAGTTTCAACACGTGCCTAATGTCTATGCGGTGCTACGTTTGTGTTTGCGTGTCGTTCGGACAAATGAGGCGAGTTTTGGTCTCTTTTTAGGCTTTTTACCTAACTGTTGGCGAGTTTTGCAATTTGAACGATAACTCGATCTCCGTATGTCGGAATCGAGTCCCGTAAGTTGCAACACGTGCTTAATTCCTATGCGATGCTACGTGAGTGTTTGCGTGTCATTCAGACGACCGAGACGGGTTTTGGTCTCTTTTTTGGCTTTTTGCCTAACTGTTGGCGAGTTTCGCAATTTGGGCGATAACACGATCTCCGTATGTCGGAATCGAGTCCTGTAAGTTTCAACACGTGCCTTATGCCTATGTGGTGCTACGTGTGTATTTGCGTGTCGTTCAGATGACTGAGGCGGGTTTTGGTCTCTTTTTCGGCTTTTTGCCTAACTGTTAGCGAGTTTTGTAATTTGGGCAATAACTCGATCTCCGTATGTCGAAATTGAGTTCCGTAAGTTGCAACACGTGCCTAATGCTTATGTGGTACTACGTGTGTGTTTGCGTGTCATTCGGATGACCGAGGCGAGTTTTGGTCTCTTTTTTGGCTTTTTGCCTAACTGTTGGCGAGTTTCGCAATTTGGGTGATAACTTGATCTCCGTATGTCGGAATCGAGTCCCGTAAGTTTCAACACGTGCCTAATGCCTATGCAGTGCTACGTGTGTGTTTGCGTGTCGTTCGAACGATTGAGGCGAGTTTTGGTCTCTTTTTCGGCTTTTTGTCTAACTGTTGGCGAGTTTTGCAATTTGGGTGATAACTCGATCTCCGTATGTCGAAATCGAGTGCCGTAAGTTGTAACACGTGTCTAATGCTTATGCGGTACTACGTGTGTGTTTGTGTGTCATTCGGATGACCGAGGCAGGTTTTGGTCTCTTTTTTGGCTTTTTGCCTAACTATTGGCGAGTTTCGCAATTTGGGTGATAACTTGATCTCCGTATGTCGGAATCGAGTCCCGTAAGTTTCAACACGTGCCTAATGCCTATGCGGTGCTACGTGTGTGTTTGCGTGTCGTTCGGACGATTGAGGCGAGTTTTGGTCTCTTTTTCGGCTTTTTGCCTAACAGTTGGCGAGTTTTGCAATTTGGGTGATAACTCGATCTCCGTATGTCGAAATTGAGTCCCGTAAGTTGTAACACGTGTCTAATGCTTATGCGGTACTACGTGTGTGTTTGCGTGTCATTCGGATGACCGAGGCGGGTTTTGGTCTCTTTTTTGGCTTTTTGCCTAACTGTTGGCGAGTTTCGCAATTTGGGCGATAACTTGATCTCCGTATGTCGGAATCGAGTCCCGTAAGTTTCAACACGTGCCTAATGCCTATGCGGTGCTACGTGTGTGTTTGCGTGTCGTTCGGACGACTGAGGTAGGTTTTGGTCTCTTTTTCGGCTTTTTGCCTAATTGTTGGCGAGTTTTGCAATTTGGGCGATAACTCAATCTCCGTATGTCAGAATCGAGTCCCGTAAGTTGTAACACGTGCCTAATGCCTATGCGGTGCTACGTGTGTGTTTACGTGTCGTTCGGACGACCGAGGCGGGTTTTAGTCTCTTTTTCGGCTTTTTGCCTAATTCTTGGCGAGTTTCGCAATTTGGACGATAACTCGATTTCCGTATGTCGGAATTGAGTCCCGTAAGTTTCAACATGTACCTAATGCCTATGCGGTGCTACGTGTGTGTTTGCGTGTCGTTCAGACGACCGAGGCGAGTTTTGGTCTCTTTTTCGACTTCTTACTTAACTGTTGGCTAGTTTTGCAATTTGGGCGATAACTCGACATCCGTATATCGGAATCGAGTCCCGTAAGTTGTAACACGTGTCTAATGCCTATACGGTGCTACGTGTATATTTAGTAAGTTTAATGGAAGTTGGGGTTTTATCTTAAGTTTATCTAAGCAATACAATTACAAATTACATAAATTAAATAAGGAAATACAGAATTTAATTATTTTTACCTGTCGAATATGTGGTGGGAAGATGTTGGCCAAGACAACTGCACACACGTGGATGGCCTCCTCCCGTACTACACCCATGAGGTCATCAACGGCAGCTGTAGGATCGATAGAGCCGTGGACAACCTCCTGAGCCAGCTGATAGATCCGCTCGCGTGATGGTGCGCCTGACTGCATAACACCGCTCGCCATGCACCCCTCTATGATCCGTCAGAAGAAGTCGTCGGATAATGAAGGGCCGACGCCCGATCCACTCGCACCACTACCTCCAGTGGGTGGGCGTCGCCGAGATCTCGCACCAGGGACTAGGGTGTAAGCTGGGACATGGGGAATGCCCACAACTCTACCCTTCTTCTTGGTCCCCAGAGCCAACACAAATTGGGTCCTCTATCTCTCGTCGTGCTGCACGCGTGAGCTAAATCTCTCGGAGTGTCACTTCTCTGGATGCTCTGGGCCACTGCAAGATCCTCGAACCGTCGTTGAAAAAAAACACATTAGTAGATGATACACAAAGTATAAAATGAAATAATACAAAAGAATATCCGAATTTTAAATACATACTAAATAAGAGAATTAAATAACTTACAAAGAATGTGTTACGCCTCGGTGTGAGATATAACCACTGTCACCTTTCTTTTGGTGGGCGTGCCACCAAAACTCCAAGCGGGAGGGTGCATGCTTTAAACTCACCTCAAGTCTCTCCCGGTATAGGTCGTACGATTGAGACCCAGTGCAGTGTGGGAGACGACTCTGCTGTATCGAGCAAATGAGCGTTGTCTTGACATCTTCTTGAAGGCCTCGCCCAATCCTAAATCTTGCACATCCCGATCCCACACCGCAAAGATATAAAATCTGGTCGGACATCTTTAAGTGTCTGTCCATCAGCCATCTTCATCTGGGCCTTCTTCTTCCGATTCGTGAACCCACTTGTGCCAATTCATCTCTAGGTATCGTGTGTAGAAACGGTCATGCCATGGGCTTCTGCATTCCTCAAAAGCGATAATATCTCCTGCAGACATTACACACATTAGAAGCTTAGTAAACAACATAAATCAAAGAGGTAACAGTATATTCAAATGGAATATAAAACTAGCATATGAATGATTGACATCTTACCCTAAACTCAGTAATAATCAATTGACGTGTGCGGTCATCCACATCCGCCCACCTCATCCACGGGCTTGAGAATCGATTGCAGACGATCCCAAGCAACGTGTTCCTTGGTGTGGCGTCAAGGATACTACAATTAAAATTAATACATTGCAAATTACAAAGAATATATAATTAAGAACTAAATAATTATATTATAGTAATACTATATATGATTATGAAATTACCTATGAGTCCCAACACGATATATAAGCGGTGTCTGGGGGGATTCCCTATCAAGCCACATGCTAGTCCTCGCGGAGGCCTACGTCGATCACCTATGTAGTGAAATACATCAATATTTATATAAACGAATATAATGACAATACAATATAAAATAAAAAATAATAAGATGTATCCCAATAAAATATGTAATTATACCACGACGATCCTACCGATCATCACATCGTAGAATCGCCACTACCCCACGACCGCACGCCCCACCACGATCGCTGCAGTGGTGTGTAGCCGCCGTATGTATGTATACCACCAAAACTAAAAAAAAATACTATATTGATACAACTAAAAAGAATGCAACATACAGTAAAAGAGGGATAATATAGAGGATAACATACAGATACAGATAAAAGAAGATAACATATGTTGTCAAATCATATGTATGTATACATACGTAAATACTATATTTGTGAACAGTAACAAAGAGGATAACATACAGATACAATTAAAAGAATGCAACATAAATAGTAACCTAAAAGGATACAACATAAATAGTAACCTAAAACAACTGTTTAAGCTATTATAGAAGCTAATAGGCTTAACAGTGAAATATATGTAGGGGTCGGGTAGAGAGTAATCAGTAGAGCTAATGATTGCTAATAGAAGCTCAGCCATAAATGGCCAAGCTTATGTCTGAGAATTAGTTAAGTTTTATGTTTAATTGAGTTCTAAAAATACAATAGCAAATAATTAGATAGACATAGGGGAAGGGCTCGTTTAAAAGGGACAAAAAGAATTTGGCATCAAAACTCTAAAAGTATAGCAAGGTTAAGAAAATGAGTGTTTTATATAAACCAAAAATCACGCTCTCCAACTGTTTGAGTAAATGTTTACATTAGAACTGATTTGAGATAATGAGGTACTAACTGTGCAGTTAATACAAAGGTCTATGTTATCATGCTAATAATCGAATAAAGACATGAATACTTATAGGCTATATATGACATGATATAGTGTGAGTAATTTGGAGGTTTTATGGTTCCATGTGTGAGCTAAATTAATTAGAAGATGATTGTGTTAGCAAGCTAGGTAATGACTGATTTCCTTGATATTAATATGGTTTATATGCTAAAGCATGGGGTCTAATGTACTAGAACTTGAAGGCTAATTATATAAATTCTAAGATAGCATTCTCAAATTGGTAAATGACTTAAAAGCAGGGTGATACATGTTTATTTGAAACAGGCCGACCAACCCAATTGTTTTGAGAGCTTGAATAACTAGCTTAAATGACTTGAGGTATGTTAATTTGTAGTCTATTTTGTGCCATCCGGATATATGCTATGCATGTTAAATGTTGTGTAAAAGATTACTCAAAGCTCATATGTTTTGCCTAACCATACTATTTTGTCAACCAGGTTATCAAACCATGTTTTCATGTGAGTTTAAAGCCTATTGAAGGCTGTTTTGAACAAAAATCTTAAGGCATTGCATCCATATGTTTTAAACCATGAACACATAGATATAATAAGTACATGTTGTGATAACCCTTGTATTTGTAAGATTGAAGGCTGTTATGGTGATTTAGTGTTAAACTATGCCCAAAATGACTTGAATGGACTGTTTTGATATTAGAAAGTTAACTAACTAGTGCAAGCATGTTTATAGATATAATGTTATGTTATAATCATGTTTTAAGATTTGTTTGTGTATCTAAAGGCTTCTTTTAACTACATGTGGACTGTTTAGGAAGTTATAGCTAAAACTATGCCTACATATGAACTATTTTAGCAATTTTTTACAGCTGATGTATTTAAACAGTAGAGAGTCTATATATCCTCCAAAAATTACAGCTGATGTATTTACAAATTGCAGAACCATTTTACACAGCACAAATTACAAATTGCTAACACATAATTAATTCTATATTAGTATATATTGTAAGCTAACATATAATAGAGATGGATAATGCTCAAAAAAAGGTAGAATATATACTACTTAGCAGCAAAGAGAATAATAGAAGCCTGATAACATAAGAAAATTGAAGACCCAATTAAACCCTAACATATATAAATAAATTGGAACATACAAATTAAAGCATAAGAAAAAAAAATTAACTTACTAATTGTTCTTTGAGAAATGGAGAACCAGTCGAACTAAGAGGGACTCGATGGAGGCGGCGGTCGTCACGAGCCAAGAAAGGGAGCAAGAAAGGGGAAGCCCAGTCGGTGGGAGCAAGAAATGGAGAGGTGGATGGCAACGTTGATGGCACCCCATGATCGGCATTTACAGTAGGGATGGTGCACAGAGGCGACAAGAAGGTCTGGCGGCGACGAGGTGCAGAGGAGTCGAGCGGGAGAAAGAGAGAAAGAGAACAGAAAGGAAAATGAATTTTAGGGATTAAATATAACATCATTCTCGACGGCAATCAGATGTGACTCAATAGCGACGGCAAGGCCGTCGCCTATAACCTTTTCCCACGCGCGCGAAAAAATTCCCATCAAATTTGGACCCGGGAAGGGTCATTCTCGACGGGCAACATTGGCGACGGCTAGGCCGTTGCTAATGAGGTCATTCTCGACGGGGATACTGCCGTCGCTAATGAGCCCGTCGCCAATGACCTATTTTTTTGTAGTGGATAACAGGGGAATAGAACAGTGGTCTATAGCTGTTGAGGTTCTCCCTAAATAGCATGGAAATAATTTTATTGAGAACTTTAGATAAGTGTGTCGTATTGTATACGTCATTTGATATTTAATTTTGGTGAACCGAATAGGGTGAGGTGAACCCAACTTTGAAAGGGTGTTTTACCACTATCATACAAGATGTCTAATGACATGCAACCTCATGTTATCATAAGACAGGGTTGTGCACATCCACTTGCTGAGTATATCTACGAGCACTACCTATATGACCTTGGAGTTTGGTTGAAAAATAATGCTCAAATGGAGATAGTGGAGATAGTTATATGTCAAGAGAAGACTCACCATTAGAAAGAACATGATAGTAATCTTCTCTGGGGTCTATTCGATCAACCAAGGATAATTCTCTGGACATATGATATCTATCATAACTTAGATTCATAGCCTCCTATGTATGAAGGTTTCCTTGAGCACTTCCCAAAGATTTTAATTTTTAAAACAGTTATTGACTGTACCTTTATGTAATGTATCAATGTGAGGTGTTGTCCATAGTTGGGACATGAGTTACAGTTGGTATTAAAACTCACAGTATATGCGTTGTGGTATTTTGCACGACAATTGTAGTAATAAAGTTGTACTTGTTTTCTGTACCATGTATTTGGCGACTCAGAATAAGTTGTACTTCTCGATGAATATTATTTTAGAGTATTATGGAATGAATTTGATATAATGTTATAGTTGTGGGTAGTATTTATAAATTTTTCAAAGTACGCAAGTTGTCTTATAAATATTCGATTGGTCGGGGAATATTCGTTTTGCAGGGAATATTCATACAACGACACAATCATTGGTGGACCCCACAACAGAATTATTGTCGGATTGAGAAAACGACAAAAATATTTTATAAATAACGGTGGAAGTGTTATTGTTAAAACCTGTTGAACTACCCTTAGTAAAAAGTACAAGATGTCTGGTGGTTGCATAAGTAAGCACCAGTATTGATTATTGATGCTTACGTGATAAGTCACTCGGTTAT
Organism: Panax quinquefolius; assembly: GCA_020205615.1. Taxonomy (NCBI): domain Eukaryota; kingdom Viridiplantae; phylum Streptophyta; class Magnoliopsida; order Apiales; family Araliaceae; genus Panax; species Panax quinquefolius. Next base: position 11,977,390 of record CM035155.1, on the reverse strand, counting down.
CTTGCATTATTGCTCACGATAATTGCTGCATCATATCTCTCATATTATTGATTCAATTATTGTCACAGTATCATATGCATAATATGTTATTTTATTAAATTAATAATTGAGATGACAAAGTTATTCATATTATTAAATTGTAATATTTATAATGTCTAGAAGTTCTGTCAAGGAGAGGTTTGGTCACCTAATTGCGCGCCAATAGGGAGAAATCTTTATTGGAAAGCCCCCTCTTTCCTGGGAATGACCTGGTTGTTAAAATATTGTGAGTTATGATATTAAAGATGGATAAGTTCGTGTTGATTAAAGATGAATTTGATAGTTCCATTGTGTTGAAATTATTTGTGTTAGTGAAAATTGATATTTATTTTGATAATAATTGATGTCTGGAGGTTATATTGTTCAATCGGGTATTTGTGAAACTTTTTGTGTCGGAAGTTACTATTCACGAGTTACTATTCATGAGTTACTATTCACGAGTTACTATTCACGAGTTTTAATAGTAACTTGTCCTTTCGGTTTTCCAAGAGTTATTTGCCTCTTCGGTGTTCCAAGAGTTAATTACCCCTTCATGAATAGTAGTTGCCTCTTTCATATTACCAAGAGTCATTTTGACCCTTCGTTAAGACCAAGAGCCACTCTCGGTTTTTCTATAAATTGAAAGCTCATTCCTTCATTATTTCTTACGAATTCAATTGAAACTCTAGAGAGAAATTATAGAGAGAAAGAAGAAGAGTATTACGCTACTTTACTACTTCTATATCCAATTTCTTTTACTAAGTGAGGTGTTATTCTTTCTTATTCATGAAGAGAACTTATGTTATTCCGTTCTTTATTATTCTGTTGGAATAACCTGTAAAAGTGGCATACCCTATACATAACCTGTATACGCGGCATACCCTATACTTGGTGAAATCCTTATGTTATTCCATTCTTATTTATTTTGTTGGAATAACTTGTATACGCGCAATCCCCTATACTTGGTGATCTTCTTCTGTTATTCCATTCTTGAATTTTACTCTACAAAGAAGTATCATGTTGACAATTTGGACGTTATTGGTTCTTGGATAAATTAATTCTTGAACTTGTTTTATTGAATTATTATGTCATTGTCATCATCCTTATGTTATATTATGTTGAAAGTCATCTTTGGCTTACGTGCATAGATGGACTTAGTATGATTATGACCAGGGATCATTCGGTATAATCATGACCTATTATAAATAATGTGATAAAAGTCCTCAGTGGCCTGTAATGCATTGATGAATAGTTTTTGGTATGATTATGACCAGGGTTTATTCGGTATAGTCATGACCATTGATGATTTAATGAAAATCCTTGACCGTGGTACAGGGATGATTAGATGTGGTGGTTTATTTATTAAGCTGAGTCTCAGCGATAAAAAATGATGAAAACCTTTTAAAACATAAAAGATAGTAGACTTTATTCTCTACTTGACTCTTTTAATGGATTGCATATTCCGCTGTAGTTAAACTTGATGTCTATTGTATATTATCAGTTTAACATTGTTGAAGACTAATGATAATTTATTCTGTATTATCTTAGTCATAGTATTTCTTACTGGGCTAGTTGAGCTCACCCTTTCCTTCATCTTTGTTCTCTTCGAAAAATGAGAATATAAATTTGGAACGAGTTAGGGGAATGGAGTACGGTCCCGAACGATAACATTAGTAGTCCTCACTATTCTGTAAAATAGTGTGATAATAAATGTAATGAGGACTCTATTTGAGAGTGGATATTGTCTAGAAGACAATATTTCTGTTTAAACTCTCAGTTATGTTTCATCGTATTGTACACGACAGTTGTATTATAATGTTGTATTTGATTTTTGTACCATTTATTTGGCGACTCAAAATGGGTGATGTATACCTATTTTTGGGGGCGTCACATTGATCGTTCCGCTGCAACTATATGGTTGAAAAGTTTTATCATCTACCATATGTTCTAAATCTCTGATTTATTACTGATGAAGGCTATTGATAATTTAATTATCTTTAGTCATAATATTCTTTACTGAGCTAGTTGTGCTCACCCTTTTGCTTCACAATTCCTTTCAGATAATAAGAGTGTTGCCGGGTTGAGCGGGGATAACAGGAATAGAATTGGTGGTACATAAATTGTTGAGGTTCTCCTAAATAGTATGGAAATAATTTTATTGAGAACTTTAGATAAGTGTGTCAGTATTATATACGTCATTTGATATTTAATTTTGGTGAACCGAATAGGGTGAGGTGAACCCAACTTTAAAAGGGTGTTTTGCCACTATCATACAAGATGTCTAATGACATGCAACCTCGTGTTATCATAAGACAGGGTTGTGCACATCCACTTGCTGAGTATATCTACGAGCACTACCTATATGACCTTGGAGTTTGGTTGAAACATAATGCTCAAATGGAGAAAGTGGAGATAGTTATATGTCAAGAGAAGACTCACCATTGAAAAGAACATGATAGTAATCTTCTCTGGGGTCTATTGGATCAACCAAGGATAATTCTCTGGACATATGATATCTATCATAACTTAGATTCATGGCCTCCTATGTACGAAGGTTTCCTTGAGCACTTCCCAAAGATTTTAATTTCTAAAACAGTTATTAACTGTACCTTTATGTAATGCATCAATGTGAGGTGTTGTCCATAGTTGGGACATGAGTTACAGTTGGTATTAAAACTCACAGTATATGCGTTGTGGTATTTTGCACGACAATTGTAGTAATAAAGTTGTAGTTATTTTCTGTACCATGTATTTGGCGACTCAGAATAGGTTGGACAGATTGGACCTATTTTGGGGGCGTCACAGTTGGTATTAGAGCTTAGGGATATGATCTCTGGCGGAGATCGGGGAATAGAACTATGAGGGGAGAGATGAGTAAATCCTTCGCTAGTGTGTCCTACCTAAGCTTATTTGTTGGTCAGTCATAATATCGGGATATTATGTGATATGTTAATTTGTTCAATTAACCCTTGTTTTGAAGTTATATTCTATAATGATATCTGAAATACAGGAGATGAGCAATGGAGAAATCATGATGATAGAAAAGATGGAATCTGAAATTAAAGCAAGGTATTCTCAACTCTTGAAATACCAGGTACGTAAATTTCGGGGACGTAATTTCATAAGGAGGGGAGATTGTAAGACCCCGAATTTTATGAAATAAATTATTTAATTTTTCTTATAATTATTATTTAGTAAATGGTTATATTGATAAAAAAAAAGTTATAGTTAAGGATGATATATATAAAATTTTCAAAATACGCAAGTGGTATAAAATACTCATTTCTATCGGGGAATATTCGTTTGGTCGTGGAATATTCTTGTTGTCGGAGAATATTTATACGATGGCACAGTCATTTGTGGGCCCCATAATAAAATAACTGTCGGTTGAAGAAAACGACAAGTTTGAGTTTTTATAAATAACGGCGTAGTCGTTACCATTAACACTGTTGGAATACCCGGTGGTTAAAATACAGTGATATGCGTGGTTGCACAGTAGCACACGGTATTGCACAATATTTTTGAATTATTGATTCTTACGTAAGAAGGTACTACTCAATAATTTTTACAGTAATTACTGTTCAATATTCTATTCAATTGATTCAATAATTGCTGCGTTGATATTTTATATTATTGTTGTTTCAATAATTGTCACTACACAGTATTTCCCATTATTAGATCAATAATTCATATTATTTGAATAATATTATTAGATAGCATTATTGGCAATGTCTAGAAAGTTCTGTCTAAGGAGAGGTTTGGTCACCTAATTGCGCGCCAGTAAGGAGAAATCCTTATCGGAAAGCTCCCTCTTTCCTGGGAACCACCTAGTTATCATAATTATGATTTTGTAATATTATTTGTGAATAACTAATTATTGATTTATATGATAAGGAAATATTTATTTGATGCGGATATAAATGATGGATTTATTTATGTGGTTATAAATGAAGGATTTAATGTTGAGGTATTTTATCGGTATTTTGTCAGATTGGAGGTATTAAAAGATCAAATCGGTGTTCTTAAAGCTCTATTGCGTGAGTTATAATTTTGATCTGACCGTTGGATCATTAAGATTTTTGGATATATTATGCATATATAAGTTGAGTATATGTCCACAAATTTTGAACCGTTAAAAATTAGCGTGTGATTTGTTATGAATTTTAAGAGGTGTTGAAAATCAACCGTTTATGGAATTCGGATATTTTCTGTTTGGAATTTGGAAAAACTTTCTTCTGCAAAGTTGTAGAGAATTCGATTTCGTGTGGAATGGATATAAAATTCATATTTTTCTAATAAACGGCCTATTTTCTATGAATTGTTGAAGTTTTAAAAAATAAAATATTTTTTATTAAAATATTTAGTGGGACCCACTTTTGTTTTTTCAAAGTTGTGGGCTGAAATTCTTGTTCTAAGTTGGCTGCTCAGCTTTCATAATGGGTGGGCGTGGAATAAAGAGAAAAAAAAATATTATTTTATTATTTAGTCTCCTTTGGCGTTCTAGCATTTTTCTATAAATAGGTGCTTTTGTTAGAATTAAAAATCACACCAAAAATATAAGTTTTCTCTCTCTATATTGTCGAGCGTATTTTTGTGAGTAATTTGATACTTTGAGAGTTGCTATTCAGTGCAAGTTTCCTTCGGCGTTATATCCGACATTCTAGTCAGAAGTACTGCTCTTTTGAGGTAAGGGATTTTATAGGTTATTATGTTTTTCAGTTTTGTACTTTTTCCGACCTTCAAAAATTCTAGAAAAATTTGAAATGATGATTTGATGAGTTTTGTTGATTGTGTCCAAAAATGGCGATTTTTGGATGTACAGATTAAGAGTTATGAATTTTATGAGAAAAGACTATTTTAAAAGTAAACCCTTATAACTCCTTGTGGTTAACTCCAAAATTAGTGAAATTTTAATTGGGAGTAGATGTACATAACAAAAGTATACTCTTTAAATTTTGGAATTTTTAGACAAAAGTATAATTTATGATAAATGTCTAAATATTCGGCAGTTTTGACCATATGAAAAATAGTAAATGAATTTTAAAAATTCCGAGAAAAATATATGTTCAATATGGGACTATATTCTACTAAATCCCAAAAAAGAAATATTTTTGGAACTGATTTGATATTTTTCATGAAAATGGACTAGTTATGAATAAATGAATTAAATATGTTATGTGAAGTAAGAAAATGGGAAAATAGGATATTATGGCTTGGAAATCCTATATAAGGTATATACAGATTTTTGATAAGGGTTTTGGTTATTGGTGATGAAATCTTATGAGTTTGGCATTTTATGATGATTAAATGCATTAATTAGTAAAGTGTTAACAATTTAAATAAATTATTTATAAGTTTAAAAAATGATTAAAATATTGTTGTAATATTAATAATATTAGATTTTGATATTATTAATTGATTTATAACATTTGGATTAAGGTGTTATAAATATTGATGTGGATTTTATTGTGAAACTTTATCTTTTTATGTCGAGGTTACTATTCACGAGTTACTATTCACGACAAAATTGGTTTCTTTTTCTGACCAAATTATCGTTGATTTATGAATCTTACTCTTGAAATTAAATCCATGATTTGATAATATTGTTTTTATTATCATATATAATATTTTTATAATCCTAGTGAAGAAATTTCTCTTTGATTTGAGTGTAAAGATGGGTAGATTATTGGTATGATCGTGACTATGGGTTCTCTTTGGCAAGTAGTGCATAGTTGAATCGTTGACTGGTATGATCGATCATGACCATTGAATTTATAATTGAATATTTTTAGCTTAAGTGCAAAGGTGAATTGATCAACATGGTTATAATTATGGTTTATATAAATTTTGAAATGATTATGTATTTCTTTGAGATATGACTATCTTTAGTCTGTAGTGCAAAGATTTATTATTGATGAATATCTTTGGCAAGTAGTAGTGCAAGATAACTTTGTTGTTGAATATCTTTAGCTTTGTGAGTGCAAAGATGATCTGTTTTTGAATATCTTTGGCCGTAGTGCAAAGATGACTTGTTGATGAATATCTTTGGCCCGTAGTGCAAAGATGAATTTATTATTATGATTATGAACAGGAATTGTTATTTGGTATAACTATGATCTTTGATATTTCAGGTAAAGACAAATGATGAAAATTATCTTTGTCCTGGATGAGAAGAGAAATTTAGAACCACAATTATGATTATGAGTTATTCACATGAATATGGACAGGAACTGTTGATTGATGTTACAGGGATAAAACATTATTGGTGGACCTTTAACATGGAGAAGATAATAGACTTTATGGTCTATTTGACTCTTCTAATGGATTGCTTGTAAGACCCCAACTTTTATGAATAAAGATGATTTTTCGATGAATATTATTTTTGAGTATTATGGAATGAATTTGATATAATGTTTTAGTTGTGGGTAGTATTTATAAATTTTGCAAAGTACGCAAGTTGTCTTATAAATATTCGATTGGTCGGGGAATATTCTTTTTGCAGGGAATATTCATACAACGACACAATCATTGGTGGACCCCACAACAGAATTATTGTCGGATTGAGAAAATGACAAAAATATTTTATAAATAACGGCGGAGGTTTTATTGTTAAAACTGTTGAACTACCGGGTAGTAAAAGTACAGTAATACGCGTGGTTGCATAGTAGCACGCGGTATTGATTATTGATGCTTACGTGATAAGTCACTCAGTTATACTGCATTATTGCTACAATAATTGCTGCATCATATCTCTCATATTATTGATTCAATTATTGTCACAGTATCATGTGCATAATATGTTATTTTATTAAATCAATAATTGAGACGACAAAGTTATTCATATTATTAAATTGCAATATTTACAATGTCTAGAAGTTCTGTCAATGAGAGGTTTGGTCACCTAATTGCGCGCCAATAGGGAGAAATCTTTATTGGAAAGCCCCCTCTTTCCTGGGAACGACCTGGTTGTTAAAATATTGTGAGTTATGATATTAAAGATGGATAAGTTTGTGTTGATTAAAGATGAATTTGATAGTTCCATTGTGTTGAAATTATTTGTGTTAGTGAAAATTGATATTTATTTTGATAATAATTGATGTCTGGAGGTTATATTGTTCAATCGGGTATTTGGGAAACTTTTTGTGTCAGAAGTTACTATTCATGAGTTACTATTCATGAGTTACTATTCACGAGTTACTATTCATGAGTTACTATTCATGAGTTACTATTCACGAGTTTTAATAGTAACTTGTCCTTTCTTGGCTTTTCCAAGAGTTATTTGCCTCTTGATTGTTCCAAGAGTTAATTACCCTTTCGAAATAGTAGTTGCCTCTTGATATTACCAAGAGTCATTTTGACCCTTCGTTAAGACCAAGAGCCACTCTCGGTTTTCTATAAATTGAAGCTCATTCCTTCATTATTTCTTACGAATTCACTGAAACTCTAAAGAGAGAAATTATAGAGAGAAAGAAGAAGAGTATTCTGCTACTTTACTACTTCTATATCCAATTTCTTTTACGGTAAGGGGTGTTATTCTTTCTTATTCATGAAGAGAACTTATGTTATTCCGCTCTTTATTATTCTCATTGGAATAACTTTTGTAAAAAAGTGGTGTGGCGCCCCAAAATAGGTATACATCACCTATTACGAGTTGTCAATACATGATGCGAAACAACTACAACTTTATTATTACAACCAGTAAAGCTGTGAGTTTGAATACAAATATTATCTTCTGACAATAATATCTATACTCAAATAAATCCTCATCACATTTATTGATACATTATTTTACAAAAATGGTGAGGACTACTAAACAATTCTTTCTAAAACCTTCATTCCATACCCCGACTCGTACTCGCTATATTCTCGCCTCCTGAGAAGAAAAATAGAACAAAAAAGAAAAGGGTGAGCTCAACTAGCCCAGTAAAGAATATTATGACTAAGATAATATACAACAAATTATCGTTAGTCTTCAACAGGGAAAAATCTAATAGAATACAATAGACAACAAATTTTAAATCAATATTACAATGAAATAATAATTCATTAGAAGAGTTAAGTAGAGAATGCAAACTACTATCTTCTATGTATGAATTTAAAAGTTCATCGCTCTATCTTTTATCCCCGTAACATCAATCAATATACATCTGGAATCAAATATTCATCTTTGCACTTTCTGGGCAAAGATATTCATCGATTAGTCATGTTCATCTAAACACTGCTCATCTTTGCACTACTGACCAAAGATATTTTTCAGAAATCATTCATCTTTTTCACTACAGGCCAAAGATATTCAATAATATCATCATTTAAGACCGAGGATGATGAAAATATTTTTAAAGAAACGAATCCAAAGGAAACAAAATGACAAGGATTAAGGATTAAGGATTAAGTACTTTGTTTTATCCACGTCCAAAAATACCTCAAAAATAATCACGGTGGTGTAAAATTCAAGAATGATCAAAACATGGATACAATCAAAGCTAGTATCTAGAATAGATATTTTGAACGAAAAGAAAATTTTTCATTTTTCATGAATAGTCTTATTAAGTGAATAGTATCGTATCGTGAATTGTGGCGCCCCAAAATAGGTATACATCACCTATTCTGAGTTGTCAATACATGGTACGTAAACAACTACAACTTTATTATTACAACAAAAAACTGTGAGTTTGAATACAAATATTATCTTCTGACAATATCTATACTCAAATAAATCCTCATCACATTTATTGATACATTATTTTACAAAAATGGTGAGGACTACTAAACAATCCTTTCTAAAACCTTCATTCCATACCCCAGACTGCATTTTCGCTATATTCTCGCCTCCCCGAGAAAAATGGAACAAAAAGGAAAAGGGTGAGCTCAACTAGCTCAAGAAAGAATATTATGACTAAGATAATATACAACAAATTATCGTTAGTCTTCAACAGGAAAAAATCTAATAGAATACAATAGACAACAAATTTTAAATCAATATTCACAATGAAATAATAATTCATTAGAAGAGTTAAGTAGAGAATGCAAACTACTATCTTCTATGTATGAATTTAAAAGTTCATCGTCTATCTTTTATCCCCGTAACATCAATCAATATACATCCGAATCAAATATTCATCTTTGCACTACAGTGCCAAAGATATTCATCGATTAGTCATGTTCATTTAAACACTGCTCATCTTTGCAGACTACTGGGCCAAAGATATTCTTCAGAAAATCATTCATCTTTTGCACTACTGAGCCAAAGATATTCTTAAGAAATCATTCATCTTTGCACTACAGGGGCCAAAGATATTCCATAATATCATCATTTAAGATCGAGGATGATGAAAATATTTTTTAAAGAAACGAATCCAAAGTGAAACAAAATGACAAGGATTAAGGATTAAGGATTAAGTACTTGGTTTTATCCACGTCCAAAAATACCTCAAAAATAATCATAGTGGTGTAAAATTCAAGAATGATCAAAACATGGATACAATCGAGTTAGTATCCAAAATAGATGTTTTAGACGAAAAGAAGAAATTTTATTTTTCGATGAATAATATCAGTATACGTGAATAGTCTTGAGTATCGTGAATAGTAACTCAGACACCAAAAGATAGAAATTCCACAAAAACATCTTCACGCTTCATGAATAGTACTTTCGTGAATAGTAACTTTCGTGAATAGTAACTCATGAATAGTAACTCGTGAATAGTAACTCATGAATAAGAACCCATGAATAAGTAACTCCAGATATGAAAAAGTTCCAAATTTGATAAAAAGTTCCAACCAATATTTCAGTATAATGATATTGAAGAAATAATATCATTTGAGAAGAAAATAACATCCCTTACCTCGAAAGATCAGTACTTCTAGCTAAAACACCGGATATAGGCTATGACTTGGACTTGCACCGTATAGCAATACTCAAAGTATACTCAAAATACTCACAAGAATACGCTCGATAATATAGAGAGAAAACTTCGATTTAAGTGTGATTTTCAATTCTAACCTAAGCACCTTATTTATAGGAAATTGCTTAGAACACCAAAGCGAAAATTTAATAAATTAATATATATATATCAAATTCATACGCCAACCTTAGAATTGAGATCCTAGCATTTCCCATGCCACCTTCTAGAAAAGTAAGAAAAAAACGTTTTCATAAAATAAATAATTAAAACTTTCAAAAAATCAATTATTTGAGCTTTGGAACTTCAATAATTCATAATAAATATCCCTTTTGTAAGACCCCGAAATTTTTTTAAATAAAAAGGAATTTCCTTTATTTATTATTTTGAAATAGTAAGGGTTGATTTGATTAAATGTGGATAGTTAAGGGTTAAATACGCAAATATTTCAAAATAAGCAAGTGGTTATAAAATATTCATTGTTGTTTGAATATTCGTTTGGTCGTGGAATATTAAATGCTTTGTCGGGGGAATATTAAATGCGGCAAGTAGCCACCATATGGGCCCCATAACGAAAGCGATTGGATGAAGAAAACGACAAATATAAGTTGGTTAAAAATAACTACAGTAGTTATTACCGAATTAAGATCATTGGAATACCGGTGGTTAAAATACGATGTCTGCGTGGTTATAAAGATGATACCTGGTATTGCATGCAGTATTGTTGAATTATTGATCCTTACGTAAGATGGCACTACTCAATAATTTTCACCGTAGTTACTTGCTCAATATTATATTTTATTGATTCAATAATTCTTTGCGTTGATATTTTATATTATTGTTGTTCAATAATTGTCAACTTTGCATTATTTCCCATTATCGGATCAATAATTCATATTATTTGAATAATATTATTAGATAACATTATTGGCAATGTCTAGAAAGTTACGTCTAAGGAGAGGTTTGGTCACCTAATTGCGCGCCATGATGGAGAGATCCTTATTGAAAGCCCCTCTTCTGAGGAACATTTGGTTGTCATAAATGTGATTACGTAATATTATTTGTGAATAATTAATTATTGATTCATATGATAAGGAAATATTTATTTTATATGAATATAAATGATGGATTTATTTATGTGGTTATAAATGAAGAAATTATTGTTGAGGTGTTTTATCGAGATTTTTACAGTTGGAGGTATTAAAAATTAAATCGGGGTTTTGAGATATATTGTGGGGTTATAATTTTAATCCGACCGTTGGATTGTGGTAATTTTTGGGTATGTTATACATACATAAGTTGAGTATATGTCCACAAATTTTGAACCGTTAAAAATGCACGAATGATTTGTTGTGAATTTTAAGAGGTGTCGGATTCAAAATTAGGTTTATAATTGATTTTGGTGGAAAATTCTAGAATTGAGTGGGCCCCACTTGTGGTTGGTGAAGAAATGTGCTGAATTTTATTTCAAATGTGGTGGGTGGCAATAGTAGCGGTAAAGCCATCGGTGGCGAAGTCAAGTGCTGCTTTGGTAGGCTAACATTTTCCTATAAATAGAGGGCTAAGTTAGAATTGAAAATCACACGAAACAAAGTTTTCTCTCTTCTCTCTATATTATCGAGTGTATTTTGTGAGTATTTAGATACTTTAAGAGTTCTTTATTAAGTACAAGTTTCATTCAACATCACTTGAGCCTTTCCTTAGAAATCTGATTCTTTGAGGTAAGGGATGTTATTTTCTTCTCAAATGATATTAATTCTTCAATATCATTATCTTTGAAATATTGGTTGGTACTTTTTATCAAATTCGAACTTTTTCATATCTGAGGTTACTATTCATGAGTTACTATTCACGAGTTACTATTCATGAGTTACTATTCACGAGTTACTATTCACGAGTACTATTCATGAAGCGTGAAGATGTATTTTTTGTGGAATTTCTATCTTTTGGTGTCGGAGTTACTATTCACGTATACGGCACTATTCACGATATACGGCACTATTCACGAATACGTAAGACTATTCACCGAAAAATGAAAATTTTTCTTTTAAAATCTAAAATATCTATTCGGATACTAGCTTTGATTGTATCCATGTTTTGATCATTCTTGAATTTTACACCACTATGATTATTTTTGAGGTATTGTTGGACATGGATAAAACAAAATCACGAATCATTAATCCTTAATCCTTGTCATTTTGTTTCACTTTGGATTCGTTCTTTAAAATATTTTTCATCATCCTCGGTCTTAAATGATGATATTATTGAATATCTTTGGCTTTTAGTGCAAAGATGAATGATTTCTGAAGAATATCTTTGGCACAGTGTGCAAAGATGAGCGGTGTTTAAATGAACATGACCGATCGATGAATATCTTTGGCCTTTAGTGCAAAGATGAGCAGTGTTGAGATGAACATGACCGATTGATGAATATCTTTGGCCTTTAGTGCAAAGATGAGCAGTGTTGAGATGAACATGACCGATTGATGAATATCTTTGGCTCATAGTGCAAAGATGAATATTTGATTTGAGATGAATATTGATTGATGTTCTGAGGGATAAAATATTGATGATGAATTTTTAAATTCATAGATTATAGTAGATTTCATTCTCTACATAACTCTTCTATGAATTATTATTTCCTCTGCGAATATTGATTGAAAATTTGTTGTCTATTGTATTCTATTAAATTTTTCCCTGTTGAAGACTAACGATAATTTGTTGTATATTATCTTAGTCATAATATTCTTTACTGAGCTAGTTGAGCTCACCCTTTTCCTTTTGTTCCATTCTTCTCAGGAGGCGAGAATATAGCGAGTACGAGTCGGGGTATGGAATGAAGGTTTTAGAAAGGATTGTTTAGTAGTCCTCACCATTTTTGTAAAATAATGTATCAATAAATGTGATGAGGATTTATGTGAGTATAAATATTGTCTAGAAGATAATATTTGTATTTAAACTCACAGTTTTACTGTTGTAATAATAAAGTTGTAGTTGTTTACGTATTGTATATGTATTGACAACTCGAATGGGTGATGTATACCTATTTTGGGGCGTCCACGGTTAATTATCGAGCTTAGGGATATGATCTCTGGCGGAGATCGGGAATAGAACTAGGAGGGAGAGCGAGTAAATCCTTAAGTAGTGTGTCCTACCTAAGCTTATTTGTTAGTTGGTCGATATATAGGGATATTATGTGATATATTGATTTCCTTAATTAACCCTTGTTTTATGAGCGGTATTTGAGAATGTCGTGAGAATATTAACAATGGAGTAAATGAGGCCGTGGAGATGCTGTCTTTACCCAACGAGGAGAACGTCAGTGGTGGCAATGTTCCTCCTGTGAACAACACCACCGGAAAGCGGATGATGAGCGAGGGATGTTTAGAAGCTTTTGCGATTCATGCAAAATCGCACGAGGAGACTTCGTGTTCAAAATCTGAGGAGAAATGATAGCAATTCACGGGTTGTCACAATGGCGATTCAAAGAGTTGGGACCACGAATTTAAGGGAAAGCGGATCCGATCATGGCGGCGGAAACATGGGTCAAGCAAATTACCAAGATATTCGATGTCTTGGGATGCGGAGAAACAAGGTTCCATTCGCCACCTTTATGTTCCGTGGCGAGGCGGAGATCTTTGGTGAGAGTCAGTGAAGCGTACCCATCGGTACTTTCTCGGCATGTCTTGGGAGACGTTTGAGAGACTATTTAATGACAAATACTTTCACGAAAGTGTTCGTCATATGAAGGAAGTGGAGTTCATCAGATTAGAGCAAAACAACATGGCGGTGTCTCGATGCGAGGCAAAGTTTGCGAGTTATCGAGTTTTGCACCTCATTTGGTGGAGAATGAGGAGCGTGTGGCGGATGTTTCTTAGAGGTTTGAAACCCGGCATACGTCGATATCTCATTTCTCATAAACTTTCTCTTTATTCGGATGTTGTAAGCAGGGCTCAATTATTAGAGCGAGATAACGAGTGCGGTCAACCGAGGACCATAACGAGGATCGTACCGAGATAGCGATCAATGAGAATAATGATAACTGCGGAGAGAAAAATGACGGACGAAATGGTAACCACTCTGGTGGTAATCATGGTCATGAAAAGCGAAGAAGCGAGTCGGGAGGAGATTTTAAAAGAGGAGATTTAACAACGACTATGTGAAGACGACGATCTTGGCACAAGCTGGTTCTAAGGAGGAGATCGACCACCCATTCATATCTTACAAATCACGGAAAAGAGGGACATATCGGTCAAACGCCCCAACAGTTCAAGGTATGCTATAGTTGTGGAAAGGAAGGACATATCGCTTTCGAGATTATGCAGTAGCAAAACCTAGTTCAATGAGGACGGTGACTCAAAAGATCGTCCCGAAAAAGTCAAAGTCAACGATTAGGAAGAGCGTTTGTTGTGATGGTCATAATCGAGAGAACCCAAACGAGGTGATCACGGGTAAGCTATTATTTATAAATTCTTGCGAAGTTTATACCTTACTTGATACCGGGTGCTACCCATTCATTTATCTCTCCTGCATGTGCTCAACGTTTAAACTTGACTTGGAGAAATTAGACTTTGACTATCTGTGGAAACTCCGTTAGGAGAAACTTTCATCACATCCACTTGTTTATAAATCTTGTTTGATTCAAGTTGGCACCATCACCTTACCATTGACCTTATCTCTTTAAAGATACTTGCTTTTGATGTGATTTTAGGGATTGATTGGTTAACTACTCATCATGCCAAAATTGATTGTTTTAAAAGGTTGTTAGTTTTCATATTCTAACCAACCTTTGTTATGCAATTCAAGCAACTAAACCATTAAAATCAATCACTATCATATCTAATCATAAAGCTATTCGTTTATTGAAAAGCGGATGTCAAGCTTTCTTAGCCCATGTTATGGATTTGAATAAAGACACGTCAAATTTGAATAATATTCTGTTGTTATTGACTTTCTGGCGTATTTCGAAGAACTTCCGGTCTACCCCGAGCGTGAAGTTGAATTCTTTATTGATCTTGAACACAGTACAAAGCCCATTTCTAAAACCCCATATCGAATGGCTCTATTGAACTTCAGAGTTAAAGGTCCAACTACTGAGAATTGTTGGACATTGGTTTCATTAAATCCCTAGTACATCTCCTTGGGGTGCTCTGTTTTATTTGTAAAGAAGAAAAGCGGGAGTATCGCGACTTTGTATTGACTATCTGGAATTGAACCATGTCACCATCAAGAATAGGTATCCTCTACCTCGTATTGATGACTTGTTTGACCGATTTACAAGGCACAATTCTTTTCAAAAATCGATCTTAGATTACGGATATCATCAATGAAGATTAGAACGAGGATATTCCAAAGACCGCCTTGACTCTCGGTATGGGCATTATGAATTCTTAGTCATGTCTTTGGACTAACTAATGCTCCTGCTGACTTTCATGGATATGATGAACCGAGTATTCAAGGAATATTTGGATCGATTCGTTGTTGTCTTTATTGATGACATCCTTATATATTCCAAAAGTCGTGAAGATCATGAGCACCATTTGAAGCCGGTACTCCAAAGGCTTCGTGAAAACCAACTATATGCCAAATTGAAGAAATGCGAGTTACGGCTTGAGGAAGTAGCATTTCTTGGGCATCAGTGTCAAAACATGGAGTATCTGTTGATCCGTGAAGATTGAAGCAATACAAAGTTAGAGCAACCAAGTCGGTGGTGAAGTCACGTAGCTTTTGGGCTTAAATTTGGTTATTATCGGAGATTCGTGGAAGGGTTTTCTCGAATCGCTACTCCATTAACTTCATTAACTTTCGAAGGATCTGAAATTCGTTTAGGGCGAAGAAGAATCACGAGAAAAGTTTCCAAGAGCTTAAGAGGAGACTTATTTCAAGACTGTTCTAACAATACCATCTGGTTCGGGATGGATTTGTTATCTACGATGCTTCGGGCAAAGGGTTAGGATGTGTTCTCATGCAACGTGGGAAAGTCATAGCCTATGCCTCGCGACAACTTAAAGAGTATGAGAGGAATTATCCTACTCATGATCTAGAGTTAGCGCGTGATCGTTTCGCTTAAAGATATGGAGGCACTATCTATATGGGGAGAAAGTGGAGATATATTCGGATCATAAAAGCCTTAAATATTTCTTCACTCAAAAAGAACTCAACATGCGGCGTGACGTTGGCTCGAGCTATTGAAAGACTACGACCACACTATTCAATACCACCACGGTAAAGCGAGCGTGGTAGGCGGCGCATTGAGTAGAAGATCATATCTTGAGGGAGCGAGTGCGATGATGTCAAGTATAATGCAGAGCCAACTTTAATAGAAAAAGTTAAGGTTGCTCAAGCCAGGCAATTGGGCAGGGCGTCGTATGAAGAAGAAAGTACAAGAAGGAGCTATTCCTAAGCGAGAATTGATGAAGAAGGAATACTTGAGTCCACTCTAGACTTTGTGTTCCTAACGACTCGATTTGAAGTACAAGATTATGATGGAAGCACACAATACACCATTTGCAATCCATCACGGAAGTACTAAAATGTATCGTGATCTTGACATACATTTTGGTGGAACAATATGAAGAGAGAGATTGCAAAGTTTATCTCGATGTGTTTAACTTGCCAACGTGTAAAGGCGGAGCATCTAGTACCTAAGGGTCCGTTGCAACCACTTGGGATTCCGGAATGGAAGTGGGAACACATCACTATGAATTTCGTTACGGGTCTTCCTACGGTTTCTCAAGGCATCAATGCTATTTGGGTCATTGTTGATAGATTAACCAAATCTGCTCATTTCTTGCCGATACGGGAGACTTATTTCCTTGAACGTCTTGCTAGTATGTACGTAAATGAGATTGTGAGATTGCATGACATGCCAGTATCCATAGTTTTAGATCGTGACCCAATATTCACTTCATGATTTTGGGTTAGAAAGCTATGAGCACGCAATTTACGATTCGATTTGGCATACCCATCCTCAAGCGGATGGGCAATCGAAAAGGACTACTCAAACTCTTGAAGATATATTAAAACTACATGTCCTAGATTTCAAAGGAAGTTGGGATAAGTACTTGCCATTGGTGGAATTCTCATACAACAATAGTTATTAAACAAATATAGGCATGGTTCCATTCGAAGCATTATATGGGCGAAAATGTCGTTCTTGATATGTTGGGATGAGGTGGGTGAAGCAACATTGTTGGGACCCGAGTTAAATACGTATGACTCAAGAAAAGATCCAAATGATTCGACAGCGTATACAAAGCGGCACAAGATCGACAAAAGAGTTATGCGGATCTTCATCGAAAGGGCGTGGAATTTAATGTAGGGGATCATGTATTATTACGAGTTGCTCCATGGAAGGGAGTTACAAGATTTGGGAAGAGAGAAAGCTCAATCCACGATTTATTGGTCCATTTCAAATTCTTGACCGAGTAGGAAATGTAGCCTATAGACTTGCGTTACCTCCGAGTATGTCTCGTGTTCATAATGTGTTTCACATATCATACTTAATTTCATAAATATGTGAAAGACCCGAACCACGTTATTGAGTTAGAACCGGACGAGATAGCCAAGAAGACTTAACGTGTGAGGAGGTACCTATCAAGATCTTGGATAGGAAGGAGCATGTCCTACGCCAAGAAAGGTCATACCACAAGTTAAAGTTTTGTGGAGGAATCATGCTATAGAGGAAATGACACGGGAATTGGAAAGCGAAATGAAAGCGAGGTATCCTCACCTTTTCAAAATACCGAATACGTCGTCGATTTAGAGGCGAAAATTTCATAAGGAGGGAGGTTGTAAGACCGAAATTTTTTAAATAAAAAGGAATTTCCTTTATTTATTATTTTGAAATAGTAAGGGTTGATTTGATTAAATGTGGATAGTTAAGGGTTAAATACATAAATATTTCAAAATAAGCAAGTGGTTATAAAATATTCATTGTTGTTAGGGAATATTCGTTTGGTCGTGGAATATTAAATCTTTGTCGGGGAATATTAAATGCATTTGGTAGCGACCATGTGTGGCCCCATAACTTGAAAGCGATTGGATGAAGAAAACGATAAATATAAGTTGGTTAAAAATAACTTGGCGTAGTTATTCTGAATTAAGGCCGTTGGAATACCGGTGGTTAAAATACTGATGTCTGGCGTGGTTTGCAGCGATATGCACGGTATTACCGCGGTATTGTTGAATTATTGATCCTTACGTAAGATGGCACTACTCAATAATTTTCACCGTAGTAATTCTTTATTCAATATTATATTTTATTGATTCAATAATTCTTTGCGTTGATATTTTATATTATTGTTGTTCAATAATTGTCACCGCATTTATTTCCCATTATCGGATCAATAATTCATATTATTTGAATAATATTATTAGATAACATTATTGGCAATGTCTAGAAAGTTACATCTAAGGAGAGGTTTGGTCACCTAATTGCGGCGCCAAGATGAGAGAGATCCTTATTGAAAGCCCCTCTTTCTGAGGAACGACTGGTTGTCATAAATGTGATTACATAATATTATTTGTGAATAATTAATTATTGATTCATATGATAAGGAAATATTTATTTTATATGAATATAAATGATGGATTTATTTATGTGGTTATAAATGAAGAAATTATTGTTGAGGTGTTTTATCGAGATTTTACAGTTTGGAGGTATTAAAAATTAAATCGGGGTTTTGAGATATATTGGGGGTTATAATTTTTAATCCGAATAGTTGGATTAATGGTAATTTTTGGGTATGTTATACATACATAAGTTGAGTATATGTCCACAAATTTTGAACCGTTAAAAATGCACGAATGATTTGTTGTGAATTTTAAGAGGTGTCGGATTCAAAATTAGGTTTATAATTGATTTTGGTGGAAAATTCTAGAATTGAGTGGGCCCCACTTGTGGTTGGTGAAGAAATGTGCTGAATTTTATTTCAAATGTGGTGGTGGCAATAGTAGCGAGTAAAAAGCCATCGGTGTAGCAGTCAAATGCTGCTTGGTGGGCTAACATTTTCCTATAAATAGAGGGGCTAAGTTAGAATTGAAAATCACACGAAACAAAAAGTTTTCTCTCTCTCTCTCTATATTTATCGAGTGTATTTTGTGAGTATTTAGATACTTTAAGAGTTCTTTGTTAAAGTACAAGTTTCATTCGGCATCACTTGAGCCTTTCCTTCCGAAATCTGATTTCTTTGAGGTAAGGGATGTTATTTTCTTCTCAAATGATATTAATTCTTGAATATCATTATCTTTGAAATATTGGTTGGTACTTTTTATCAAATTTGGAACTTTTTCATATCGGGTTACTATTCATGAGTTACTATTCACGAGTTACTATTCATGAGTTACTATTCACGAGTTACTATTCACGAGTACTATTAAGCTAAGCGTGAAGATGTTTTTTGTGGAATTTCTATCTTTTGGTGTCGAGTTACTATTCACGTGATACGGCACTATTCACGATATCTGACACTATTCACGAATCATGGCCTGACTATTCAATTTAAAATGAAAATTTTTCTTTTAAATCAAAATATCTATTACGGATACTAGCTTTGATTGTATCCATGTTTTGATCATTCTTGAATTTTACACCACTATGATTATTTTTGAGGTATTGTTGGACATGGATAAAACAAAAGTACGAATCATTAATCCTTAATCCTTGTCATTTTGTTTCACCGGATTCGTTCTTTAAAAATATTTTCATCATCCTCGGTCTTAAATGATGATATTATTGAATATCTTTGGCTTTGTAGTGCAAAGATGAATGATTTCTGAAGAATATCTTTGGCACAGAGTGCAAAGATGAGCGGTGTTTAAATGAACATGACCGATGATGAATATCTTTGGCCTTTAGTGCAAAGATGAGCAGTGTTGAGATGAACATAATGGATTGATGAATATCTTTGGCCTTTAGTGCAAAGATGAGCAGGTGTTGAGATGAACATAATGGATTGATGAATATCTTTGGCACATGGTGCAAAGATGAATATTTGATTTGAGATGAATATTGATTGATGTTACAGGGATAAAATATTGATGATGGACTGTTAAATTCATAGATTATAGTAGATTTCATTCTCTACGTAACTCTTCTATGAATTATTATTTCCGCTGCGAATATTGATTGAAAATTTGTTGTCTATTGTATTCTATTAAATTTTTCCCTGTTGAAGACTAACGATAATTTGTTGTATATTATCTTAGTCATAATATTCTTTACTGAGCTAGTTGAGCTCACCCTTTTCCTTTTTGTTCCATTCTTCTCAGGAGGCGAGAATATAGCGAGTACGAGTCGGGGTATGGAATGAAGGTTTTAGAAAGGATTGTTTAGTAGTCCTCACCATTTTTGTAAAATAATGTATCAATAAATGTGATGAGGATTTATGTGAGTATAAATATTGTCTAGAAGATAATATTTGTATTTAAACTCACAGTTTTATTGTTGTAATAATAAAGTTGTAGTTGTTTCTGTACCATGTATTGACAACTCAGAATGGGTGATGTATACCTATTTTGGGGGCGTCACACCTTTCATCGAAAAATTCGAATCTCGCGTGTTTTTATAGGAAATTCAATTCTCTACAACTTTACGTAAGAAAGTTTTTCCAAATTCCAAATGGAAATTAACCAAATCCACAAGAAGGCGATTTTACAAAGCTATAATCAAATTTGATCGATAAATGGGGTCCACAGACATGTTTAACATGTTTTAAACATTTATTGCAACAAAAAAATACTCTTCCTCCTCGTATACTCATATATCCCACATTCGTTGTAAAAAATATCACCGTTAATATATTATTAAAATAATATATTTAAATGAATTATTTTATCGGAAAAAGATAAAATTTCAATTTTCAACAATTGTCACATTAAACTTTTTCTCCATCTATATCCACATAAAATCAATATGAACTTTTTCTCCCAGGAAAGAGGGGGCTTTCCAATAAGAATTTCTCCTTACTGGCGCGCAATTAGGTGACCAAACCTCTCCTTAGATGAACTTTCTAGACATTGCCAATAATGTTATCTAATAATATTATTCGGATAATATGAATTATTGCTTCGATAATGAAAAATCTTGTGTAATGATAATTATTAAAACAACAAAGAATATAAAATATCAACGCAACAATTATTAACTCAATAAAATAAAATCTTTGAGCAGATAATTCTCGTAACCATTATTGAGTAGTGCCTTCACGTAAGAATCAATAATTGGTGCAATCTGGTGTCTTCTTGTGAAACAACGCATATCTTGTGTTTTAACCACCGGTATTCCAACAAGATAATACTTGAATAACAACTACTGCCGTTATTTAAAAACAACTTATATTTGTCGTTTTCTTCATCCAATCACTTTCCGTTATGGGGCCCACACACATTAATTGCATTGTACGTCGTACGAATATTCCCAGAAGCGATCTTTAATATTCCACGACCCAAACGAATATTCCCTAGACGATAATGAATATTTTATAACCACTTGCTTATTTTGAAATATTTGCGTATTTAACCCTTAACTATCCACATTAATCAAATCAACCCTTACTATTTCAAAATAATAAATAAAGAAAATTCATTTTTATTTAAAAATTTTGGGGTCTTACAACCTCCCTCCTTATGAAATTTAGTCCTCGAAATTGACGTCGCGATACTGGTGTTTCGAAAAGGTGAGGATACCTTGCTTTCATTTACATTTCCAATTCCTGGTCATTTCCTCTATAGCATGATTCCTCCACAAAACTTTAACTTGTGGTATGACCTTTCTTGGCGTGGGACATGCTCCTTCCTATCCAAGATCTTGGCAGTACCTCCTCATACGTTAAGTCTTCTATTATCTCGTCCTGGGTTCTAACTCAATAACGTGGTTCGGTCTTTCACATATTTACGAAGCACGATATATGAAACACATTATGAACACGAGACATACTCGGAGGTAATGCAAGTCTATAGGCTACATTTCCTACTCGGTCAAAATTTGAAATGGACCAATAAATCGTGGATTGAGCTTTCTTCTCTTCCCAAATCTTGTAACTCCCTTCCATGGAGCAACTTCATGACAATACATGATCCCCACATTAAATTCCACGTCCTTTCGATGAAGATCCGCATAACTCTTTTGTCGATCTTGTGCCGCTTTGTATCGTTGTCGAATCATTTGGATCTTTTAGGTGATCATATGCATTAACTTCGGGTCCCAACAATGTTGCTTCACCCACCTCATCCCAACATATTGGAGAACGACATTTTCGTCCATATAATGCTTGAATGGAGCCACACCTATACTTGCACGATAAGCTGTTGTTGTAGGAGAATTCCACCAATGGTAAATACTTATCCCAATTGCCCTTGAAGTCTAGGACACGAGTCTTAATAAATCTTCAAGAGTTTGAATAGTCCTCTCCGATTGTCCGTCCGGTTTTGGGGATGGTATGCTTGAACTAAATCGCAAATCCGTGCCCATAGCTTTTTGCAAGCTAACCCAAAATCTTGAAGTGAATCTTGGGTCACAATCCAAAACTATGGATACAGTGCATGCCATGCAACCTCACAATTTCATTCACGTCACATACTAGCAAGACGTTCAGGAGTAAATCTCCGTGTCGGCAAGAAATGAAGCGGACTTGGTTAATCTATCAACAATAACCCAAATAGCATTGATGCCTTGAGAAACCGTAGGAAGACCCGTGAACGAAATCCATAGTAATGTGTTCCCACTTCCATTCCGAATCTCAAGTGGTTGCAACGACCCTTAGGTACAAGATGTTCCGCCTTTACACGTTGTAGCAAGTTAAACACATCGAGATAAACTTTGCAATCTCTCTCTTCATATTGTTCCACCAAAATGTATGTCAAGATCACGATACATTTTAGTACTTCGAGGATGGATTGCAAATGGCGTATTGTGTGCCTCCATCATAATCTTGTACTTCAAATCGAGTCGTTAGGAACACAAAGTCTAGAGTGGACTCAAGTATTCCTTCTTCATCAATTCTCGCTTAGAATAGCTCCTTCTTGTACTTTCTTCTTCATACGCATCGATTCCAAGCCTGGGTGGCTTGAGCAACCTTAACTTTTTCTATTAAAGTTGGCTCTATCGTATACTTGACATCATCGCTTTTCGTTCCGCATATGATCTTCTACTCAATGCGTCACTACCACGTTAAACTTTACCGGGATGGTATTGAATAGTGTGGTCGTAGTCTTTCAATAGCTCGAGCCAACGTCATTGCCGCATGTTGAGTTCTTTTTTGAGTGAAGAAATATTTAAGGCTTTTATGGTCCGAATATATCTCCACTTTCTCCCCATATAGATAGTGCCTCCATATTTTTAAAGCAGCAACGATCTGCTTAACTCTAGATCATGAGTAGGATAATTCCTCTCATACTCTTTTTAAGTTGTCGCGAGGCATAGGCTATGACTTTCCCACGTTGCATGAGAACACATCCTAACCCTTTGCACAAAGCATCATTGAGATAACAAATCCATCCAAACCGGATGGTATTGTTAGAGCAGTCTTAGAAATAAGTCTCCTCTTAAGCTCTTGGAAACTTTTCTCGCATTCTTCGCTCCCAAACAAATTTTGTATCCTTCCGAGTTAAATTTGTTAATGGAGTAGCGATTCGAGAAAACCCTTCCACGAATCTCCGAGAATAATAACCCAAAAAAAAGCTAGCGTGCTTGATCAAAAGCTTGATCTTGGCCGGGATCAACAGATACTCCATGTTTGACACATTACGTGCCAAGGAATGCTACTTCCTCAAGCCGAACTCGCATTTCTTCAATTTGGCATATAGTTGGTTTTCACGAAGCCTTTGGAGTACCGACTTCAAATGGTGCTCATGATCTTCTGACTTTTGGAATATATGAGGATGTCATCAATAAAGACAACAACGAATTGATCCAAATATTCCTTGAATACTCGGTTCATCATATCCATGAAAGCCGCGAGCATTAGTCAATCCGAAAGAAAGACATGACTAAGAATTCATAATGCCCGTCTTAGGAGTTCTAAAAGCGGTCTTTGGAATATCCTCGCCTAATCTTCAAATTGATGATATATCCGAATCGAAGATCGATTTTTGAAAAGAATTGTGCCCTACTTGCAATGGTCAAACAAGTCATCAATACGAGGTGAGGATACCTATTCTTGATGGTGACATGGTTCAATTCCCGATAGTCGATACAAAGTCGCATACTCTGGTTGTGGCGCCCCCAAAATTAGGTATCGTCACCCATCTTGGGTCGCCACTTACATGGTACATAAATTCAAATACAACTTACTAATATAAGCGTAGGTATGCAATCGACATAAAGCGTGAGTTTGAATACAAATATTGTCTACTAGATATTATACAAACTCAAAAGGAGTCCTCATTACAACTATTATCACACTATTTCACGAATAGTGAGGACTATTAATGCTATCCTCTGGACCATTACTTCGTTCCCAGACTAAATCCTAGCTATGTTCTCATTTCACAGAGAAACGGTGAAAGAAAGGGTGAGCTCAACTAGCCCAAGATGAAATATTATGACTAAGATAATGCGAAATAAATTATCATTAGCCTTCAACGATGTTAAACCGATAAAATACAATAGACAACCAGTTTAAGCTGCGGCTGAATAAGCAATCCATTAAAAGAGTCAAGTAGAGAATAAAGTCTACTATCTTTTAGGTTTTAAAAGGTTTTCATCAATTTTTATCGGCGAGACTCGAACAATAAATAAACCACCACATCTAATCATCCTGTACCACGGTCAAGGATTTTCATCAAATTATCAATGGTCATGACTATCTTAGAATCACCCCAGGTCATAATCATACCAAAAACTATCCATCAACGCATTACAGTGCCTTTGAGGACTTTTGTCACATCATTTATATCAAGTCGTGATTATACCGAATGATCCACAGTCATAATCATACTAAGTTCATCTATGCACGTAAGCCAAAGATAACATAATATAACATGAGGATGATGACAATGACATAATAATTCAATAAAACAAGTTCAAGAATTATTTAATTCATGAATTATTAACGTCCAAATTGTCGATATAATCTTTGTTTAGAGAGTAAAATTCAAAAATGATCGGAAGAATATTTCCATGAAAAGATCTTTGGATGAAACGCAAATATCAAGGATATTCTACTAATTTCATGGAGTATAGAAGTTTAAGTTTTAACCAACCGGGTATAATAAAGAATGGAATAACAAAAAATCATCACCATGCATGCGGTGCTTGCATGTAGACGGAGTTATTCAACGCAGAATAATAATAACGGAACGGTCGGGTGAAATTCACACCAAGCGGATGTTCCAACCGAATAATAAAGATGGAACCCGGATCCGGTGTAAAACACACGATAGGATATTCCAATAGAATGATAAAGATTTTAACCGAGTCCTTGTAAAACACACGAGCGAGGATGTTCCAACGGAATAATAAAAAGCGGAACCAATTCCTGTAAAACACACGAGGCAGGGATGTTCCAACGAATAATAGAAGAATGTCACCAAGTATAGGGTAAATCATGTATATACAAAGTTATTCAAATGAATAATTAAGAATGGAATAACATAAGGATTTCACCAAGTATAGGGTATGCCACGTATCTGAGGTTATGTATAGGGTATGCCACTTTTACGAGTTATTCAACGAGAATAATAATGAATGGAATAACGAAGTTCTCTTCAAGAAGAAAGAATAACACCCTTACTAGTAAAAGAACCTAATATAGAAGTAGTGAAGTAGCGAATACTCTTCTTCTTTCTATAATTTTCTCTCTATAGCTTCTTTCTATAATTTCTCTCTCTAGAGTTTCAATGAATTAAATAAAAAAACAATGAAGGAATGAGCTTATTTATAGGAAAATGGAATGCATAGTAACTAATCCATGAGCGGTCCAGATTGATTTACTTTAATCGATTATCCATATTTAAAGAAAAATCTTTTAAATAAAATATAATATATTCTATTTATATAAAAATATTTTACTATGCAAACCACTATGCAATACTATATGCAAAACACTATGCAACACTATGCATAATAAAATATAATATATTCTATTTATAGAATAACTTTAATAAAGTATTCTATTTTATATAAAAAGATGTTTCATTTTATTACGTTAATAATACTGAATAAAACAAAACGTCATTATCATTATAATAATTCATATTATTAATCGACAATAATGGAATCAAACCGGTGACTTCTCACATAAGCATCGATAATCAATACCGCAGTAATCTTTACTATGGAACCACACCGTATTCTTTATTGTTTTTACTACTTAGAGTAGTTCAACAAGAAACCACGGTAAAACTTCCGCCGTTATTTCAATAAAATATTTTTGTCGTTTTCTCAATCAAATGATATAATTACATTATGGGGTCCACCAATGATTGAGTAGTTATGCGAATATTCCCTGCTTAAAGCAATATATTCACGACCCGATCGAATATAATATAACCACTTGCATACTTTGCAAAAATTTATAAATACTACCCACAACTATAATATTATCTTAAATTCACACCATAATATTAAAAAATTATTTCAACAAAATTTAAATCTTTATTGATAAAATCTGGGTCTCACAATCTCCCCTCTTATGGAATTTACGCCCTCGAAATTAGAATGCGATACTGATATGATAAAGAGATGAGGATACCTTGAATACCTTTATCGTCGAAAACATTAAATTCATTTTTGCAATCCGGCGAAGATATTCATTAACAATTCATCTTTGCACTACTGAAACCAAAGATATACAATCAGTAAAACCAATAATCTTTGAGACTCGACAATAGTATCACAACCATGAATTATTCATGCACTATTTGGCTAAGGATATTCGTGTTTTCAATTACGGTCATGATTATTATACCAATAATCCGTGGTCATAATCATACCAAGTCTATCAATGCACTACTACTGAAGAAGATGACTTTTACCACATCCATGAATTAATATTTCATTCTTTGAGACTTCATTTCAATAATTAATCCATATCATCGAATCATCCACGCACTACTACGTGCCAAGGATATTCATTAGTATCACGACCACAAATTATCCATGCACTACTGACCAAAGATAATCGTGTATTCATTAGTATCAATGACCACAAATTATCCATACACTACTGACTAAAAATAATTGTGTTTTCAATTACGGTTATGATTATACCGAATGATCCTGGTCATAATCATACCAAGTCCATCTATGCACGTAAGCCACGGATGACTTTAAACACATCCATGAATTAATATTTCATTCTTTGAGACTCAAATTTCAATAATTAATCCACATCGTCGAATCATCCCTCGCACTACGTGCCAAGGATATTCATTAGTATCACGACCACAAATTATCCATGCGCTACTGGCCAAAGATAATTGTGTTTTCAATTACTGATTATGATTATACTTAGAATGATCCTCGGTCATAATCATACCAAGTCCATCTATGCACGTAAGCCGCGATGATGACTTTGAAAAAATATAAACATGAGGATAATGATATAAAGAATCAATCAAATAAGATAAAGGATAAATATTAAACATTTATAATATAATTTATCCAGGATTCAAGAATATCCCCATGTTATCAATCACTTAATAATCTAATAATCTAATATCATTAATATTATACCAATATTTTAATCACTTCTTAAATTTATAAACAATTTATCTTAATTGTTTACGCTTTACCATATAATGCATTTAATCATTCAAAAATGCCATACTCATAAGATATCATTACCAATTATCAAATCCTCAAAAAAATATGCATATACTACTATATAGGATTCTCTAGCCATAAAATCCTATTTTCAACTTTGTTACTTCACATAACATATTTAACTCATATGTTCAGTAACTAAACTATTTTCATGAAAATACCAAATCAGTCCCAAAAATATTTCTTTTCTGGGATTTAGCATAATATAGTCCCATGATGAAAATATATTTTTCTCGAATTTTTAAAATTCATTTACTATTTTTAAAAATCAATTTCTAATTAATTCCTTAAGAAATTAGCTACCTCAAGTTTAACTCCAAAATTCCCAAATCTTGGCAGGACCTTACACATGTTAACATGAGCTTCTAGTTTAAATTTCATGGTCATCGGAGTTATAGAACTCCGGTTATAGCGTTTTTTGAAAAAAACCTAAATATTGAAATAGTCATAACTTGCTCATTTTAAGTCGAGAATGAGCTCATTTTTGGACAGGAGATACTTTATACCATATACCTTCATGTCCCTAAAGGCCAGAATTTTTCTCATAATTTAAGTGGCCGAAACAGCCCTTAAAGTTTCTGGGCAGTAGCATTTTTGAAATTTACAGCTTTGGCCTCCTTTGCTAAAATCAGTCCACACAAAAATCTACAACACCTTTTCCAGTAATTCCACTTGGATTAGTTAGGTAACTCATAGATCTAACTCTAGGACTTGACCACATTCAAAAATTCAAAATATAATAAGAGATATGGTCAATTGAATTTCATGTTACGTTTTTCACCAAAATCTAATTTTCAACTCTTTGTGATTTCTAAGAAACTTTCATGTTTTTACATACTAACCAACATAACTCATCATAAAACTTACTAATACCACGAATACCCATGATTTTCATTATTCCAATGCTTTTATTATGACTTTCATCATAAACCACGTAAACTGTTTATTTAGTTGAAGAAATATTTGAGGGTTTAAGAAATGGGTTTTTGTACTGGGGTCAATACAAAATTCGATTTCACGCTCTAGGGTAGGCTAGAAATCTTCAAGAATCGTCAAGAAATTTATTAATGATAGAAATATCATTCAAAATCTATTACTCTTATCCAAGACTTGGATAGTACGTCACATTGATACCAAGCTGTGACTTCTATCCCTTAACCTAGATAAGCACCTCACAATGATACCTATAAACTTGCCATCTTCATTCACGATGTAAGCCTCTGAAAAGTTCTACTTTCGGTGCATTCCACACAAGGAAGTCAACAACGAATGGTTCGGAGCTCTTTACTTATGGCTTGATATAACAAAGATTAACTTTAGGGTTTGGTTACTTTGAATTCAGTATAACAAAGTTGGTTATGAATATAAAAGCTAACAACCTTACTTAAAAGCATGATGATTAGCTAACCAATTGATTCCTAAAATCACATCAAAGGAAAGTATTTTCAAAAGATAAGATCGACGACGTAACGTGAAAATGTTTATTTGAATCAACAAGATTTAAAAATAGTAAGCGATGTGAAGGCTCCTACTAACGAAGTTTCAACCAATAAGTCAAAGTTTAACTTCTTGAGTCAAATTTAAACGTTGAACGCATGAGCAAGAGAGATAAAAGAATGGGTAGAATCGGTATCTAATAAGGTATAGACTTAAAAGAATTTATAATTAACTAACCCGTGCTAACTTCATTCGGGTTACCCACTTTTTGAGAAGTCACGAAAAACGCTCTTCCTGAAACCACCGATTTTGTTTTGTCAGTATCCGCCTTTGGTGCCACTATCCCAATTTGGACTTGACTTCACTATACGACAAAATCGAGCTAAATGACCTTCTCTTCTTGAAATTTCCACTTCTATTATCTTTGCCATGATTACCACCGAGTGGTTACCATTCTTAGCATGATAATTTCCCCGATGGTTATCATTGTTACGATAGCCGTTGCCACCAAAGATGATTATTATCGTGTTGTTGGTCGTTACCTTTTGTTTGAACTGAATCAACACTCTCATGTGCTTCATTGCTTATCTCGGCATTTTCAGATGCCATTCTCAAAAACATCACAAAAACAAGGGTTAATTGACATTTAACAAATTATCCCTATATTCTCGTGACCAATCAAATACCAAATAAACTTAGGTAGGTCATACTAGCGAAGAATTCCCCGCTCTCCAATCCTAGTTCTTATCTCGCATCTTAGCCGTAGATCATATCCTAAGCTCGATACCAACCGTGGCGCCCCAAAATTAGGTATCGTCGCCACCCATCTTGGGTCGCCACTTACATGGTACATAAATTCAAATACAACTTACTAATATAAGCGTAGGTACAATACGACATAAACCGTGAGTTTGAATACAAATATTGTCTACTAGATATTATACAAACTCAAAAGGAGTCCTCATTACAACTATTATCACACTATTTCACGAATAGTGAGGACTACTAATGCTATCCTCCGGACCATTACTTACGTTCCCAGGCTCGTCCCAAATATGTTCTCATTTCACGAAGAGCGGTGAAAGAAAGGGTGAGCTCAACTAGCCCAAAGAAGAAATATTATGACTAAGATAATGCGAATAAATTATCATTAGCCTTCACAAATGTTAAGCGATAAAATACAATAGACAACCGGTTTAAGCTGCAAGGAAATAAGCAATCCATTAAAAGAGTCAAGTAGAGAATAAAGTCTACTATCTTTTAGGTTTTAAAAGGTTTTCATCAATTTTTATCGGCGAGACTCAAACAATAAATAAACCACCACATCTAATCATCCCCACATACCACGGTCAAGGATTTTCATCAAATTATCAATGGTCATGACTATCTTAAATCACCCCATGGTCATAATCATACCAAAAACTATCCATCAACATTTTGCATTACGAATACCCTTTGAGGACTTTTGTCACATCATTTATATCAAGTCATGATTATCTTCTGAATGATCCTCAATCATAATCATACTAAGTTCATCTATGCGCGTAAGCGAAGATAACATAATATAACATGAGGATGATGACAATGACATAATAATTCAATAAAACAAGTTCAAGAATTATTTAATTCATGAATTATTAACGTCAAATTGTCGATATGATCTTTGTTTACGTAGAGTAAAATTCAAAATGATCGGAAGAATATTTCCATGAAAGATATCTTTGGATGAAACGCAAAATATCAAGGATATTCTACTAATTTCATGGAGTATAGAAGTTTAAGTTTTAACCAATTTGGGTATAATAAAGAATGGAATAACAAAAGAAATCACCATGCATGCGGTGCTTGCATGAAGCAAAGTTATTCAATGAAATAATAATAACGGAACCAAATCGTGAAATTCATGCAAGCGGGATGTTCCAATGAATAATAAAGATGGAACCCGGATCCGGTGTAAAACACACAGATAGGATATTCCAATAGAATGATAAAGACGGAACCAGGTCCGGTGTAAAACACACAGACAGGATGTTCCAACAGAATAATAAAAACGGAACCAGGTCCTGTGTAAAAAACACACACATGGATGTTCCAAATGAATAATAATAGAATGTCACCAAGTATAGGGTAAATCAGCGTATCTGAGTTATTCCAATGAATAATTAAGAATGGAATAACATAAGGATTTCACCAAGTATAGGGTATGCCACGTATCTGAGGTTATGTATAGGGTATGCCACTTTTACAAAAGTTATTCCAATGAATAATAATGAATGGAATAACGAAGTTCTCTTCAAGAAGAAAGAATAACACCCTTCTACCGTAGTAAAAAACCTAATATAGAAGTAGTGAAGTAGCGAGAATACTCTTCTTCTTTCTATAATTTTCTCTCTATAGCTTCTTTCTATAATTTCTCTCTAGAGTTTCAATGAATTCGTAAGAAAACAATGAAGGAATGAGCTTATTTATAGGAAAATGGAATGCATAAGTAATTAATCCATGAACGGTCTGCATTGATTTACTTTAATCGACGGTCCATATTTAAAGAAAAATCTTTTAAATAAAATATAATATATTCTATTTATATAAAAATATTTTACTATGCAAATACTTATGCAATACTATCTGCAAAACACTATGCAACACTATGCATAATAAAATATAATATATTACATTTATAGAATAACTTTAATAAAGTATTCTATTTTATATAAAAGATGTTTACGCTTTTATTACGTTAATAATACTGAATAAAACAAAACGTCGTTATCGCTTATAATAATTCATATTATTAATCGACAATAATGGAATCAAACCGAGTGACTTCTCACATAAGCATCAATAATCAATACCGGTATGCTACTATGGAACCACACGTATTCATCGTACTTTTACTACTGAGTAGTTCAACAAGAACTACGGTAAAACTTCCATAGTTATTTCAATAAAATATTTTTGTCGTTTTCTCGATCCGACAATAATTACATTGTGGGGTCCACCAATGATTGAGCCGTTATGCGAATATTCCTGCTAAACCAAGATATTCCACGACCAATCGAATATAATATAACCACTTGCATACTTTTGCAAAATTTATAAATACTACCCACAACTATAATATTATCTTAAATTCACACCATAATATTAAAAAATTATTTCAACAAAATTTAAATCTTTATTGATAAAATCTAGGGTCTCACACCCGTCTTTCTTCTTTACAAATAAAACAGGAGCACCCCAAGGAGATGTACTAGGACGAATGAAACCGATATCCAACAATTCCTGTAGTTGGACCTTTAACTCCTGAAGTTCAATAGAGCCATTCGATATGGGGTTTTAGAAATGGGCTTTGTACTGTGTTCAAGATCAATAAAGAATTCAACTTCACGTTCGGGGTAGGCAGAAGTTCTTGAAGGAAATACGTCGGAAAAGTCAATAACAACAGAATATTATTCAAATTTGGCGTGTCTTTATTCAAATCCATAACATGGGCTAAGAAAGCTTGACATCCGTTTTTCAATAAACGAATAGCTTTATGATTAGATATGATAGTGATTGATTTTAATGGTTTAGTTGCTTGAATTGCATAACAACGAGTTGGTTAGGAACATGAAAACTAACAACCTTACGAAAACAATCAATTTTGGCATGATGAGTAGTTAACCAATCAATCCCAAAATCACATCAAAAGCAAGTATCTTTAAAGAGATAAGGTCAATGGGTAAGGTGATGGTGCCAACTTGAATCAAACAAGATTTATAAACAGTGGATGTGATGAAAGTTTCTCTAACGGAGTTTCCACAGTTAGGTCAAAGTCTAATTTCTCCGAGTCAAGTTTAAACGTTGAGCACATGCGGGAGAGATAAATGAATGGGTAGCACCGTATCAAGTAAGGTATAAAATTCGCAAGAATTTATAAATAGCTTACCGTGATCACCTCGTTTGGGTTCCTCGCATTATGACCAATCCACACAAACGCTTCTTCCCGGAATCGTTGACTTTGACTTTTCGGGGACGATCTTTTGAGTCACCGCCCCCATTGAACTAGGTTTATTTCTTCGCATAATCTCGAGCGATATGTCCTTCCTTTCCACAATTATAGCATACCTTGAATCGTTGTGCGCGCAGCTTTGGTGATATATCCCTCTTTTCCGCATTTGTAGCATATAATGGGTGGTCGTTCTCCTCCCTTAGAACCGATTCTTTTACGAAAGACTGCCGTCTTCACATGGTCGGTTGTTAAATCTCCTCTTTTTAAAATCTCCTCCTCGACTCGCTTCTTCTATTTTCATGGCCATGATTACCACCAGAGTGGTTACCATTTCTGTCATTCTGCTTTCTTTCTCCGCAGTTATCATTATTCTGCATTGATCGCTATCTCTACGATACGATCCCGGTTGTGGTCCCTCGGTTGACCGTACTCGTTATCTCGCTCTAATAATTGAGCCTGCTTAAACATCCGAATAAAGAGAAAATTTATGAGAAATGAGATCTTGGCGTATCTTGGGTTTCAAACCTCTAAGAAACATCCACGCGTCATACGTTCCTCATTCTCCACCAAATGAGGTGCAAACTCGATAACTCTGCAAACTTTGTCTCGTCTTCGAGACAATCGTCATGTTGTTTTGCTCTAATCGATGAACTCCACTTTCTTCATATGAGCGAACACTTTCGGAAAGTATTTGTCATTAAATAGTTTCAAACGTCTCCCAAGACATCTTTGAGTCTTGGGTTTGGATGGAGTACGCTTCAGAGACTCCCACCGATGAGTCCGCCTCGCCACTTGAACATAAAGGTGGCGAATGGAACCTTCTGTTCTCCGTGCATCCCAAGACATCGAATATCTTGGTAATTTGTTTGACCCATGTTTCCGCCATGATCGGATCCGGCTTTCCCTTAAATTCGGTGGTCCCAACTCTTTGAATCGCTTGGTTTGTGACAACCCGTGAATTGCTATCATTTCCTCCTCAGATTTTGAACACGAAGTTTCCTCGTTCGATTTTGCATGAACTGCAAAAACTTCCAAACATCCCTCGTTCATCATCTCGCTTTCAATGGTGTTGTTCACAGGAGGAACATTGTCGACTGTTTACACGCGTTCTCCTCGTTGGTGAGTACAGGCATCTCCACGGTCTCATTTCCATTGTTAATATTCTCGATCGACATTCTCAAATCATCGTAATAAAACAAGGGTTAATTAAGGAAATCAATATATCACATAATATCCCTATATCTTGACCAACTAACAAATAAGCTTAGGTAGGACACACTTAGCGAAGGATTTACTCGTCTCTCCCTCCTAGTTCTATTCCCCGATCTCATGGAGATCATATCCCTAAGCTCGATACCAACCGTGGCGCCCCCCCAAATAGGTATACATCACCTATTCTCGAGTTGTCAATACATGATACGTAAACAACTACAACTTTATTATTACAATAAGAAAGCTGTGAGTTTGAATACAAATATTATCTTCTGCACAATATCTATACTCAAATAAATCCTCATCACATTTATTGATACATTATTTTATAAAAATGGTGAGGACTACTAAACAATCCTTTCTAAAACCTTCATTCCATACCCCGACTAAATACTCGCTATATTCTCGCCTCCCGAGAAAAATGGAACAAAAAGGAAAAGGGTGAGCTCAACTAGCTCAAGAAAAGAATATTATGACTAAGATAATATACAACAAATTATCGTTAGTCTTCAACGAGGAAAAATCTAATAGAATACAATAGACAACAAATTTTAAATCAATATTCGCAATGAAATAATAATTCATTAGAAGAGTTAAGTAGAGAATGCAAACTACTATCTTCTATGTATGAATTTAAAAGTTCATCGTCTATCTTTTATCCCTGTAACATCAATCAATATACATGTGGAATCAAATATTCATCTTTGCACTACAGACCAAAGATATTCATCAGTTGGTCATGTTCATTTAAACACCTTCTCATCTTTGCACTACGGGCCAAAGATATTCTTCAGAAATCATTCATCTTTGCACTACAGGCCAAAGATATTCTTAAGAAATCATTCATCTTTGCACTACAGGCCAAAGATATTCCATAATATCATCATTTAAGACCGAGGATGATGAAAAATATTTTTTAAAGAAACGAATCCAGTGAAACAAAATGACAAGGATTAAGGATTAAGGATTCGTACTTGGTTTTATCCACGTCCAAAAATACCTCAAAAATAATCATAGTGGTGTAAAATTCAAGAATGATCAAAACATGGATACAATCAGAGTTAGTATCCAGAATAGATATTTTGGAAGAAAAGAAGAAATTTTATTTTTCTATTGAATAGTCACCGTATACGTGAATAGTCAGAGTATCGTGAATAAAGGTCGATATCGTGAATAGTAACTCTCAGACACCAAAAGATAGAAATTCCACAAAAACATCTTCACGCTTCATGAATAGTACTAAGTGAATAGTAACTCATGAATAAGAACTCATGAATAGTAACTCGTGAATAGTAACTCATGAATAGTAACCCATGAATAGTAACCCAGACATGAAAAAGTTCCAAATTTGATAAAAAGTTCCAACCAATATTTCAAAGATAATGATATTGAAGAAATAATATCATTTGAGAAGAAAATAACATCCCTTACCTCGAAAGATCAAGATTTCTAGCTAAAACACCTTGATATAAAGCTATGACTTGGACTTGCACCGTATAGCAATACTCAAAGTATACTCAAAATACTCACAAGAATACGCTCGATAATATAGAGAGAAAAACTTCGATTTACGGTGTGATTTTCAATTCTAACCTAAGCACCCTATTTATAGAAAATTGCTTGAAACCAAAGCGTAAAAATTTAATAAATTAATATATATATATATATATCAAATTCATACGCCAACCTTAGAATTCAGATCCTAGCATTTCCACATGCCACCTTCTAGAAAAGTAAGAAAAAACGTTTTTCATAAAATAAATAATTAAAACTTTCAAAAAATCAATTATTTGAGCTTGAACTTCAATAATTCATAATAAATAGCCCTTTCATCAGAAAATTCGAATCTCGCGTGTTTTTATAGGAAATTCAATTCTCTACAACTTTGCAGAAGAAAGTTTTTCCTAATTCCAAATGGAAATTGACCTGAAATCCACAAGCAGGCGATTTCTGTTTATAATCAAATTTCGGTCGATAAATGGGGTCCACCGACATGTTTAACATGTTTTAAACATTTATTGCAACAAAAAATACTCTTCCTCCTCGTATACTCATATATCCCACATTCGTTGTAAAAATATCACCAATTAATATATTATTAAAATAATATATTTAAATGAATTATTTTATCGTAAAAAAGATAAAATTTCAATTTTCAACAATTGTCACATTAAACTTTTTCTCCATCTATATCCACATAAAATCAATATTTTCCTCATCATATAAATCAATAATTAATTATTCACAAATAATATTACGTAATCACAATATTGACAACCGTGCGGTTCCTGGGAAAGAGGGCTTTCCAATAAGAATTTCTCTCTTCTTGGCGCCGCAATTAGGTGACCAAACCTCTCCTTGAACGAACTTTCTAGACATTGCCAATAATGTTATCTAATAATATTATTCGGATAATATGAATTATTGATTCGATAATGAAAAATACTGTGTAATGATAATTATTGAAACAACAGCAATATAAAATATCAACGCAGTAATTATTAACTCAATAAAATAAAATATTGAACAGTAATTACTGTAACCATTATTGAGTAGTGCCTTTACGTAAGAATCAATAATTGGTGCAATCTGTATCTTCTTGTGAAACAACGCAGATTCATCGTGTTTTAACCACCGAATTATTCCAACAAGATAATAGCAGAATAACTACGCCGTTATTTAAAAACAACTTATATTTATCGCGTTTCTTCATCCAATCGCTTTTCAGTTATGGGGCCCACACATGGTCATGTAGTCGCATTTAATATTCTAACGATACGAATATTCCACGACCAAACGAATATTCCCAAGCGATAATGAATATTTTATAACCACTTGCTTATTTTGAAATATTTGCATATTTAACCCTTAACTATCCACATTAATCAAATCAACCCTTACTATTTCAAAATAATAAATAATGGAAATTCCTTTTATTTAAAAATTTCTGGTCTTACATGAATAGTCTTAGTATCGTGAATAAGTAACTCAACACCAAAAGATAGAAATTCCACAAAACATCTTCACGCTTACATGAATAGTACTTCGTGAATAAGTAACTCGTGAATAGTAACTCATGAATAGTAACTCATGAATAGTAACCCCAGAACATGAAAAAGTTCCAAATTTGATAAAAAGTTCCAACTAATATTTCAAAGATAATGATATTGAAGAAATAATATCATTTGAGAAGAAATTAACATCCCTTACCTCGAAAGATTAGTACTTAAATTTGGAATCTACCGTATAGTCTTTGAAGGGAACTTGCACCGTCTAACAATACTCAAAGTATACTCAAAATACTCACAAGAATACGCCGATAATATAGAGAGAAAACTTGATTTAAATGTGATTTTCAATTCTAACCTAAAGCACCTATTTATAGGAAAATGCTTTAGAACACCAAAAGCGAAAAATTTAATATAATATTAATATATATTAAGATTTCTACGCCCACCTTCCTAGATCTGATCTCAGCTCATTATGCACATGTTGTAGCCCACAAAACAAACAAAAAAAACGTTTTTATTATTTAAAATATTTTAAACTTCCAAAATCAATTATTTGAGCTTGAACTTCAATAATTCATAATAAATAGCCCTTCTATCAGAAAATTTGAATCTCATGAGTTTTATAGGAAATTCAATTCTCTACAACTTTGCAGAAGAAAGTTTTCTAAATTCCAAACAGAAATTGACCGAAATCCACAAACGGGGATTTCTGTGCTATAATCAAATTTCGATCAATAAATGGGGTCCAATGACATGTTTAACATGTTTTAAACATTTATTGCAACAAAAATACTCTTCCTCCTCGTATACTCATATATCCCACATTTGTTGTAAAAATATCACCATTATTATATTATTAAAATATAATAATATATTTAAAAGAATTATTTTATCAGAAAAAGATAAAATTTCAATTTTCAACAATTGTCACATTAAAATTTTTCTCCATCTATATCCACATAAAATCAATATTTTCCTCATCATATGAATCAATAATTAATTATTCACAAATAATATTACATAATCACAATATTGATGACCAGCGCCTCTCAGGAAAGAGGGGCTTTCCAATAAGAATTTCTTCTTCTTGGGCGGCGCAATTAGGTGACCAAACCTCTCCTTAGACAGAACTTTCTAGACATTGCCAATAATGTTATCTAATAATATTATTCAGATAATATGAATTATTGCTTCGATAATGAAAAATACTGTGTAATGACAATTATTGAAACAACAGCAATATAAAATATCAACGCAGCAATTATTAACTCAATAAAATACTGAACAGTAATTACTGTGACCATTATTGAGTAGTGCCTTCTTACGTAAGAATCAACAATTGGTGCAATACCGTGTGCTACTGTGTTTTAACCACCGGGTATTTTAACAAGATAATAACAGTATAACAACTCTGTAGATTATTTTTAAACCACTTATATTTGTCGTTTTCTTCATCCAATCGCTTTCAAGTTATGGGGCCCACACATGGTCACATTGCAGTCGTTTAATATTCCCAACAAGATCTAATATTCCACGACCAAACGAATATTCCCCGACAACAATGAATATTTTATAACCACTTGCTTATTTTGAAGTATTTGTGTATTTTACCCCTAACTATCCACATTAATCACATCAACCCTTACTATTTCAAAATAATAAATAGAGAAAATTAAATTTCATTAATAATAAGTTAGGGTCTTACAACCTCCCCTCCTTATGAAATTTCGTCCTCGAAATTGACTTACGTACCTGGTGTTTCGAAAAGGTGAGGATACCTCGCTTTCATTTCCGTTTCCAATTCCCGTGTCATTTCCTATATAGCATGATTCCTCCACAAAACTTTAACTTGTGGTATGACCTTTCTTGGCGTAGGACATGCTCTTTCCTATCCAAGATCTTGACAGTACTTCCTCATATACGTTAAGTCTTCTACTATTTCGTCCGGGTTCTAATTCTATAACATGGTTCGGGTCTTTCACATATTTACGAAATCTGGATATGTGAAACACATTATGAACACGAGACATACTTGGAGGTAACGCAAGTCTATAGGCTACATTTCCTACTTGGTCAATAATTTGAAATGGACCAATAAATCGTGGATTGAGCTTTCCTCTCTTCCCAAATCTTGTAACTCCTTCCATGGAGCAACTCATGATAATACATGATCCCCACACTAAATTCCACGTCCTTTCGATGAAGATCCGCATAACTCTTTTGTCGATCTTGTCTTGCTTTGTATCGTTGTCGAATTATTTGGATCTTTTCCGTAGTCATACGTACCAACTCGGGTCCCAACAGTGTTGCTTCACCCACCTCGTCCCAACATACTGGAGAGCGACACTTTCGTCCATATAATGCTTCAAATGGAGCTACACCTATACTTGCCTGATAACTGTTGTTGTAGGAGAATTCCACCAATGGTAAATACTTATCCTAACCGCCTTTTGAAGTCTAGGACACGAGTCTTAATAAATCTTCAAGAGTTTGAATAGTCCTTTCGATTGTCCGTCTGTTTGAGGATGGTATGCGAAATCAATCGTAAATCCGTGCCATAGCTTTTTGCAAGCTAACCCAAAATCTTGAAGTGAATCTTGGGTCACGATCCAAAACTATGGATACGGGCATGCCATGCAACCTCACAATCTCATTCACGTATATACTAGCAAGACGTTCAAGTGAATAAGTTTCCGTGTCGGCAAGAAATGAAGCGAGACTTGGTTAATCTATCAACAATAACCCAAATAGCATTGATGCCCCGAGAAACCGTAGGAAGACCAAGAATTGAAATCCATGGTAATGTGTTCCCACTTCCATTTTGAAATCTGAAGTGGTTGCAACGGACCCTTAGGTACTAGATGCTCTCGCCTTTACACGTTGACAAGTTAAACACATTGAGATAAACTTTGCAATCTCTCTCTTCATATTGTTCCACCAAAATGTATGTCGAAGATCACGATACATTTTAGTACTTGCGGGATGGATTGCAAATGGTGTATTGTGTGCCTCCATCATAATCTTGTACTTCAA
This sequence comes from Panax quinquefolius, assembly GCA_020205615.1. Classification (NCBI taxonomy): domain Eukaryota; kingdom Viridiplantae; phylum Streptophyta; class Magnoliopsida; order Apiales; family Araliaceae; genus Panax; species Panax quinquefolius. The sequence continues at coordinate 11,937,022 of CM035155.1, read as the reverse complement.
ATCGAGTCGTTAGGAACACAAAGTCTAGAGTGGACTCAAGTATTCCTTCTTCATCAATTCTCGCTTCGAATAGCTTCTTGTACTTTCTTTCTTCATCATCGCGCATTTCAAGGTCGGTGGCTTGAGCAACCTTAACTTTTCTATTAAAGTTGGCTCTATCGATACTTGACATCATCGCACTTTCGTTCACGCATATGATCTTCTACTCAACGCGTCGACTACCACGTTCGCTTTTTCGGGATGGTATTGAATAGTGTGGTCGTAGTCTTTCAATAGCTCGAGCCAACGTCGCTACCGCATGTTGAGTTCTTTTGAGTGAAGAAATATTTAAGGCTTTTATGGTCCGAATATATCTCCACTTTCTCCCCATATAGATAGTGCCTCCATATCTTTAAGCGCAAACGATCACGCTTGACTCTAGATCATGAGTAGGATAATTCCTCTCATACTCTTTAAGTTGTCGCGAGGCATAAAGGCTATGACTTTCCCACGTTGCATGAGAACACATCCTAACCCTTTGCACGAAGCATCATCAGAGATAACAAATCCATCCGAACCCGGATGGTATTGTTAGAACAGTCTTAAAATAAGTCTCCTCTTAAGCTCTTGGAAACTTTTCTCGCATTCTTCGCTCCAAACAAATTTTGTATCCTTCCGAGTTAGGCGAGTTAATGGAGTAGCGATTCGAGAAAACCCTTCCACGAATCTCCGATAATAACCAATTAAGCCCAAAAAGCTACGTGCTTGATCCATCGACTTGGTTGCTCCCAACTTTGTATTGCTTCAATCTTCACGGATCAACAGATACTCCATGTTTCGACACCATCGTGCCCAAGGAATGCTACTTCCTCAAGCCGAACTCGCGCATTTCTTTAATTTGGCATATAGTTTGTTTTCACGAAGCCTTTGGAGTACCGAATTCAAATGGTGCTCATGATCTTCACGACTTTTGGAATATATAAGGATGTCATCAATAAAGACAACAACAAACCGATCCAAATATTCCTTGAATACTCGGTTCATCATATCCATGAATGCAAAGAGCATTAGTCGGTCCGAAAGACATGACTAAGAATTCATAATGCCCGTCATCGAGTTCTAAAGGCGATCTTTGGAATATCCTCGGTTCTAATCTTCACCGATGATATCCGAGCGAAGATCGATTTTTGAAAAGAATTGTGCCTTGCAATTTGGTCAAACAAGTCATCAATACGAGGTAGAGGATACCTATTCTTGATGGTGACATGGTTCAATTCCCCGATAGTCAATACAAAAGTCGCATACTCCCGCTCTTTCTTCTTTACAAATAAAACAGAGCACCCCAAGGAGATGTACTAGGGGCGAATGAAACCGATGTCCAACAATTTCTGTAGTAGTTGGACCTTTAACTCCCTCAAGTTCAATAGGAGCCATTCGATATGGGGTTTTAGAAATGGGCTTTGTACTCGTGTTCAAGATCAATAAAGAATTCAACTTCACGTTCTAGGGTAGGCCGAAGAAGTTCTTGAAATCGTCGGAAAAGTCAATAACAACAGAATATTATTCAAATTTGGCGTGTCTTTATTCAAATCCATAACATGGGCTTAGAAAGCTTGACATCCGCTTTTCAATAAACGAATAGCTTTATGATTAGATATGACGGTGATTGATTTTAATGGTTTAGTTGCTTGAATTACGCATAACAAAGTTGGTTAGAATATGAAAACTAACAACCTTACGAAAATAATCAATTTTGGCATGATGAGTAGTTAACCAATCAATCCTAAAATCACATCAAAAGCAAGTATCTTTAAAGAGATAAGGTCAATGGGTAAGGTGATGGTGCCAACTTGAATCAAACAAGATTTATAAACGATGGATGTGATGAAAGTTTCTCCTAACGGAGTTTCCACAGATAGGTCAAAGTCTAATTTCTCCGGAGTCAAGTTTAAACGTTGAGCACATGCAGGAGAGATAAATGAATGGGTAAAGACCCGTATAAGTAAGGTATGAACTTGCAAGAATTTATAAATAGCTTACCCGTGATCACCTCGTTTGGGTTCCTCGCATTATGACTAGTCACAACAAACGTTCTTCCGAAATTGTTGACTTTGACTTTTACGATGATCTTTTGAGTCACCGTCCCACTGAACTAGGTTTCGCTCATCGTATAATCTCGGCGATATGTCCTTCCTTTCCACAATTATAGCATACCTTGAACTGTTGTGGCCAATTTGACCGATATGTCCCTCTTTTCGCATTTGTAACATATGACCGGTGGTCGTTCTCCTCCTTAGAACCGATTCTTTACTTAAGACCTTTGTCGTCTTCACATAATTCGTTGTTAAATCTCCTCTTTTTAAAATCTCCTCCCACTCGCTTCTTCTATTTTCATGGCCATGATTACCACCAGTGGGTTACCATTTCTGTCCGTGTTTTCTTTCTCCGCAGTTATCATTATTCTGTTGACTGCTATCTCCGATACGATCCTGGTTGTGGTCCTCGGTTGATCTGTACTCGTTATCTCGCTTCTAATAATTGAGCCATGTTTACAACATCCGAATAAAGAGAAAATTTATGAGAAATGAGATATCGACGACGCTTGGGTTTCAAACCTCTAAGAAACATCCGCGTCATCGTTCCTCATTCTCCACCAAATGAGGTGCAAACTCGGATAACTCTGCAAACTTTGTCTCGTATTGAGACACCGCTCGTGTTGTTTTGCTCTAATCGATGAACTCCACTTCCTTCATATACGAACACTTTCGGAAAGTATTTGTCATTAAATAGTTTCAAACGCCTCCCAAGACATCTTTGAGTGCGGTTTGGATGGAGTACGCTTCCTGAGACTCCCACCAAGAGATCGCCTCGCCACGGAACATAAAGGTGGCGAATGGAACCTTTGTTCTCCGTGCATCCCAAGACATCGAATATCTTGGTAATTTGCTTGACCCATGTTTCCGCCGTGATCGGATCTGCTTTCCCTTAAATTCAGTGGTCCCAACTATTTGAATCGCTTGGGCAGTGACAACCCGTGAATTGCTATCATTTCCTCCCCGTATTTTGAACACGAGTCTCCCTCATCGATTTTGCATGAATCGTAAAAACTTCTAAACATCCCCTCGTTCATCATCTCTCGATTGGTGTTGTTCACAGGAGGAACATTGCCAACTGTTGCACGCGTTCTCCTCGTTGGTGAGTAGTCACAAGGCGTCTCCACGGTCTCATTTCCATTGTTAATATTCTCAAATTAGACATTCTCAAATCACCGCCATAAAACAATGGTTAATTAAGAAATCAATATATCACATAAAATCCTTATATCTTGACCAACTAAAAAATAAGCTTAGTAGGACACACTAGCGAAGAATTTACTCGCCTCTCCCTCCTAGTTCTATTCCCCGATCTCCGCCAGAGATTATATCCTAAGCTCGATACCAACCTGTGGCGCCCCCAAAATAGGTATACATCACCTATTCGAGTTGTCAATACATGGTACGTAAACAACTACAACTTTATTATTACAACCAGTAAAAGCGTGAGTTTGAATACAAATATTATCTTCTAGACAATATCTATACTCAAATAAATCCTCATCACATTTATTGATACATTATTTTACAAAATGGTGAGGACTACTAAACAATTTTTTCTAAAACCTTCATTCCATACCCCACTCGTACTCGCTATATTCTCCTCCTCGAGAAGAAAAATGGAACAAAAAGAAAAGGGTGAGCTCAACTAGCCCAAAGAAAGAATATTATAACTAAAATAATATACAACAAATTATCGTTAGTCTTCAACGGGAAAAATCTAATAGAATACAATAGACAACAAATTTTAAATCAATATTCGCAATGAAATAATAATTCATTAGAAGAGTTAAGTAGAGAATGCAAACTACTATCTTCTATGTATGAATTTAAAAGTTCATCGCTCATCTTTTATCCTCGTAACATCAATCAATATACATCCGAATCAAATATTCATCTTTGCACTACAGTGCCAAAGATATTCATCACCAGTTAGTCATGTTCATCTAAACACTGCTCATCTTTGCACTACGACCAAAAGATATTCTTCAGAAATCATTCATCTTTTGCACTACACAGGCCAAAGATATTCAATAATATCATCATTTAAGATCGAGGATGATGAAAAATATTTTAAAAGAAACGAATCCAAAGTGAAACAAAATGACAAGGATTAAGGATTAAGGATTAGTACTTTGTTTTATCCACGTCCAAAATACCTCAAAAATAATCACAAAGTGGTGTAAAATTCAAGAATGATCAAAACATGGATACAATCAAAGCTAGTATCTAGAATAGATATTTTGGACGAAAAAGAAAATTTTTCATTTTTCATGAATAGTGCAGATGATTCGTGAATAGTGTCGTATATCGTGAATAGTGCCGTATACGTGAATAAGAACTCAGACACCAAAAGATAGAAATTCCACAAAAACATCTTCACGCTTACATGAATAGTACTCGTGAATAGTAACTCGTGAATAAGTAACTCATGAATAGTAACTCATGAATAGTAACCCCGATATGAAAAAGTTCCAAATTTGATAAAAAGTTCCAACCAATATTTCAAAGATAATGATATTGAAGAAATAATATCATTTGAGAAGAAATTAACATCCTTACCTCGAAAGATTAAGACTTCTAAATTTGGAATACCGGTTATAGTCTTTGAAGGAACTTGCACCGCCTAACAATACTCAAAGTATACTCAAAATACTCACAAGAATACGCTCGATAATATAGAGAGAGAAAACTTGAGTTTAAATGTGATTTTCAATTCTAACCTAAAGACCCTATTTATAGGAAAATGCTTAGAACACCAAAGCGAAAAATTTAATATAATATTAATATATATTAAGATTTCTACGCCCACCTTCCTAGATCTGATCTCAGCTCATTATGCACATGTTGTAGCCCACAAAACAAACAAAAAAACGTTTTTATTATTTAAAATATTTTAAACTTCCAAAAATCAATTATTTGAAGCTTGAACTTCAATAATTCATAATAAATAGCCCTTCTATCAGAAAATTTGAATCTCATGAGTTTTTATAGGAAATTCAATTCTCTACAACTTTGCAGAAGAAAGTTTTTCTAAATTCCAAACAGAAATTGACCAAAATCCACAAACGGGATTTTACAAAGCTATAATCAAATTTCAAATAATAAATGGGGTCCACTGACATGTTTAACATGTTTTAAACATTTATTGCAACAAAAATACTCTTCCTCCTCAGATACTCATATATCCCACATTACGTTGTAAAAATATCACCATTATTATATTATTAAAATATAATAATATATTTAAAAGAATTATTTTATCGAGAAAAGATAAAATTTCAATTTTCAACAATTGTCACATTAAAATTTTTCTCCATCTATATCCACATAAAATCAATATTTTCCTCATCATATGAATCAATAATTAATTATTCACAAATAATATTACGAGAATCACAATATTGACAACCAGTGCGGTTCTCAGAAAGAGGGGCTTTCCAATAAGAATTTCTTCTTCTTGGTAGCGCAATTAGGTGACCAAACCTCTCCTTAGATGAACTTTCTAGACATTGCCAATAATGTTATCTAATAATATTATTCGGATAATATGAATTATTGCTTCGATAATGAAAAATACGTGTAATGACAATTATCAAAACAATGAAGAATATAAAATATCAACGCAGCAATTATTAACTCAATAAAATCTTTGAATAAATAATTACACATGACCATTATTGAGTAGTGCCTTCTTACGTAAGAATCAACAATTGGTGCAATACTGGTAATAACTCTTGTGTTTTAACCACGGTATTATTTTAACAAGATATTAATCTATGAATATTCACGCTGTAGTTATTTTAAACCACTTATATTTGTCGCTTTCTTCATCCAATCGCTTTCGTTATGGGGCCATACACATGGTTGCTTGTCAATATTTAATATTCCCACAAAGATATCGAATATTCCACGACCAAACGAATATTCCCTAAGAACAATGAATATTTTATAACCACTTGCTTATTTTTGAAGTATTTGCGTATTTTACCCCTAACTATCCACATTAATCACATCAACCCTTACTATTTCAAAATAATAAATAGAGAAAATTAAATTTCATTAATAATAAGTTGGGGTCTTACAAGTGGCATACCCTATACATAACCTGTATACGCGGCATACCCTATACTTGGTGAAATCCTTATGTTATTCCATTCTTATTTATTCTCATTGGAATAACTTTGTATATCTGAATCCCCTATACTTGGTGATCTTTTTCATTATTCCATTCTTTATTATTACATTGGAATATCCTCGTGCGTGTGTTTTACACCGGACCTGGTTCCATTGTTTATTATTCCACATTTATTATTCTGTTGGAATATCTTGTCGGTTAATGTTTAACAACGGACTTCGGTTCCATTGTGTATTATTTCGCATTTATTATTCTCGTTGAACATCCCAGCCGGTGTGAATTTCACCCCACTTTGGTTCCGTTATTATTATTACTGTTTGGAATAACTTTGTCTGTCTGAAGCACCGCATGTATATGGTGATTTTTGTTGTTATTCCATTCCTTATTATTCTGTTTGGAACATCATATTTTGTGAATTTCACCCACCGGTTCCGTTGTTATTATTCTCGTTGGAATAACTCGCTCGTCTGTGCAACCGCATGCATGGTGATATCTTTTGTTATTCCATTCGGTATTATACTCAGTTGATTAAAATTTTGACATCTATACTCCATGAAATTAGTGGAATATCCTTGATATTTGCGCTTCATCCAGTATCTTTTCATGGAAATATTCTTCTGAGCATTCTTGAATTTTACTCTACAAAGAAGTATCATGTTGACAATTTGGACGTTATTGGTTCTTGGATAAATTAATTCTTGAACTTGTTTTATTGAATTATTATGTCATTGTCATCATCCTTATGTTATATTATGTTGAAAGTCATCTTTGGCTTACGTGCATAGATGGACTTAGTATGATTATGACCAGGAATCATTCTTGTATAATCATGACCCATTATAAATAATGTGATAAAAGTCCTCGGTGGCACGTAATGCATTGATGAATAGTTTTTGGTATGATTATGACCGGTGGTTTATTCGGTATAGTAATGACCATTGATGATTTAATGAAAATCCTTGACCATGTAATACGGGGATGATTAGATGTGGTGGTTTATTTATTGTCGAGTCTCAAATGATAAAAATTGATGAAAACCTTTTAAAACATAAAAGATAGTAGACTTTATTCTCTACTGACTCTTTTAATGGATTGCATATTCACCGCAGCTTAAACTTGATGTCTATTGTATATTATCAGTTTAACATTGTTGAAGACTAATGATAATTTATTCTGTATTATCTTAGTCATAATATTTCTTACTGGGCTAGTTGAGCTCACCCTTTCCATCACTATTCTCTTCAGGAAATGAGAATATAGCTGGAACGAGTCGGGGAATAGAGTGACGGTCCAGACGATAGCATTAGTAGTCCTTACTATTCTGCAAAATAGTGTGATAATAAATGTAATGAGGACTCTATTTGAGAGTGGATATTGTCTAGAAGACAATATTTCTGTTTAAACTCTCAGTTATGTTTCATCGTATTGTACACGACAGTTGTATTATTATGTTGTATTTGATTTTTGTACCATTTATTTGGCGACTCAAAATGGGTGATGTATACCTATTTTTGGGGCGACACATTGTCGCTCTACTTTGCAACTATATGGTTGAAAAGTTTTATCATCTACCATATGTTCTAAATCTACGATTTATTCTTGATGAAGGCTATTGATAATTTAATTATCTTTAGTCATAATATTCTTTATTGAGCTAGTTGTGCTCACCCTTTTTGCTTCACAATTCCTTTCGTAATAAGAGTGTTCTTAGGGTTGAAGCGGGGATAATAGGGGAATAGAATGTGGTCTATAGTATTTGAGGAGGTTCTCCCTAAATAGTATGGAAATAATTTTATTGAGAACTTTAGATAAGTGTGTCGTATTGTATACGTCATTTGATATTTAATTTTGGTGAACCGAATAGGGTGAGGTGAACCCAACTTTGAAAAGGTGTTTTGCCACTATCATACAAGATGTCTAATGACATGCAACCTCGTGTTATCATAAGACAGGGTTGGCACATCCACTTGCTGAGTATATCTACGAACACTACCTATATGACCTTGGAGTTTGGTTGAAACATAATGCTCAAATGGAGACAGTGGAGATAGTTATATGTCAAGAGAAGACTCACCATTTGAAAGAACATGATAGTAATCTTCTCTGGGGTCTATTGGATCAACCAAGGATAATTCTTTGGACATATGATATCTATCATAACTTCGATTCATGGCCTCCTATGTACGAAGCTTTCCTTGAGCACTTCCCAAAGTTTTTAATTTCTAAAACAGTTATTAACTGAACTTTTATGTAATGTATCAATGTGAGGTGTTGTCCATAGTTGGGACATGAGTTACAGTTGGTATTAAAACTCACAGTATATGCGTTGTGGTATTTTGCACGACAATTGTAGTAATAAAGTTGTAGTTATTTTCTGTACCATGTATTTGGCGACTCAGAATAGGTTGGATGGATTGGACCTATTTTGGGGGCGTCATAAATATCCACACTCAATGGAGTCCTCATTACATTTATTGTCACACTATTTAACAGAATAATGAGGACTACTAATGCTATCATCCGGATGATCACTCCGCTTCCCATTAGTCCCTACGTTCTTATTTCTGAAGAAACGATTGAAAGAAAGGGTGAGCTCAACTAGCCCAGTAAGAAATATTATGACTAAGATAATACTGAATAAATTATCCTTACCCTTCAACAGTATAACAACTGACATAATATAATAGACAACAAGTTTTAGATCAACAACTGCAGCGGGATAAGCAATCCATTAGAAGAGTCAAGTAGAGCATAAAACCTACTATCTTCTATGATTTAAAAAAAATATTCATCAACTTTATCGCTGAGACTCAGCTTAATAAATAAACCACATCATCCTTGCACCACGGCCAAGGATATTCATGAAATCATCAAGGGTCATGATTATATCGAATAATCCCTGGTCATAATCATACCAACAGCTATCCACCAATGAGCTACAGGCCAATGAGGACTTTTACCACATCATTCGTTACATTATGATCATGATTATACCAAATAATCCTTGGTCATAATCATACCAAGTCCATCTCTGCACGTAAGCCAAAGATGACTTTCATCACAATATAAGCATGAGGATGATGACAATAATATAAGCATTAATCAAACGAAAATAAGGATAAATATTAAAGACTTTAAATTTATCCAAATATTATCTATCACTTAAATAACTCATAATCTAATATTGTTAATATTATAATAATATTTTAATCACTTCTTAAACTTATAAATAATTTAATTTAATTGTTTACACTTTACCAAATAATGCATTTAATCATTCAAAATGTCATACTCATAAGATTTCATCACCAATGATCAAATCACTCATCAAAAATCAAGATATACCTTATATAGGATTTATGAGCCCTAAAATCCTATTTACTAATTCTTCAACTTCACATAACATATTTAACTCATATGTTTGTAACTAAACTATTTTCATGAAAAATTACCAAATCAACTTATTATTTTTCTATCCTTTGTCCAAACACATATACATATATTTCATACACAACAAGTATTTTTTTATAATTTTTCAACTCCCTTAAGTATTTTACAAAAATCAATTTCTAATTAATTCCTTAAGAAATTAGCTACCTCAAGTTTAACTTCAGAAATTCCCAAATCTTGTCAGGATCTTACACATGTTAACGTGAGCTTCCAGTTTAAATTTCATGGTCATCGGAGTTATAGAACTCCGGTTATAGCGTTTTTCGTCGAAAAAACCTAAATATTGAAATAGTCATAACTTGCTCATTTTAAGCCGGACTGAGCTCATTTTTGGATAGGAGGTACTTTATACCATATATTTCTATGTCCCAAAAGGCCGGAATTTTTCTCACAAATTAAGTGGCCGAAACAACCCTTACAAAATTGTGGGCAGTAGTTTTTTCTCTTTTTTTCACTTTTTCATGCTTTGTTAAAAATAGTCCATACAAAAATCTACAACTCCTTTTTCAGTGATTCCACTTGGAGATGTTTGAAAACTTATCATAATATCCTCCCAAATTTTTCCAGAATTTTTGAATGTCCGAAAAATTACGAAACTGCAAATGGATTTTAACCCGTCATGCGGTAATTCACGCAAACAGATCATTTTCACAATTTAATAAGGAATGAATACGAAGGATCATTCACCATGCATGTAGTAATCAACATAGACAGGTTATTCCAACAGAATAATAAATAATGGAACCAGGTTAGGCGTAATACGCATCGACAGGATATTCCAACAGAATAATAAATAATGGAACCAATCGAGTAAATACGCAACAGGCATGATATTTTAACGTAATAATAAAGAATGGAATAACAACGAAATCATCATGCATGCGATAGACCACACGATGTGTTATTCCAATAGAATAATAAATAATAATGGAACCGTGTCAAAGTAATAATACGCACCGGCGATATTCCAATGAATAATAAAGAATGGAATAACAACGAAATCACCATGCATGCGATAGAATCGAATGATGTTTATTCTAATGAATAATAAATAATGGAACCACGTCGAGCGTAATACGCACCGTACGTGATATTCCAACGAGAATAATAAAAAATGAAATAACAGAAGAATTTCACCATGTATGCGGTACTTCGCATAGACAGGTTATTCCAATAGAATAATAAGGAATGGAATAACAATAGCTCTCTTCATGACTATGAATGAAATAATACCCCTACCTTAGAATAAAGCTGGAAACTGGAATAGAGAGGTAGCAGACTTCTCTTCTTCTTTCTCTCTATAATTTCTCTCTATAATAATTGCTCTATAGCTTTAGTGAATTGGTGAGAAATGAAGGAAGAATGATCTTCTATTTATAGGAAAATATAGTTTCGATAATTGTACGTTTTGGGCCTCAAAAAATTACAGTACAATACCTCCAACTTTTCTTTCATTTTTAATTTAGTCCTGCAAGTATTATCAAACTTCAACCACATCCCCTAATAGTAAATGTCAGGAATAAGTATGTGAATGATATTCCTATGTACATATGATTTGATTATGATATATATATATATATATATGAATGAATATGCAAGTATGCTTGCATTAAGAAAAGTTGTAAAGTCCTTTGATAGATAATAGAAACATATGTACAAGGACTTAGAATGAATTGATCAAATGTGTTAGGTTGATCCTACATAAGCAAAACAACTTTGTAAAGTCCTTAAAAAGAAATGATGTACAAGGACTATAAATATAGTAAGATCAAACATGTTAGGTTGATCTTATGATGTAATAGATAGGCTTGTCTGATCGTTGAGCCTTTGCACTGTAAATCATAGTCGCGCCAGAAAGTCGAGGAAAACTCGAGAGCTATCGATGCGGAATCGTAGATACGCAAAATAGTAGATCTCGAGTTCGTGAACTTCCGGGAGAGACGAGGAAGGATCAGATGGTGTCAAGGAGGAGAAATTCCTCGGTAGTAGTCTGCCGAGGAAGTCATGTTTCGAATCGTAGAGACGACCGCCACGAGCCAATCGAGCATCTGCCAAAGCCAATTCAAAAATCGTAGGCTGCACTCAGAATCATAGAGTCTACTGATCGTATCAAAGGCAGAGATCGTAGTCGAACAAGATCAGATGAAGACAACAAGAACAACGACAAAAATCGTAGTATCAAGATCGATCTCAAAGTTGTAGTGTCTGCGGTACCAAGTGAATCGTGAGTCGCAGAGCTAAGACCTTAACAGATGTGCTCACAAGGCCACAGTAGAATCGTAGAGCAAACACGATTCTCAACAATTGAGCACTCCCAGAATATCCAAAGGAATGAAACCTCTGATTGGTAATGCAAAGATACATCTCACATGAAGGAAGCTAGAGAGCACTCAACGAATGACATGTAATGTGACGCCCCCAAAATAGGTCCATTCCATCCAACCCATTCTGAGTCGCCAAATACATGGTACAAAAATAACTACAACTTTATTAATACATTTGTTGTGCAAAATACGACAACATATATACTGTGAGTTTAAATACAATTATTGTCTTCTAGACAATATACATACCCAAATAAATCTTCATCACAAATATTTATACATTATTTTATAAAAATGGTAAAGACTACTAAACAACTCTCTCTAGAACCTTCATTCCATACCCCGACTAGTACTTTCATTACATTCTCGCCTCCCGAGAAGAAAAAATGGAACAAAAAGGAAAAGGGTGAGCTCAACTAGCCCAGTAAAGAATATTATGACTAAGATAATATACAACAAATTATCGTTAGTCTTCAACAGGAAAAAATCTAATAGAATACAATAGACAACCAGGTTTTAAATCAACAATCGCAATGAAAACAACAATTCATTAGAAGAGTTAAGTAGAGAATGCAAACTACTATCTTCTATATATGAATTTAAAAGTTCATCGTCGATATTTTATCCTCAGAACATCAATCAATATATATACGGAATCAAATATTAATCTTTGCACTACAGGGCCAAAGATATTCATCGATTGGTCATGTTCATCTAAACACTGTTCATCTTTGCACTACGGCCAAAGATATTAATCGATTAATCATGTTCATCATAACACTGTTCATCTTTGCACTACGGGCCAAAGATATTCATCAAGAAATCATTCATCTTTGCACTACAGGCCAAAGATATTCAGTAATATCATCATTTAGGACTGAGGATGATGAAAAATATTTTAAAGGAAACGAATCCAGTGAAACAAAAGAACAAATATTAAGGATTCGTATTTTAAACAATCCAAGTTCAAAAATACTTCATAAGTAATCAAAGTGGAGTAAAATTCAAGAATGATCAAAACATGGATACAATCAAAGCTAGTATCTAGAATAGATATTTTGGACAAAAAGAAGAAATTTTATTTTTTGAATGAATAGTAATAAGATTCGTGAATAGTGCCGAGTATCGTGAATAGTAACTCCGACACCAAAAGATAGAAATTTCCCAAAAAAACATCATCACGCTTCATGAATAGTACTTTCGTGAATAGTAACTCGTGAATAGTAACTCGTGAATAGTAACTCATGAATAAGTAACCCCAGACATGAAAAAAGTTCCAAATTTGATAAAAATTTCCAACCAATATTTCTAAGCATAATGATATTGAAGAAATAATATCATTTTCGAATAAAATAACATCCCTTACCTCGAAAGACAAGATTTAGTTGAAACACAGGATATAGGCTATGACTTGAACTTGCATCGTATAGCAATACTCAAAGTATACTCAAAATACTCACAAGAATACGCTCGATAATATAGAGAGAGAAAACTTTAGTTTCTGGTGTAATTTTCAATTCTAACCTAAGCACCCTATTTATAGGAAAATGCTTAGAACACCAAAATAGAAAATTTAATATAATAATATTATATATATTACAAATTCTCTACGCACATTTTGACAACTGATTTCAGCTTATCTTGCACATGCTAGGGCTGCCCACAAAACAAAAAAAAACGTTTTTCCTATTTTAAATATTTTAAACTTCCAAAAATCAATTATTTCGGATCTTTGGAACTTCAATAATTTATAATAAATAGCCCTTTTATCAGAAAATTTGAATCTCGCAATTTTTTATAGGAAATTCAATTCTCTACAACTTTACAGAAGAAAGTTTTTCCAAATTTCAAATAAAAATTGACCGAAATCCATAAACGGGCGATTTTACAGGCTATAATCAAATTTCGGTCAATAATTGTGTCCACCAACACACAAAATATGTGTTAGACATTTAATGCCATAAAAATACTCTTCCTCCTCATATACTCATATATCCCACATTCATTGTAAAAATATCACCATTATTATATTATTAAAATATAATAATATATTTAAATGAATTATTTTATCGAGAAAAAGATAAAATTTCAATTTTCAACAATTGTCACTTTAAAATTTTCTCCATCTATATCCGCATAAAATTAATATTTTCCTCATCATATAAATCAATAATTAATTATTCACAAATAATATTACAGAATCACGATCTTCGGGCAACCAAAGTTCGTTCAGAAGAGGGGCTTTCGATAAGGATCTCTCTCATCTTGGCGCTTGCAATTAGGTGACCAAACCTCTCTCTTAGATGAACTTTCTAGACATTACCAATAATGTTATCCAATAATATTATTCAGGATAATATGAATTATTGCTCGATAATGGAAAATATGCGTAATGACAATTTATTGAAACAACGAGAATATAAAATATCAATGCAAAGAATTATTGAATCAATAAAATAAAATCTTTGAAGATTAATTCAGAATAATTATTGAGTAGTGCCTTCTTTACGTAAGAATCAATAATTGGTGCAATACCGCGAGCTACCGCTCAACAACGCGATTAATGTGTTTTAACCTCCGTATTCCAACAAGATAATCTTGGTAATAACTACGCAATTATTTATAAACAACTTATATTTGTCGTTTTCTTCATCCAATCGCTTTTTAGTTATGGGGCCCATAAAGATCGCATACTGGCAGCATTTAATATTCCACGACCAAACGAATATTCCCCGACAATAATGAATATTTTATAACCACTTGCTTATTCGAAATATTTGCGTATTTTACCCATAACTATCCACATTAATCAAATCAACCCTTACTATTTCAAAATAATAAATAGAGGAAAATAAATTTCATTTATTAATAATTTGGGGTCTTACATGTAAGCTAGTAGAAGATCTAAGCATCAACTCAATCATCATCCAGATTGAGTTGAAAAGCCATTCAAGGTAAAGTCTTCCACAAGATGATCATAAGAAGACTTCAGTAGCTAATTAAGGAAAGTCAGCATATGCAGTGGCTGTAAATAAGAAAGATGATAATGATTCCTGAAAGTAACCAGAATCGTAGTATTTGCCAAACAAAGAAGAAACTGATGGAGTATACACAAAGATACTGGCCAGCCTCTGAATAACAAGGCTAAAGTGATTAAGCATTTGGTCAGTCCATTGATGATAAGTGAACGGGAGATCACAAAGAGAAAGCGAGCTGGACACGCCACAAATCTGAAGTGTCTTGTTATTCAGAAGGGGCCAGAGTAAGAAGTCAAGCCATCGATTCGAGAAACAGTCGAGGCAAATAGAAGTGTTGAAGCACTGCACTAGAGAAGGAAGAGGTGTTCCACATTGGAGATCAAATAAACACTCTTCAAGATCGTAGTGTTAACTCCACAAGTCAAGAAGCAACAGTCAACAAGACACTACGATCAAGTCCAAGAAGATATGCATCAGAATCGTAGAGTGCGAACAACTGCAGATTGAGGCATTGGCAACGGCTCAATCTGAAGACTGATATTCGAATAGAGCTTATTGAGAGCATCGATGCAAAAGGAAAACCTCTGATTTAGAAATCAGAAGGAAAAAATAAAGTTGACTACCTGTTTGAGACATGAAAGTGACAATTCTAATGAGGTAGGTGAAACAGTAGACTGCAGTGTCAGAAAGTCAGAAAAAGGTGTTATGTCACATTTGCAGTCTGCACCAAATAACTCGAGATCTGCAAAGCAATTTGAATAGCTTTCAACGGCTACTTTCAAATGGGAAGATTGGGAAGGAGTATAAATCAACAGAGCTTCAAAGATCAAGAGTTGCTGATGATTGAAAAGTTGCAGAATCGTTGAGTTGGTGAATGCTATTGTTGACTCTACGAGTTCCACCAAAGATCAATAGAACAAGTCTCAGTGATAGTGAGACTACCAAGGTGGAAGTTGTAAGACCCCAAATTATTAATAAATGAAATTTATTTTCCTCTATTTATTATTTTGAAATATTAAGGGTTGATTTGATTAATGTGGATAGTTATGGGTAAAATACGCAAATATTTTGAATAAGCAAGTGCTTATAAAATATTCATTATTGTTTTGGTATTCGTTTGGTCGTGGAATATTCAGATCGCTTCTGGGAATATTCGTATTTACGCCAGCCTTGCTCTTTATGGGCCCCATAACGGAAAGCGATTGGATGAAGAAAACGACAAATATAAGTTATTTATAAATAACGGCGTAGTTTTTACCGTTAATACTGTTGGACTACCCGGTGGTTAAAACACACTAATACGTGTTGTTGAACAAGAAGACATTTGCAGTATTGCACCAATTATTGATTCTTACGTAAAAGGCACTACTCAATAATTGTTACGATAATTCTTACTCGCTCAAAGATTTTATTTTATTGATTCAATAATTGCTGCATTGATATTTTATATTACTGTTGTTTCAATAAATTGTCATTACATAGTATTTTCCATTATCGGAGCAATAATTCATATTATCTGAATAATATTATTGGATAACATTATTGGCAATGTCTAAAAAGTTCTGTCTAAGGAGAGGTTTGGTTACCTAATTGCTCGCCAATATAGGAGATCCTTATTGAAAGCCCCTCTTTCCTGCAGAACGGCACCGTTGCAAGATCTTGATTCTGTAATATTATTTGTGAATAATTAATTATTGATTTATATGATGAGGAAAATATTGATTTTATGTGGATATAGATGGAGAAAATTTTTAAAGTGACAATTGTTGAAAATTAATATTTTATCTTTTTCTGATAAAATAATTCATTTAAATATATTATTTTAATAATTAACGGTGATATTTTTATAATGAATGTGGGATATATGAGTATATGAGGAGGAAGAGTATTTTTGTGGCATTAAATGTTTAACACATATTTTGTGTGTTGGTGGACACAATTATTGAATCAAAATTTGATTATAAATGTAAAATCGCCTGCTTATGGATTTCGTCAATTTTTATTTGCAATTTGGAAAACTTTCTTCTCGCAAGTTGTAGAGAATTGAATTTCCTATAAAAATACGAGAGATTCAAATTTTCTAATAAAAGGGCTATTTATTATGAATTATTGAACTTCAAGTTCAAGTTCAAATAATTGATTTTTGAAAGTTTTAATTATTTTTATTTACAAAAACGTGTTTTTTTCATTTTGTTTCCCTCATTTAACATGTGATAGGATTTGAGTTCAGATGGTAAAAGCATGCGTATGAATTTTTGGAAAAATATAATAATATTATATTAAATTTTCTACTTTGGTGTTCTAAGCATTTTCCTATAAATAGGTGCTTAGGTTAGAATTGAAAATCACACCGTAAACTCAAGTTTTCTCTCTATATTATCGAATATTCTTGTGAGTATTTTGAGTATACTTTGAGTGTTGCTATACTATGGTGCAAGTTCAAGTTATAGCCTATATCCTGTTTCAACTAAAGTACTTGCCTTTTCGAGGTAAGGGATGTTATTTTATTCGAAAATGATATTATTTCTTCAATATCATTATGCCAAATATTGGTTGGAAATTTTTATCAAATTTGGAACTTTTTCATGTCTGGGTTACTATTCATGAGTTACTATTCACGAACTATTTACTTATTCATGAGTTACTTATTCACGAGTTACTATTCATGAGTTACTATTCACGAGTTACTATTCATGAGTACTATTCACGGTGAAGATGTTTTTTTGTGAAATTTCTATCTTTTGGTGTCTGAGTTACTATTTCACGATACTAGATTATTCACGATACTGAGACTATTCACTTAATACGGCACTATTCAATAAAAAAATGAAATTTCTTCTTTTTGTCCAAATATCTACTATGGATAGTAGCTTTGATTGTATCCATGTTTTGATCATTCTTGAATTTTACTCCACTCGATTACTTATGAAGTATTTTTGAACTTGATTGTTTAAAATACTAATCCTTAATATTTGTTCTTTTGTTTCACCGGATTCGCTTTTTTTAAAATATTTTTCATCATCCTCACCCCTAATGATGATATTACTAAATATCTTCGGCCTCAGAGTGCAAAGATGAATGATTTCTTGATGAATATCTTTGGCCAGTAGTGCAAAGATGAACAGTGTTGAGATGAACACGACCGATCGATTAATATCTTTGGCCCGTAGTAGTAAAGATGAACACGTGTTTAGATGAACATGACCAATCGATGAATATCTTTGCCTTTTAGTGCAAAGATGAATATTTGATTCTAGATATATATTGATTGATGTTACAGGATAAAATATCGACGATGAACTTTTAAATTCATATATAGAAGATAGTAGTTTGCATTCTCTACTTAACTCTTCTAATGAATTGTTGTTTCACCGCAGATTGTTGATTTAAAACCCGTCAGTCTATCAGATTCTATTAGATTTTTCCTCGTTGAAGACTAACGATAATTTGCTCTATGTTATCTTAGTCATAATGTTCTTTACCGGGCTAGTTGAGATCACTCTTTTCCTTGTTGTTCCATTTTTCTTCTCGTGAGGCTAGAATGTAAATGTACTAGTCTGGGTACGGAATGAAGGTTCTAGAGAGTTGTTTAAGAGTCCTCACTATTTTTGTAAAATAATATATCAATAATTGTGATGGGGATTTATTTATGCAGGTGGATATTGTCTAGAAGACAATAATTGTATTTAAACTCACAAGATATATGTTGTCGTATTTTGCACGACAAATGTATTAATATAGTTGTAGTTATTTCGCATCACGTATTTGGCACTCGTGAATGGGTTAGATGGAATGGACCTATTTTGGGGCGCCACAGCTTGGTAATGTAGCTTAGGATATGATCTCCATGAGATCGTGGAATAGAACTAGGAGGGAGAGACGAATAAATCCTTCGCTAAGTGTGTCCTACCTAAGCTTATTTGTTAGTTTGTCAAGATATAGGGATATTATGTGACATATTGATTTCCTTAATTAACCCTTGTTTTATGACAAAGATTTGAGAATGTCGATCGAGAATATTAACAAAGGAGTAAATGAGACCGTGGTGATGCCTCAGTACTTACCAACGAGGAGAACGCGTAAACAGATCGGGCAAACAAATGTACCTCCGTGAACAACAACACCACCGAGCAAATGATGAACGAGGGGATGTTTAGAAGCTTTTTGCGCTTCATGCAATTTCGCATTTGAGGAGACTCGTGTTCAATATACAGGAGGAAATGATAGCAATTCACGGGTGGTCACAGCCAAGCAGTTCAAAGAGTTGGGACCACCAGAATTCTGGGGAAAGCCGGATCCGATTAAGGCGGAAACATGGGTCAAACAAATTACCAAGATATTCGATGTCTTGGGATGCACGGAGGAACAGAAAGTTCCATTCGCTACTTTTATGTTCCGTGAACGTGAGGCAGACATCGGGTGGAAATCAGAAGCGTACCCATCCAAATTACGCACTCAAAGATGTCATGGGAGACGTTTGAAACAGTTCAATGAAAAGTACTTCCCCGAAAGTATTCACATCTATATAAAGGAAGTGGAGTTTATTAGATCGGAGCGAGAATAACATGACGGTGTCCCAAAGACGAGGCGAAGTTCACGGAGTTATCCAGTTTTGCACCTCATTTGGTGGAGAATGAGGAACGATGACGCGGATGTTTCGAGAGGTTTGAAACCCGGATACGCCAAGATCTCATTTCTCATAAATTTTCTCTATTTCAGATGTTGTCAACGTGGGCTCAAATGTTAGAGCGAGATAACGAAATGCGCTCAACCGAGGGACCATAACCGTAATTATATCAAGATAGCAAATTCATCGTAATAACGATAACCAAATGGAGAAAGAAAAATACTTGGACAAAGGCGGTAACCACTCGTGGTAATCGTGGCCATGAAAATAGAAAAGCGAGCCTGGGGAGGAGATTTTAAAAAGAGGAGATTCAACAACGACCATGCGAAGACGCCGGCCAAAGAGTAAATCGGTTCCAAGGGAGGAGAAAGACCACCGGTCATATATATGTTACAAATGCGAGAAAGAGGATATATCACCCCAAATGCCCACAACAGCTTTAAGGTATGCTATAATTGTGGAAAAGAAGGACATATCGCTTTCGAGATCAGACGATATCAAAACCCAAATCAGCGGGAATGGTGACTCAAAAGGATGTCCTAGAAAAGTCAAAGTCAACGGTTCTCGAAGAGTGTTTTGTCGTGACTCAATTAAAAAATGCGAGAACCCGAACGGTTAGCACCAAGTTAGTTAATTATAAATTCTTGCAAAGTTTATACCTTACTAGATACCCGCTTTCTACCCATTCTTTTATCTCTCTTGCTTTATGAACAACGTTTGAACTTGACTACGGAGAAATTAGACTTTGACCTATTTATGGAGACTCAGATTAGAGAAACTTTCATTACATCCATTGTTTAGAAATCTTGCTTGATTCAGTTGGCATTATCACATTACCCGTTAACCTTATTTCTATAGAGATATTTACTTTTGATGTGATTTTAAGGTTAACTACTCATCACGCCGAAATTGATTACTTTCGTAAGGTTGTTAGTTTTCATATTCCTAAGCAATCATTTATTCAATTCAAGCAATCAAACCATTGTAGTCAAACATTTTCATATCAAGCCATGAAGTCATTCGTTTATTACGGATGTCAAGTTTTCTTAGTCCATGTTATGGATTTGAATAAAGACACGCCGATTTGAATAATATTCTGTTGTTATTAATTTTCCTAACGTATTTCTGAAGAATTTCTTGGTTTACTCCCAAAGATCGATATTAAATTTTGTATCGACTTTGAACCCTAAGACAAAACTCATTTCTAAAATCTCATATCAAATGGCTCTATTGAACTTCGTGAGTTAAAATTCAACTATAAATTTGGTACCGAGCCTTTATCCGGTGACTTCCTTTGTGGAATGCACCAAGCTAGACTTCTCGATAGGGGACACCATATTCGTGTAATAGTAAACTGACAGGTGTCATTGTAACGTCTATCCAAGGTTGGGATATGAGTCACACTTGAGAACAACCTAAGTCAGAATCGAAATACGTAGCTTTCAGGCTTAGTTGGTTATTATCGGAGATTCGTTGAAGGATATTCTCGAATCGCTATTCCATTAACGCAAATTGACTCGTAGAGATACAAAATTCGAATGGAGCAAGGAATGTGGGAAGAGCTTGAAGAACTCAAGAGAGACTCATTTCAAAGACATGTTCGACCATGCCATCCTCGAAAAGTGAACGTGGTAGCTGACGTGTTGAGTAGAAGATTGTATACAAGTACGAGTACGATATTGTCAAAGACTCATTTCGTATAATTTACAAATAATAGAGATGGAGATGAAAACTCTAGGTACCCACGTGATGATATACGAGTACAATCAACTTTAATCGATAAAATTAAAGTTGTTCAAGATACACACCGGAGCTGATGAATTTGAAGAAGGAGGTGCAAGAAGTTTTTATTTCAAAAGCGAGAATCGGTGAGGTGAGGAAAGCTCAAACCTTCGATTTATTAATCCATTTGAAATTCTCGATCGAATAGGAACTGTGGCCTATAGACTCGTTTTATCGCCAAGTATGACGCATGTTCATAACGTTTTTTACGTATCGATGTTACGTAAATATGTGGACGACACGAACCAAGTCATTGAGTTAGAACCGGACGAGATAGACGAAGACTTAACGTACGAGGAGGTACCTGTCAAGATCTTGTAGAGGAAAGAACATGTCCTATGTACCGAGGTTATACCACAAGTTAAAGTTTTGTGGAGAAACCATGCTATTGAGGAATTGACCTGGGAGTTGGAAATGGAAATGAAAGCGAGGTATTCTCATCTTTTCAAACATCGTATCGTGACGTCCAATTTCGAGGACGAAATTTCATAAGGAGGGAGGTCAGAAGACCCCAAATTATTAATAAATGAAATTTATTTTCCTCTATTTATTATTTTGAAATAGTAAGGGTTAATTTGATTAATGTGGATAGTTATGGGTAAAATACGCAAAATATTTTGAATAAGAAAGTGGTTATAAAATATTCATTATTATTTGGGAATATTCGTTTGGTCGTGGAATATTCAATCGCTTTGTGGAATATTCGCATTTACCACGCCGCCTTTTGTGGGTCCCATAACGGAAAGCGATTGGATGAAGAAAACGACAAATATAAGTTGTTTATAAATAATCGGCGTAGTTTTTTACCGTTAATACTTATTGGAATACCTTTATGGGTTAAAACACACTAATACGCTGTGTTGAACAAGAAGACACACCAGTATTGCACCAATTATTGATTCTTACGTAAGAAGGCACTACTCAATAATTGTTACGGTAATTACTGCTCAAAGATTTTATTTTATTGATTCAATAATTCTTTGCATTGATATTTTATATTACCGTTGTTTTAATAAAGTGTCATTACATAGTATTTTCCATTATCTAGCAATAATTCATATTATCCGAATAATATTATTGGATAACATTATTGGCAATGTCTAGAAAGTTCATACAAGAAGAGGTTTGGTTACCTAATCAAGGCTACCAAGAAGGAGAGATCCTTATTGAAAAGCCCCTCTTTCTTTAGGACTACCGGTTGCCAAGATCTTGTGATTCTCAGTAATATTATTTGTGAATAATTAATTATTTATTTATATGATGAGGAAAATATAGATTTTATGTGGATATAGATGGAGAAAATTTTTAAAGTGACAATTGTTGAAAATTAATATTTTATCTTTTTCTAATAAAATAATTCATTTAAATATATTATTTTAATAATTAACTGTGATATTTTTATAATGAATGTGAGATATATGAGTATATGAGGAGGAAGAGTATATTTGTGGTATTAAATATTTAACACATATTTTGTGTGTTGGTGGACACAATTATTGACCGAAATTTGATTATAGCATGTAAAATCGACCGTTTATGAATTTCGGTCAATTTTTGTTTGCAATTTGGAAAAACTTTCTTCTGCAAAGTTGTAGAGAATTGAATTTCCTATAAAAATACGCGAGATTCAAATTTTCTAATAAAAGGGCTATTTATTATGAATTATTGAAGTTCCGAAATTCCGAAATAATTGATTTTTGAAAGTTTTAATTATTTTTATTTACAAAAACGTGTTTTTCATTTTGTTTCCCTCATTTAACATGTGATAGGGGCTGAGTTCAGATGGTAAAAGCATGCGTATGAAGTTTTGGAAAAATATAATAATATTATATTAAATTTTCTTTTGGTGTTCTAAAGCATTTTCCTATAAATAGGGTGCTTGGGTTAGAATTGAAAATCACACCGTAAATCAAGTTTTCTCTCTATATTATCGAGTTTATTCTTGTGAGTATTTTGAGTATACTTTGAGTGTTGCTATATACTGGTGCAAGTTCAAGTCATAGCCTATATCCGGATGTTTCAACTAAGTAAGTCTTGTCTTTTCGAGGTAAGGGATGTTATTTTATTCGAAAATGATATTATTTCTTCAATATCATTATGTCGAAATATTGGTTGGAAATTTTATCAAATTTGGAACTTTTTCATGTCGGGTTACTATTCATGAGTTACTATTCATGAGTTACTATTCACGAGTTACTATTCATGAAGTTACTATTCACGAGTTACTATTCACGAAAGTACTATTCATGAAGCGTGAAGATGTTTTTTTTTATGAAATTTCTATCTTTTGGTGTCTGAGTTACTATTCACGATACTGAGACTATTCACGATATCTGACTATTCACGAATACACTAGCACTATTCACCAAAAATAAAATTTCTTCTTTTTCCAAATATCTACTATGGATACTAGCTTTGATTGTATCCATGTTTTGATCATTCTTGAATTTTACTCCACTCGATTACTTATGAAGTATTTTTGAACTTGGATTGTTTAAAATATGAATCCTTAATATTTGTTCTTTTGTTTCAATCGGATTCGCTTTCCTTTAAAATATTTTTCATCATCCTCGGTCCTAAATGATGATATTACTGAATATCTATGGCCTGTAGTGTAAAGATGAATGATTTCTTGATGAATATCTTTGGCCCGTAGTGCAAAGATGAACAGGTGTTGAGATGAACATGACCGACTGATTAATATCTTTGGCCCGTAGTGCAAAGATGAACAGGTGTTTAGATGAACATGACTAATCGATGAATATCTTTGGCACAGTAGTGCAAAGATGAATATTTGATTCGAGATATATATTGATTGATGTTACAGGATAAAATATCGACGATGAACTTTTAAATTCATATATAGAAGATAGTAGTTTGTATTCTCTACTTAACTCTTCTAATGAATTGTTGTTTCATTGCATTGTTGATTTAAAAGCTGGTTGTCTATTGTATTCTATTAGATTTTTTCTGTTGAAGACTAACGATAATTTGCTCTATGTTATCTTAGTCATAATGTTCTTTTATTTGGGCTAGTTGAGCTCACCCTTTTCCTTGTTGTTCTATTTTTCTTCTCGGGAGGCGAGAATGTAGCGAGTACTTAGTCGGGTATGGAATGAAGGTTCTAGAGAGAGTTGTTTAGTAGTCCTCACCATTTTTGTAAAATAATGTATCAATAATTGTGATGGGGATTTATTTGCGTGTGGATATTGTCTAGAAGACAATAATTGTATTTAAACTCACAGTATATATGTTGTCGTATTTTGCACGACAAATATATTAATAAAGTTATAGTTATTTCTGTACCATGTATTTGGCGACTCAGAATGGGTTGGATGGAATGGACCTATTTTGGGGGCGTCACAGAAGTGAAGTAGCTTTGAAGAAGGACTCAAACAGATCAAAGCTTCCTTCAACAAAGATGAGAATGCCACTAAAGATGGCAGCCAAGCTGAAAGTCGATAAGGCCAAGAAGATAACATTCAGAAAAGTGGCTGAGTACAAAGAAGATCAAGAGAGCCACTCCACAAATCACCATGAACCTAAAGCTAAAACTGAACAAGTGCAGAACCATATCTGCAAAGTATTCAAGAAGGGTTCAGGAGTTGCTAATTCCAGACAAAGTCTATCAAAAGCACAGAGACTTAGCAAACCCAGATATGTTCTAGTCTAATAAACTCTACTTCCTTCATATGATGAATACTTTCTGAAAAGTACTTGTCATTGAACAGTTTCTGAAATCTTTCTCAAAACATGTTGAGTGCGGCTGGATGGGTACGCTTCACGGATTTCCACCAGTAATCTGCCTCTCCATGGAACATAAAGGTGGCGAATAGAACCTTCTGTTCCTCCGTGCATCCCAAGACATCGAATATCTTGGTAATTTGCTTGACCCACGTTTCTGCCTTTAATCGGATCGGGCTTTCCCGTAAATATGGTGGTCCCAACTCCTTAAACCGATTGGGTCAGGACAAACCTCGCGTTGCCATCATTTCCACCGTATTTTGTACACGAGTCTCTCAAATGCGATTTTGCATAAACTGCAAAAAGCTCCTAAACATTCCATCATTCATCGTTTGCTCGGTAGTGTTGTTTATAGGAGGAATATTGCCTCCTTGTTGCATGTTCTCCTGGTTTGTGACTAAAGGTTATTCCACAGTCTCATACACTCCATTGTTAACGTTCTCAACAGCCATTTTTAAATACTATCATAAAATAAGGCTTAATTAAACAAATTAACATATCACATAATATCCCAATATTATGATCGACCAACAAATAAGCTTAGATAGGACACATTAGCGAAGGATTTACTCATCTCTCCCCTCCTAGTTCTATTCCCCGATCTCCGCCAGAGACCATATCCCTAAGCTTTGATACCAACTGTGACACCCCCAAAATAGGTATACAACACCCATTCTGAGTCGCCAAATACATAGTACAGAAAGCAAACTATAACTTCAATAATACAATTGTCGTGCAAAATACGACAACACATACTGTGAGTTTAAATACAAATATTGTCTTCTAGACAATATCCACACTCAAATAAGTCCTCATTATAATTATTCATACACTATTTTACAGAAATAGTGAAGACTGCTAAAACATCTTTCTAGAACCATCACTCTATACCCCGACTAGATCCTGCTATGTTCTCACCTTCTGAGAAGAAAAATGGAACAAAAAGGAAAAGGGTGAGCTCAACTAGCCCAGTAAAGAATATTATGACTAAGATAATATACAACAAATTATCATTAGTCTTCAACAAGGAAAAATCGATGAGAGTACAATGCATAAACAAATTTTAGATCAACAACTGCAGTGAGAGCAAAGAATCCATTAGAAGAGTCACTTAGAGAATGAATTCTACTATCTTCTAAGATTTAAAAGTCCATCATCAATATTTTATCCCTGTAACATCAATCAATATACATCTTTAATCAAATATTCATCTTTGCACTACAGGCCAAAGATATTCATTTATATCACCAGTCGGTCATGTTCATCTCAACACCTGTTCATCTTTGCACTACGGGCCAAAGATATTCATCAGTTAATCATTCATCTTTGCACTACAGGCCAAAGATATTCAGTAATATCATTATTTAAGACTGAGGATGATGAAAAATATTTTAAAGAAAATGAATCCAGTGAGACAGAAGGACAAATATTAGGGATTCGTATAACAGTTTATCCAAGATCAATAATACTTCATAATAACCAATTGTGAAGTAGAATTCAAAAATAACGATCAAAACATGGATACAATCAAAGATAGTAGCCAAAATAGACATCTTGGACAAAAAAAAAATTATTTTTTGGTGAATAGTGTCGTATTCGTGAATAATGCCGTATACGTGAATAGTAACCCCGACACCAAAAAGGTAAAAATTCCATAATAAAATTCATAACAATATCTCAGCATAATGATATTGAAGAAAATAATATCATTTAAGAAGAAAATAACATCCCTTACCTTAAAATAACCGTACTTCTGACTGAATTTCGGATATAGTGCTGACAGAAACTTGCACCTTATAGCAACACTCAAAGTATCAAAATACTCACAAGAATACGCTCAATAATATAGAGAGAGAAAGAGAAAAAACTTGTTTCTGGTGTGATTTTCAATTCTAACTTAGCCCTTTATTTATAAAAAAATGTTAGAACGCCATAGGAGATTAAAATAATAAAATAATAATATTTTTATTTTTTCTCTATGCATGCCTAACCTTTGAAATTTGTAGCCAGCCACTTTTGAAAAATTTCCAGCAGCCCACATGTTGTTAAAATAAAAGTGGGTCCCACCTTATATTAATAAAAATCATTTTATTTTCCGAAACTTCAATAATTCATAGAAAATAGCTTGTTTATCAGAAAAATATGAATTTTATGTCCATTCTGCTTGAAATCGAATTCTCTACAACTTTGTAGCTTTGAGTTTTTCCAAATTCCAAACAGAAAATATCTGAAATCCACAAACGGGTGATTTTTAATACATCCACTCCAACAAAATACTGATAAAATACCTCAGCATTAATTCCTTCATTAATAACCACATAAAATAAATAGATCCATCATATATATCCACATCAAATAAATATTTCCTTATCATATAAATCAATAACTAATTATTCATAAATAATATTACAGAATCACAATTATGACAACCAGGCCGTTCCCAGGAAAGAGGAGGCTTTCCAATAAGGATTTCTCCTTACTGGCGCGCAATTAGATGACCAAACCTCTCCTTGACAAAACTTTCTAGACATTGCCAATAATGTTTATCTAATAATATTATTCAAATAATATGAATTATTGATCTGATAATGGAAAATACTGTGCAGTGACAATTATTAAAACAACAATAATATTAAATATCAACGCAGCAATTATTGAATCAATAAAATAAAATATTGAATAAAGAATTCATCAGAATAATTATTGAGTAGTGCCTTCTTACGTACGAATCAATAATTTAATAATACTGTGCAATACCGTGTGCTATTGTTCAACCACGCTTATTACTATATTTTAACCACCAGGTATTCCAACAGTGTTAACGATAACAACTACGTCGTTATTTATAAAAACTCATACTTTGTTGTTTTCTTCATCCGACAGTTATTCTGTTATGAGGCCCACAAATGGCTGCGCCGTCGTACGAATATTCCCCGACAACAAGAATATTCCACTACCAAATGAATATTCCCCGACAGAAATGAATATTTTACAACCACTTGCTTATTTTGCAAAATTTACACATTTCACCCATAACCAAAATATTATATAAATTTAACACCTTATTATTTCAAAATAATAATTGGAGGAAATTCGATTTTATTTATAAAAAGTTGGGGTCTTACAACCTCCCCTCCTTATGAAATTTCGTCCTCGAAATTGACGTACGTACCTGCTATTTCGAAAAGGTGAGGGTACCTCGCTTTCATTTCTGATTCCAACACCCAGGTCATTTCTTCAATAGCATGGTTTCTCCACAAAACCTTAACTTGTGGTATAACCTTTATGCGTAAGACATTCTCTTTCCTATCCAATATCTTGACAGGTACCTCCTCGTACGTTAAATCTTTGGCTATCTCGTCTGGTTCTAACGCAATAATGTGGTTCGGGTCGTCCACATATTTACGTAACATCAATATGTGAAAAACATTATGAACACGCGACATACTTAGCGTTAAGGCGAGTCTATAGGCCACAGTTCCTACTCGATCGAGGATTTTAAATAAATCGAATGTTTGAGCTTTCTTCTCTTCATTGACTCTTACTTCTAGAATAACGCCTTCTTACACCTTCTTCTTTATATTCATCAACTCCGGTGTGTAGCTTGAGCGGCTTTAATGTTATCGATTAAAGTCGATTCTACTCGTATATTTGACATCATTACGTGGGTCACTAGAGTCTTTAACTCTATTTCTATCATTTATAAATTATACAAAATAGGTCTTTGTGTTCAACAATATCGCACCCGTACTCGCGTACGATCCTTTACTCAATGCGTCAGATACCACGTTCGTTTTTCCAAGATGGTATAGTCAGAACAAGTGTCGAAATAAGTCACCTCTTGAGATCTTGGAAAATCTTCTCACATTCCTCGCTCCATACGAATTTTGTATTTTTCTGAGTCAGCTAAGTTAACAGAGTAGCGATTCAAGAAAATCCTTCCACGAATCTCCGATAATAACCAGCTAAGCCCAGAAAGCTAGATATTTCGATTACTGACTTAAGTTGCTCTTATATGTGATTCATATCTCAATCTTGGATTGCACGTCACAATGGCACCTATCGTTTTACCACCACACAAATATAGAGTTACCTACAGAGAGTCTGGCTTTGGTGCATTCCACAAAGGAAGTCACCAGATAGAGGCTCGGGTACCAACTTTTGTACTTGGGTTTTTAACTCCTGAAGTTCAATAGGAGCCATTTGATAAAAGATTTTAGAAATGGGTTTTGTACCGGGTTCAAAGTCGATACAAAATTTAATATCACACCCTGGGGGTAGGGCAGGAAATTCTTCAGGAAATACGTCAGAAAATTCACTAACAACAGAAATATTATTCAAATCTGATGTGTTTTTGTTCAAGTCCATAACATGGGCTAAGAAAGTTTGACATCCGTTTTTCAATAAACGAATGGCTTTATGGCTTGATTTAACAGTGACTAATTTTAGTGGTTTAGTTGCTTGAATTCGTATAACAGGTTGGTTAGGAATATGAAAACTAACAACCTTACGAAAATAATCAATTTTGGCATGATGAGTGGTTAACCAATCAATCCTTAAAATCACATCAAAAGCAAGTATCTTTAAAGAGATAAGATCAACGCAGTAATGTCATTGTGCTGACTTGGATTAAGCAAGATTTATAAACAATGTGGATGTGATAAAGGTTTCTCCTAATCTGAGTCTCCATAGATAAATCAAAGTCTAATTTCTCTGAGTCAAGTTTAAACGTTGAGCACAAGGTGAGAAATAAAAGAGTGAGTAGAAGAAATTAGATTCAATATGGTATAGATTTCGCAAGAATTTATAATTAACTAACCCGTGATACCTTCGTTCGGGTTCCTCACGTTTTGTGCAGTCACGACAAACGTTCTTCCAGAAACCGCCGACTTTGTTTTATCCGTATCCACCTTTGGTGCCACCGTCCCTGTGACGCCCCCAAAATAGGTGTACATCACCCATCTTGAGTCGCCAAATACATGATACTAAATTCAAATACAACTTGATTATACAACAGTCGTGTAAAATATGACAAAATACATGTTGTGAGTTTTAATACAAATATTGTCTTCTAGACAATATCCACTCTCAGAATAAGTCCCCATTACATTTATTATCACACAATTTAACATAATAGTGAGGACTACTAATACTTTCATCTGGTTCATCACTCCGTTCCCCGACTCGTCCCAGCTATATTCTCATTTCACAGAGAACGGTGAAAAGAAAGGGTGAGCTCAACTAGCCCAGTAAGAAATATTACGACTAAGATAATGCAGAATAAATTATCATTAGTCTTCAACAATGTTAAACTGATAAAATATAATAGACATCAAGTTTAACTGCAGCGGATCAAGCAATCCATTAAAAGAGTCAAGTAGAGAATAAAATCTACTATCTTTTATGATTTAAAAGGTTTTTATCACTTTTATCATTGGGACTCGACAAATAAATAATCCACATCATCCACGCACTACTGCCCAAGGATATTCATTAGTATCACGACCATAAATTATCCATGCACTACGGGCCAAGGATATTCGTGTATTCATCAATGGTCATGATCATGCCAACAATCGCCCATCAATGCCCTACGGACAATGAGGACTTTTACCACATCATTTGTAACATTACGGTCATGATTACAATCAATAATCCCGGTCATAATCATACCAAGTCCATCTATGCACTTTCTGAGTGCCACGGATGACTTTCAAAAAAAATATAAACATGAGGATGATGACAATGATATAAGAATTCAATAAAATAAGTTCACGAATTAATTTATTCAGGAACTAATAACGTCCAAATTGTCAACATGATCTTTGCTTTGTAGAGTAAAATTCAAGAATGCTTAGAAGAATATTTCCATGAAAGATCTTTGGATGAAGCGCAAATATCAAGGATATTCCACTAATTTCATAGAGTATAGAAGTCAAAACTTTAACCAACCGAGTATAATAAAGAATGGAATAACAAAAGAAATCACCATGCATGCGGTATTGCGATGACGAGTTATTCCAACCAATAATAAATAACGGAACTAGGTCGAGGCGTAATATGCACCGGCTGCGGATATTCCAATGTAATAATAAAGAATGGAATAACAA
Organism: Panax quinquefolius; assembly: GCA_020205615.1. Lineage (NCBI taxonomy): Eukaryota > Viridiplantae > Streptophyta > Magnoliopsida > Apiales > Araliaceae > Panax > Panax quinquefolius. The sequence goes on along the minus strand of CM035155.1, from coordinate 11,905,797 downwards.
CGAAATCACCATGCATGCGGTACTTTGCATGATTGAGGTTATTCTAACGAATAATAAATAACGGAATCAGTCCAACGAAAACGCATGCATGTGATATTCCAATGTAATAATAAAGATTTAAACTGTGTCCGGCGTAAAACGCATGCATGTGGATATTCCAACGAGAATAATAAAGATTTTAATTCAGTCCCATGAAAAGCGCTTGCATGTGGATGTTCCAATGTAATAATAAAGAATGGAGTAACAACGTAAATCACCAAGTATAGGGTGAAATCACGATATCTGAGTTATTCCAATGTAATATAAAGAATGGAATAATGAAGTTCTCTTCATGAATACAAAAGAAATAATACCACTTACCGTAAAAGAAACTTTGATATCGGAGTAGTGAAGTAGTAGAAAACTTTTCTTCTTTCTCTCTATAGTTTCTCTATAGAGTTTCAGTGAATTCGTAAGAAATAATAAAGGAATGAGCTTCTATTTATAGAAGAATGGAATGAATAGTAACCAATCTATGAACGTTCCAGATTGATTTACTTTAATCGGACGGTCCATATTTAAAGCAAAATCTTTTAAATAAAATAAAATATATATTATCTATTATATATTATATTCATATATATATAAGTGCACGGGTTATCACCCCCGTGACTTTGCTTAATTCCTGTCTGCAAATTTCCCAACCTACATATATATATATACACCCACCATATATATATATACACCCACCATATATATATATATATATATATATATATATATATATATATATATATATATATATATAAAACACCCATCACTCCACCACTTCCCCATTTATGGTTGAAAATCTTTCCACCAAAATTATTCATCCCACTTTTTCACCAAAACCCACTATCACACACACACACTTACACACACATAAACACACACACACACACACACACACATGTCAAATATATATATATATATATATATATATATACTTTATAACTTTCTTCAGATAATTTTGAAAAATGAGTGAGTGGGAATCTAAATAATAAGTAACAAAATACCTCATAAAAATTACCTCAATATTTTTAACAACATTTATCATCATTATTATAATTCACAATATTAATCGACCAGGTCATTCCCAGGAAAGAGGGGGCTTTCTAATAAGGATTTCTCCCCATTGGCACGCAATTAGGTGACCAAACCTCTCCTTGGCAGAACTTCTAGATATCGTTAATATTGCAAATAATAATAGTAATAACTCTGTCATCTCAATTATTGATTTAATAATATATAAAATATCGACAATAATTGAATAAAACCGAATGACTTCTCACGTAAGCATCAATAATCAATACTGTATCTTTCTTATGCAACTACGCCAGACATCTTGTATTTTTTACTACTGAGTAGTTCAACAGTATTAACTGTAAAACTTCCGCCGTTATTTTCAATAAAATATTTTTGTCGTTTTCTCAACCCGACAATAATTCTGCTGTGGGGTCCACCAATGATTGCCGTCGTACGAATATTCCTTGACAAAAAGAATATTTCCCGACCAACCGAATATAATATAACAACTTGCGTACTTTGCAAAATTTATAAATATTACCCGCAACTATAACATTATATCAAATTTATTCCGTAATATTCAAAATGATATTTATAGAAAAATCATCTTTATTCAGAAAAAATGGGGTCTTACAGTCCCAACTGGACTTGATTTCGCTATAGGACAAAATCGAGCTATGTGACCGTCTTTTCCATAATTGAAACACACCTTGGAAGGTCAGAGCAGTTTTAGACTTATGTGTCCCTCCTCTCGTATTTGTAGCATCTAACGTAAATTAGATTCTTGTAAGACCCCAAATTATTAATAAATGAAATTTATTTTCCTCTATTTATTATTTTGAAATAGTAAGGGTTGATTTGATTAATGTGGATAGTTATGGGTAAAATACGCAAATATTTCAATAAGCAAGTGGTTATAAAATATTCATTATTATCGTTTGGGAATATTCGTTTGGTCGTGGAATATTCGTATCGTTGGGAATATTCGTATTTACTGCCAAGTAGCGATCTTTTTGTGGGCCCCATAACTTGAAAGCAATTGGATGAAGAAAACTACAAATATAAGTTGTTTATAAATAACTACGTAGTTGTTACCAAGTATTATCTTTGTTGGAATACTTCGAGGTTAAAAACACAATAATACGCGTTGTTGAACAAGAAGACACTTGCAGATTGCACCAATTATTGATTCTTACGTGAAAAGCACTACTCTCAATAATTGTTACGAAGAATTACTGCTCAAGATTTTATTTTATTGATTCAATAATTGCGCATTGATATTTTATATTACTATTGTTTTAATAAATTGTCATTACACGTTATTTTCCATTATCTGAGCAATAATTCATATTATCTCGAATAATATTATTGGATAACATTATTGGCAATGTCTAGAAAGTTCTGCTCTAAGGAGAGGTTTGGTCACCTAATCATGGCCAAGAAGAAGGAGAGATCTTTATTGAAAGCCCCTCTTTCCCTTGAACTACCGTCACAAGAAGATCGTGATTCTATAATATTATTTGTGAATAATTAATTATTGATTTATATGATGAGGAAAATATTGATTTTATGTGGATATAGATGGAGAAAATTTTAAAGTGACAATTGTTGAAAATTGAAATTTTATCTTTTTCGATAAAATAATTCATTTAAATATATTATTATATTTTAATAATATAATAATGGTGATATTTTATAAATGAATGTGGGATATATGAGTTTATGAGGAGGAAGAGTATTTTTGTGGCATTAAATGTTTAACACATATTTTGTGTGTTGGTGGACACAATTATTGAATCGAAATTTGATTATAGCTTTAAAAAATCGCTTCTGCTTTTAAATTTTGGTCAATTTCTGCTTTTGAATTTGGAAACACTTTCTTCTCGCAAAGTTGTAGAGAATTGAATTTCCTATAAAAATCGCGAGATTCAATTTTCTGATAAAAGGGCTATTTATTATAAATTATTGAAGTTTCAAGTTCAAAATAATTGATTTTTGGAAGTTTAAAATATTTAAAATAGGAAAACATTTTTTTGTTTTGTGGGTAGCCCTAGCATGTGCAAGATAAGCTGAAATCAGTTGTCAAAATGTACGTAGAGAATTTGTAATATATATAATATTATTATATTAAATTTTCTACTTTGGTGTTCTAAGCATTTTCCTATAAATAGGTGCTTAGGTTAGAATTGAAAATCACACCGTAAATGTAAATTTTCTCTCTATATTATCGAGCGTATTCTTGTGAGTATTTTGAGTATACTTTGAGTATTGCTATACGGTGCAAGTTCAAGTCATAGCCTATATCCGGTGTTTCAACTAGAAGTACTGTCTTTCGAGGTAAAGGATGTTATTTTATTCGAAAATGATATTATTTCTTCAATATCATTATGCCGAAATATTGGTTGGAAATTTTTATCAAATTTGGAACTTTTTCATGTCGGGGTTACTATTCATAAGTTACTATTCATGAGTTACTATTCATGAGTTATTATTCACGAGTTACTATTCACGAGTTACTATTTATGAGTACTATTCACGAAGCGTGATGATGTTTTTTGGGAAATTTCTATCTTTTGGTGTCTGAGTTACTACTTCACGATACTCAAGACTATTCACGATATCTGACACTATTCACGAATCACGGCACTATTCAATTTAAAAATGAAATTTCTTCTTTTGTCCAAAATATCTATTCGGATACTAGCTTTGATTGTATCCATGTTTTGATCATTCTTGAATTTTACTCCACTCGATTACTTATGAAGTATTTTGAACTTGGATTGTTTAAAATACTTAATCCTTAATATTTGTTCTTTTGTTTCAATCGGATTCGCTTCCTTTAAAATATTTTTCATCATCCTCACCCAAAATGATGATATTATCAATATCTTTGGCCTCAGAGTGCAAAGTTGAATGATTTCTTGATGAATAACTTTGGTAGTAGTCAAAAGATGAACAGTGTTGAGATGAACATGACCAATCGATTAATATCTTTGGCCGTAGTGCAAAGATGAACAGTGTTTAGATGAATACATGACTAAATCGATGAATATCTTTGGCTCGTAGTGCAAGATGAATATTTGATTCCGTATATATATTGATTGATGTTACAGGATAAAATATCGACGATGAACTTTTAAATTCATATATAGAAGATAGTTGTTTGCATTCTCTACTTAACTCTTCTAATGAATTATTATTTCAACTGCGAAGATTGATTTAAAACCGGTTGTTTATTGTATTCTATTAGATTTTTCCCTGTTGAAGACTAACGATAATTTGTTGTATATTATCTTAGTCATAATATTCTTTACTGGGCTAGTTGAGCTCACCCTTTTCCTTTTTGTTCCATTTTTTCTTCTTAGGAGGCGAGAATGTAACGAGTACTAGTGGGGTATGGAATGAAGGTTCTAGAGAGAGTTGTTTAGTAGTCCTTACCATTTTGTAAAATAATGTATAAATAATTGTGATGAGGATTTATTTGGGTATGTATATTGTCTCTAGAAGACAATAATTGTATTTAAACTCACAAAGATATATGTTGTCATATTTTGCACGACAAATGTATTAATAAAGTTGTAGTTATTTTTGTACCATGTATTTGGCGACTCAGAATGGGTTGGATGGAATGGACCTATTTTGGGGGCGTCACAATTGGTATCAGAGCTTAGGGATATGATCTCTGGCGGAGATCGGGTAATAGAACTAGGAGGGAGAGACGAGTAAATCCTTCGCTAGTGTGTCCTACCTAAGCTTATTTGTTAGTTGGTTAGTATATAGGATATTATGTGATATATTGATTTCCTTAATTAACCCTTGTTTTATGACAGTATTTGAGAATGTCGACTCGAGAATATTAATAATGGAGTAAATGAGACCTTGGAGATGCCTGTTTTTACCAACGAGGAGAACGTCAACAGTCGGCAATGTACCTCCTGTGAACAACACCAATCGAAAGCGAGATGATGAACGAGGATGTTTAAAAGCTTTTTGCGCTTCATGCAAAAAATCGATTTAGGAGACTCGTGTTCAAAATACTGAGGAGGAAATGATAGCAATTCACGGGTGGTCACAACCAAAACAGTTCAAAGAGTTAGGACCACTGCATTGCGGGGAAAGCCGGATCCGATTAAAGGCGAGACGTGGGTCAAACAAATTACCAAGATATTCGATGTCTTGGGATGCACGGAGGAACGAAAAGTTCCATTCGCTACTTTTATGTTCCGTAACAAGGCGACATTCTTGGTGGGAATCAGGAGGCGTACTCATCCAAACCGCTCAAAGATGTCATGGAGACATTTCAGAAATACTTCAATGACAAGTACTTCCTCGAAAGTATTCGTCATATGAAGGAAGTGGAGTTTATTAGACCGAGCGTAATAACATGACGGTGTCCCAAAGACGAGGCGAAGTTCGCAGAGTTATCCAGTTTGCACCTCATTTGGTGGAGAATGAGGAACGATGATAGCGGATGTTTCGAGAGGTTTGAAACCCGACATACGTCAAGATCTCATTTCTTATAAATTTTCTCTATTCAGATGTTGTCAATGTGGCTCAGTTGTTAGAGCGAGATAACGAGTATGTTCAACCGAGGGACCATAACCGAGGATCATATCAAGATAGCGATCATCGAAATAACGATAACCAAATGGAGAAAGAAGAATACGGACAAAGGCGTGTAACTACTCGGTGGTAATCGTGGCCATAAAAATAGAAGAAGCGAGCCTGGAGGAGATTTTTAAAGAGGAGATTCAACAACGACCATCCGAAGACGTCGCCAACCAAAAGTAACGGTTCCAAGGAGGAGAAAGACCACCGGTCAGTATGTTACAAATGCGGGAAAGAGGGACATATCACATTGGCCGCCTGACAACAGCTTTAAGGTATGCTATAATTGTGGAAAAAAAGGACATATCGCTTTCGAGATTATGCAGTATCGAAACCCAGTCCAAATGAATGGTGACTCAAAAGGATGTCCCGTAAAAGTCAAAGTCAACGGTTCCTCGGAAGAGCGTTTGTCGTGACCGGTCAAAATGCGAGAACCCGAACGAAGTTAGCACGGTTAGTTAATTATAAATTCTTGAAAAGTTTATACCTTACTAGATACCCCTGGGTTCTACCCATTCTTTTATCTCTCTTATTTAAGCTCAACGTTTGAACTTGACTACGGAGAAATTAGACTTTGACCTATTTATGGAGACTCAGATTAGAGAAACTTTCATTACATCCGTTGTTTAGAAATCTTGCTTGATTTAGGTTGGCACTATCACATTACCGTTAACCTTATTTCTATAGAGATATTTGCTTTTGATGTGATTTTAAGGTTAACTACTCATCATGCCGAAATTGATTACTTTTCGTAAGGTTGTTAGTTTTCATATTCTTAAGCAACCTTGTTATTCAATTCAAGCAATCAAACCATTGTAGTCAAACATTTTCATATCAAGCCATGAAGTCATTCGCTTATTACGGATGTCAAGTTTTCTTAGTCCATGTTATGGATTTGAATAAAGACACGTCGATTTGAATAATATTCTGTTGTTATTAATTTTTCCTAACGATTTTCTGAAGAATTTCTTGGTTTACTCCCAAAGACCCGATATTAAATTTTGTATCGACTTTGAACCCGAGACAAAAACTCATTTCTAAAATCTCATATCGAATAGCTCCTATTGAACTTCAAGAGTTAAAATTCAACTATAGAATTTGGTACCGAGCCTTTATCCGGTGACTTCCTTTGTGGAATGCACCAAGCCGATTTCGTAGGGACACCATATTCGTGCGATAAGTAAACCGATAGGTGTCATTGTAACGTCTTATCCAAGGTTGGGATATGAGTCACGCTTGAGAACAACCTAAGTCAGAATCGAAATACGTAGCTTTCAGGCTTAGTTGGTTATTATCGGAGATTCGTTGAAGGATATTCTCGAATCGCTATTCCATTAACGCAATGACTCGTAGAGATACAAAATTCGAATGGAGCAAAGAATGTGGGAAGAGCTTCAAGAACTCAAGAGGAGACTCATTTCAAAGACATGTTCGACCATGCCATCTTAGAAAAATGAACGTGGTAGCTGACGTGTTGAGTAGAAGATCAGATACAAGTACGAAAGTACGATATTGTCAAAGACTCATTTCAGTATAATTTACAAATAATAGAGATGGAGATGAAAACTCTAGGTACCCACGTGATGATATACGAGTATAATCGACTTTAATCGATAAAGTTAAAGTTGTTCAAGCTACACACCGGAACTGATGAATTTGAAGAAGGAGGTGCAAGAAGTTGTTATTTCAAAAGCAAGAATCGGTGAGGTGAGGAAAGCTCAAACCTTTGATTTATTAATTCATTTAAAATTCTCGATCGAATAGGAACTGTGGCCTATAGACTCGTTTTACCGCCAAGTATGACGCGTGTTCATAACGTTTTTCACGTATCGATGTTACGTAAATAAGTGGACGACCCGAACCAAGTCATTGAGTTAGAACCAGGCGAGATAGCCGAAGACTTAACGTACGAGGAGGTACCTGTCAAAATCTTGGATAGGAAAGAACATATCCTATGTACCGAGGTTATACCACAAGTTAAAGTTTTGTGGAGAAACCATGCTATTGAGGAAATGACCTGGGAGTTGAAAATGCGAAATGAAAGCGAGGTATTCTCATCTTTTCAAACACTGTGTACATACGCCAATTTCGAGGACGAAATTTCATAAGGAGGGGAGGTCAGAAGACCCCAAATTATTAATAAATGAAATTTATTTTCCTCTATTTATTATTTTGAAATAGTAAGGGTTGATTTGATTAATGTGGATAGTTATGGGTAAAATACGCAAATATTTCGATAAGCAAATGGCTATAAAATATTCATTATTGCTTGGAATATTCGTTTGGTCGTGGAATATTCAGATCGTCGATTTATTATTCGTGACGACGGCCGCAGCCTCTTTGTGGGCCCCATAACGAAAAAGCGATTGGATGAAGAAAACGACAAATATAAGTTGTTTATAAATAACTACAGTAGTTGTTACCAAGTAATACCGTTGGAATACCCGGAGGTTAAAACACACTAATACGCTGGCGTTGTTGAAGAAGATGATTTAGAGTATTGCACCAATTATTGATTCTTACGTAAGAAGGCACTACTCAATAATTGTTACAATAATTACTGCTCAAAGATTTTATTTTATTGATTCAATAATTGCTTTGCATTGATATTTTATATTACTATTGTTTCAATAAATTGTCATTACACAGTATTTTCCATTATCGGAGCAATAATTCATATTATCTGAATAATATTATTGGATAACATTATTGGCAATGTCTAGAAAGTTCTGTCTAAGGAGAGGTTTGGTCACCTAATTTCGTGCTTAGTAGGAGAGATCCCTTATTGAAAGCCCTCTTTCCTCGAAACTACCGGTCACAAGATCGTGATTCTCAGAATATTATTTGTGAATAATTAATTATTGATTTATATGATGAGGAAAATATTGATTTTATGTGGATATAGATGGAGAAAATTTTTAAAGTGACAATTGTTGAAAATTGAAATTTTATCTTTTTCTGATAAAATAATTCATTTAAATATATTATTATATTTTAATAATATAATAATGGTGATATTTTTACAATGAATGTGGGATATATGAGTATATGAGGAGGAAGAGTATTTTGTGGCATTAAATGTTTAACACATATTTTGTGTCTTGGTGGACACAATTATCGAATCAAAATTTGATTATAAACAGAAAATCGCCTGCTTATGGATTTTGGTCAATTTCTGCTTTGGAATTTGGAAAACTTTCTTCTCGCAAAGTTGTAGAGAATTGAATTTCTTATAAAAACACATGAGATTCAAATTTTCTGATAAAAGGGCTATTTATTATAAATTATTGAAGTTCTGAAGCTCCGAAATAATTGATTTTTGGAAGTTTAAAATATTTAAAATAGGAAAAACGTTTTTTTGTTTTGTGAGCAGCCCTAGCATGTGCAAGATAAGTTGAAATCAGTTGTCAAAATGTGCGAGAGAATTTGTAATATATATAATATTATTATATTAAATTTTCTACTTTGGTGTTCTAAGCATTTTCCTATAAATAGGGTGCTTAGGTTAGAATTGAAAATCACACCGTAAATCAAGTTTTCTCTCTATATTATCGAGCGTATTCTTATGAGTATACTTTGAGTATTGCTATACGGTGCAAGTTCAAGTCATAGCCTATATTCGGTGTTTCAACTAGAAGTACTGTCTTTCGAGGTAAATGATGTTATTTTATTCGAAAATGATATTATTTCTTCAATATCATTATTCAAATATTGGTTGGAAATTTTATCAAATTTGGAACTTTTTCATGTTCTGGGTTACTATTCATAAGTTACTATTCATGAGTTACTATTCATGAGTTATTATTCACGAGTTACTATTCACGAGTTACTATTATTTATGAGTACTATTCACGGCGTGATGATGTTTTTGGGAAATTTCTATCTTTTGGTGTCTGAGTTACTATTCACGTATACTTTACAATTATTCACGATATCGACACTATTCACGAATACGGCACTATTCAATCAAAAAATAAAATTTCTTCTTTTGTCCAAAATATCTATTCGGATACTAGCTTTGATTGTATCCATGTTTTGATCATTCTTGAATTTTACTCCACTCGATTACTTATGAAGTATTTTTGAACTTGGATTGTTTAAAATACGAATCCTTAATATTTGTTCTTTTGTTTCACCGGATTCGCTTCCTTTAAAATATTTTTCATCATCCTCACCCTAAATGATGATATTATCGAATATCTTTGGCCATAGTGCAAAGATGAATGATTTCTTGATGAATATCTTTGGCCCGTAGTGCAAAGATGAACAGTGTTGAGATGAACATGACCAATCGATTAATATCTTTGGCCGTGATGCAAAGATGAACAGTGTTTAGATGAACACGACCAACTCGATGAATATCTTTGGCTCAGAGTGCAAAAATGAATATTTGATTCCGATATATATTGATTGATGTTACAGGATAAAATATCGACGATGAACTTTTAAATTCATATATAGAAGATAGTAGTTTGCATTCTCTACTTAACTCTTCTAATGAATTATTATTTCATTGCGAAAATTGATTTAAAACTGGTTGTCTATTGTATTCTATTAGATTTTTCCCTGTTAAAGACTAACGATAATTTGTTGTATATTATCTTAGTCATAATATTCTTTACTGGGCTAGTTGAGCTCACCCTTTTCCTTTTTGTTCCATTTTTTCTTCTCAGGAGGCGAGAATGTAGAGAGTACTAGTCGGGGTATGGAATGAAGGTTCTAGAGAGAGTTGTTTAGTAGTCCTCACCATTTTTGTAAAATAATGTATAAATAATTGTGCTGAGGATTTATTTGGGTATGTATATTGCTAGAAGACAATAATTGTATTTAAACTCACAGTATATATGTTGTCGTATTTTGTACGACAAATGTATTAATAAAGTTGTAGTTATTTCTGTACCATGTATTTGACGACTCAGTATGGGTTGGATGGAATGGGCCTATTTTGGGGGCGTCACAAAAAGGCTATTTATTATGAATTATTGAAATTCCGGAATAATTAATTTTTGGGGTTATAAATATTTTTTAAAAGAAAAATGTTTTTTTATGTTGGTGGGCCCACTGGCGTGCTGATGAATTTAGTCAAGGGTGCATGGGCGTGAATTTTTTTTTAATAAAATATTATTTTATTAAATTTGCTGCTTTGGCGTTCTAACCATTTTCCTATAAATAGGGTGCTTAGGTTAGAATTGAAAATCACACCAGAATCAGAAGTTTTCTCTCTCTATAATATCGAGCGTATTTTTATGAGTATTTAGATACTTTGAGAGTTGATAAACAGTGCAAGTTTTCTACAGCATTATATCTAATATTTCAGCCAGAAGTACTATTCTTTTGAGGTATAAAGAGATGTTATTTTTTTTATAAATGATATTATTTCTTTTAATATCATTATACCGAAATATTGATATAAATTTTATTGTGAAATTTTTACTATTTTGTATCGGGGTTACTATTCACGTATACGATACTATTCACGAATACGACACTATTCATAGAAAAATTAAAATTTCTTTTCTTTGTATGAGTTATCTATTATGGTTACTATTTTTGATTGTATCCATGTTTTGATCTTCATTCTTGAATTTTGCTCCATGGAGTATTTTTAAACTTGGATAAACTAAAGTACGAATCCTTAATCTTTTTCCTTTTATCTCTCTGGATTCATTTTTTTGAAAATATTTTTATCATCATCAATCCTAAATGGTGATATGACTGAATATCTTTGGCCTGTAGTACAAAGATGAATGATTACTTGATGAATATCTTTGGCTCGTAGTGCAAAGATAAACATGTGTTGAGATGAACGTACATGACCAACTGGTGATACGAATGAATATCTTTGCCCCGTAGTGCAAAAATGAATATTTGATTCAAGATTTATATTGATTGATGTTACAAGGATAAAATATTGATGATGGACTTTTAAAAGATAGTAGACTTCATTCTCTACTTAACTCTTCTAATGAATTGTTGTTTCCACTGCAGTTGTTGATCTAAAACTTATTTTCTATTATATTCTATCAGATTTTTTCCTGTTAAGGGCTAAGGATAATTTATTCTACATTATCTTAGTCATAATATTCTTTAGTGGGCTAGTTGAGCTCATCCTTTTCTTTTTTTGTTCTATTTTTCTTCTCAGGAAGCGAGAATATAGCGGGAACTAGTCGGGGTGTGGAGTGATGGTTCAAGACAGTTATTTTAGCAGTCTTCACTATTTTGTAAAATAGTGTATCAATAATTATAATGATGACTTATTTGAGTTTGGATATTGTCTAGAAGATAATATTTGTATTTAAACTCACAGCATATGTGTTTCGTCAGATTTTTACGACAATTGTAATAACGAAGTTGTAGTTATTTTCTGTACCATGTATTTGACAACTCAGAATGGATTGTGTGGACCTATTTTGGGGGCGTCACAAATGTTACAGACACAAACTATTTTATAAATTTTTGATGTGGCATACTCCACATCAGCAAATTGATTAACAAATTGTTTTAATGTAGTCTTCGATCGGCCTCACACAATATGATGAGGTAGAGTATGTCACGTCAGCAGTTTATAAAATATTTATAGAATAATTTGTGTCTCTAACATTATTCATTTTTTTTTTTACATAATTGATATAGTAAGTGGACTTAAGTTAGCATTCAACATTAGTGAGCTAGATGGGACCATAGTTTGAAGTTAGCATAAACTCCTTCGGTTCCATAATAATTGTCTTTTTAGAAGAAAAAATGTGTTTCAATTTATTTGTCGTTTATAACTTTTTAAGAGAATAAATTATTTATTTTTTTATATTACCTTTAACTTCTATTATTCTCCCAATAAATGTTTTCTCTTGCATTAATAATTTTTAATTTTTCATAAAGGGGTAGTGATAAAATTTTATATAAATTTTAATTTTTAAATGATATTATTAAATGACTTTATTAATTTATGTGAATGAAACTAAAAATATAATTATTATGGGACCATGGAGTACTGTATAGCTAGCTAGAGCATTTAAAGTAAATCATGCATATCAGTGCTATGAAGTTGTGCCCAAGGCTAAGGTCACCATCAAAGGAAGGTTGGCTGCCACATTACCATCTAATAGGAGCAATCTCTGATTAACCGAAGCTTTTATAATTAATTTAAGTTAGAATAAGTGAAGACATTTCATGTTATAAGGGCAGGTGTGATTTGTGAGCTTTTTGTTTAGATCTAATTTCACCTTTAGTTTTACCACCCATGTTTTGTTTTCCAGCAGTTTGATCTCAGTGCAATTATATATTTTGGACAGTTATATTTCATTATTATAATAAAAATTGCTTTGCTTTTCTAACCATAAAATTAATAGTGAAAAACTCTCGTAGAGATTATAAATTTTTTTCCTGTCTCTATATATATTTGAAAGTTTGTGTAAATATATATGGTGCAATAAATTATAGTTTGAAAGTAATTATGATACCACAGAAAAATAATGAAACATAATGGATTGACACGGGTTGACAGGTAGTCTATGTTTTTAATGCGTTTATTGTTTCTTATCATTAAAATTTGCTAAAAACTGCTGACAATATACATCCAAAATATATGTTACACATATAATAATCCATGTGATAACAACTCACAAATGAAAACTCTATGAAATATTCTTTGTAAAGGTTGATAAGTTTTCAAAGTGTTAATTAGAGGATGTAGAGAATTACTTAGGTGCTAAAATATAAAAATTGAACTCACATTCAAAATATCAGTTATTGTCGGTGGCGAAGTCACGTCACTTTTGTGGTGTCAATTGACCCCACTCGAAAAAAAAATTTGTTTTATAATGTAAGATAAATTTTAAAAATTTTAAATAATATATATAAATTGATTTACTTTAAAATTTTATAAATTTTCTATTATACGGCGTCAAATTGAAAATTTATAACTTTCTCAATCAAATTTTAATCATATATGACTCATATCCTTTCAATATATATATATCTCTCTATAATATTTTAAACTAAATAATAATCTAATTTATATTATTTTGAAAAATAAATAATAAATTACTTACTTATGAACAAATTGTGATTAAAAAATTTATTATGAGTCAATATAGTGTATATATACCATATATTATTACTCATTATATTTTCATTGTAATATAATATATATATATATATATATATATATATATATATATATATACGAAAGTATAAAGTATTAAAAAAATTATCTCGGCACACGCCTTAACCCCCCCAATTTTTTTTTATAATTTAGCAATAATTTTTATCCCACTGTTAAAAACCTCTAGCTTCGCCACTGGTTATTGTACTGATTCAAAATATCAATTACAAAAAATTAATTCTTTAATAATAACTTTAACTCCCCAACAGATGGTGTTTTGCACCACGTTATTGTTTTCACATGTCTTCTTTTTAATACCACAAGTAAGTTAAATTATTCTACTTATGTTTATAAAGCATTAAATAAATTTAGTACTCGACTTAAGAAAAATAGTTTTACAAACAACAATACACATTTTCATATACATCACTTTTTATATATAATTAAAACATAATATATAATTATTATTTAAATTATATAATGTTCTCTTTAATCTCCTTGTAGTAAACTATTAATTACATACAGAATTTTATTTAAATTTAATTAATTAATGAGTCTAAATTAAATTCAAAATTAATCAAAACTCATAAAAAATACAATTTAACATAATTGTATAATGCACGTCTTATGTTGAAAATATAATCATTTCGCGATAAAAATATCATTTGTCATATGAAAGCAATGTGGAGAGAAGAAATTGAATGATAAGACTTTAAAAAGGAGTAAGATAAATTAGAAGACTGATATGATGGTATAGTGACGTTTGTCCACTGACCTTCTTTCTCCCATACTCTCTTCCCTTTCACTAAAACATACACTTTTCCAGGTTCCCTTCTACCCCCAAATATTACATGTCCCCTTTTCTTTGTCATTCACATTTTTTCACCTGTGCATGATGGGAACCCACACATCACTCCATGCACTATACATATGTGTGTATATATACATATATATATATATATATATATATATATATGAGAGAAACTAAGAGATTTTTCCCTTGTTATGGAGTCTGAAATGACCAAAGACATTAAAAAAGAGTTGTAAATAAGGAAAGGCCAGACCATCATGCCACTGACATTCACAACTAGTCCAAATTTACAAGTGTTGGGAACAAGCAAAAAGATGCATGGTATATATATATATATATATATATATATATATATATATATATATATATATATATATATATATAGTGACATATTTGTACTAGATCTGCTGCCTTTTTCGCAAAACTTAAAAGAACACACCCTTTGACAGATAGAAAAATAGATGTGTATGAAACACTTCTTTCTCTCTCAAATATCCCCTCCTTCACATTCCTCGACAGACTTGTTTCTTCTTCTTTTTTATGATAAAACATTCAATGTGGCTGGCCACAGATAATTTATTTCATTCCATTATTTATTTTACTGGAAGTTTGAATGACCTAGCTAGAGTACAGACAGATATCCTCCATAACTCACCTTCATAAATATATGCTTCCATGTACTATGTATTATCAACCCTACCAACCAAATACACTAGCTAACAATCCACAAAATTAATATATTCCTTTACTTGAATCTAACAAATTATCTTGATGACACTTGTTAAATCTATTTATTTTGACCCTTCATGTGTATATTGTTTATCACACAAGGGAGAACTACTTCCTAGTTATAGTTGAAATGAATATATATATATATATATATATATATATATATATATGTGTGTGTGTGTGTGTGTGTGTGTGTGTGCGCGCGCGCGCTTTGTTGCTACATTTTGCATTCCACACTAAATTAATTTGAGGGTGGAAGCTCATTTAATTTTTAGGGATATTATTACCCGATGGTGACCTCAAATTGGAGTCAACTTTGAGATTTAAGTATAGTTGCCCATATTGTCTGGAAATGCATCACAATTAATGTTGTACGGTACAATTATATTGTGATGTATTTTTGAGCAATCCTGAAGAACAATTTTCTAGCACCATTAAATATTTGTGAATTTGTGGTGGAAGTTCTTACGAGTTATGTGTTGATAAAACTGAATAAAAAGCTCTGAATGTATAAAGAAATTTGAATAAGTTAAATGAAGTAGAAGTTCTGAATACGGAATGAAATAATGTATTTGATAATTGTCTATCTAAAACATCTAAATACGTGTATTTTTTTATTTCAACCTTTTGGACTGTTATGTATAAATTTATTATGTAATTATAAATAAACAATGTTATCTTAAAAAATTAAATATAAACTTTTGAACAATCTTTGATAGAGTATACTATTAGTAATATAATTTTAGGAATAAAACACTAAAAATATTAATAACATTTTATAGTTAATAACATCAAAACAAAATAATACAACAACATTTATTAAATTGCTTATTGACCAATTTGTAAAAAAAATAAAACAATTTGCACATAACAAAATTTATTTACAATAGTAAAACATGAAGGATATTGAATGTAATTTTTAATTGTCTATGAGAGTATGTAAGTAAAAATATCATTCAGAGTTTGGTCAAATTTAGATTCATTCAAAAGTAAAAGTAAACAAATAGAGTATTCCATTAGTATGACCTAGCTAGGGAGTATACTAAAATGCTCCCTCTATGATTAATTGTTACCTTTTCCGCTCCACTTAATTTCCCAAGGAAGAAATGGATGATTAATGGCATTTCATTTAGGAGAATCGCGACAGGGAGAGATCGATTAATATCCTCCTGTCTATTTCAGCCTCGATTATGTTATTCATATTTTAATTACATTTAAACCAACCATGTAAAATTAACCATATATATACGTAACAGCCTGCTAATAGTAGTCTGATAACAATTATAAGAAGTAATGAAGATAAATAATCTAGGAATTCACCTTAAGATAATAGTAATCGTGCATGGGATACAGATCATCGTAGCTTAAAGAAAATAAATAAAGAGCTGGAAATTAATGGTCAGCTAACTGACTGTAATGATCTCATGTTCATGATCATGATCATGAAATCATATCTAATACATGGTCACATCTACAATGATGTTTAATTGCATCTTAACGGTATATATATTTCTTATTGTATCTTAACAATTCACATCTTTGTATTAAGAGATCATCTGAATAGTTTAGACTCATATTTGTATATTAACTATTCAGAGGATCTCTTAATACAAAAAATGTGGGTTGCTAAAATATATTAAGATATGAACTATTAAAATGCAATAAGATGTAATCAAACACATATTCCACTGTCAAGAAAGTTTATAGAACCCAAACAAAGGAGTGAAGGGCTGGCCGGAATATTAAAGCTTTCAAATTTTCTTTTCTTTTCTCCATTTCTTCGGTATCAAACGGATCGATCATGTTCGGAGGAGACTAACGAATAGAAAACAACTATCATGTTTTAAATATGGTGTAAGAACTTAAAAACCAATTATCAAACACAGCTCACTTACCTGGAAAACAAAAATTTGATAACAACTAAATTGAAGTAGAAGTAGTACGTAGTAGTTAATTACAAGTTAAGTTATTGAAGACGGGCGAATAGTTTAGGAGCTCCCGAGTCGAAGTTCCAAATCCAAATCCTCCTTTGCATCTCTGATCTGTGTACCCAAATTCAAATCCAGCCCTATAACCTCTCTCTTCTTCCAAACCCTAGACTGATCATCATTCTCTTGGTTCCTGAAACCTTTGAACTGATCTCCAACTTGATAAACATTAAAATTAGCTTCCATCCCCAGCTTCTTTCTTATATCCCTGATTTGAGGACTCACAAGATGATCGTCATCATCAAGATGCTCATGAGAATTAGAGAAAGAAGTGATCATCAGAGAGTTAGATGCATGGTATTTACTGCTCATATTGTAGGGTAAGAACATAGCTGCAGCAGCTGGTTTTGCTAATAATATTGGTGGTGGGTGATTAGGGTTAGGGTTAGGGCTAGGGTAAGGATTTGAGGAGAGAGAATTTTCCCAGGTTGTGGGAGATGAGTAGTGTTGTTGTTGCGTGGTCATCTGCTTGGCCCGATCTCTCCTGTGAACATTCATATGACCCCCAAGAGCTTGAGCAGACTTGAATTCTTTCTTGCAAAAGCTACAAGTGTAGTTTCTTTGGGGCCATGAAAACCCAAAGCTACGATCTCTTTCAAAGCTCAAGTTGGTGCCAATATCCCATGTCCCTTTTAACTTTTCTGAGCTGCCAGTGCTCAAATTCTTCACTTTCTCCATAGATAGAGACTTGTCTTAAATTTTAAATTTCACAAGATCTAACCAACAAGAATAGTGGGAGTCAGCAGATAGCTCAAGTTGTACATTATAAGCACCACTTTAAAGCAGGAGGCAAAAGTCACTTGCATAGGAAAATTACATACGACTCCCTCCTCTCGCATTATGATAGTCCATTTTGACTTGTTGACTTCTTCTTTTTGGGTACGTACGTATGTATATTAAAAGTTATTTAGAACACCTACACTTGATCGAGCTTAATTTAAAGAAAATTCTTATTATGATTTTAATTTTGGTAAAAAAATTGTTCATCAACGAAAATAAGTATTGCCATTAATTCCTATATATTTAAGAAGAAAAAGGAGCAATAATTAACGACACTTCAACCATTGTTACAAAAGCTGGAAGGAAGTTGTGATGGTCAGAAAATTCAATTCCTACAAGTGGCTAGAAGCCACAGATTCTTTAATCCAAGTTTATAAATTGAAGTTTTTACCAGTAATTTTTTAAAAAATAAAAAATTCTTCTGCTGTTAGTTTGCTAAAAAAAACTTCAATTGGGATCATTTTTATTTTATTTTTAATCCTTGTTCTTCTACAAAAATAACAGTATTAAAACAAATTTAGTAAAGCTTCTTATGTTTAAAATAACCTTTTACTTTTTCCTTTGAAATTTATATTCTTCACCAATTGACAGTTTAGTTATATTCACATGTAATTGGACTAATTACTTGGGCACATTAAAGGGTTATTTACATAAAAAAAAATTATAACAATAGCTAGTGCATTCAAAAAATATTTACAAAATTAATACATTTTCATTACTTTAGTTATAAAATTAGTACATTTGGTATCCCTTTAATTTAGTTGGGTGTTTTAATGGGTTGCTGATGTGGCAAATCAGTTTTGTAATTATGTAATTGTTCCCGATTGTTTCTATCCGCTGTGACAATTTGAATTGCATGCTAAACTCAAGTAATCGTGCATTCTGTATATAGTGCAGTTGGTAACTAAACATTCATATAAAGGTAACCATTTTAGTTTATGTAGGTAACCAAATAGTCATAAAAAAATTTCAGAACAGTTACCAAGTAGTGTTACATGTATTTGTTTTCTTTATCTTATTAAACCATGATGAAATCAGAGAGTAGTCGCGTGATTTTCCTCTTACTTAATGTAAGAAGAAAAAAAATACAAAATATTATTCAATATTGTGTAACACAATCTCGGTTACCTTACATCAACAAAAATGTGCAGTTGGTAGCCAAACCTTCATACAAAGGTAACCATTTTAGTTTTTTGTGAGTAACCAAATAGTCATAAAAAAAATTCAGAACAGTTACCAAGTGTTACATGTATAAATGTATTTATTTTCTTCATCTTGTTAAACCATGATGGAATCAGAGAGTAGCCGTGTGGTTTTTCTTTTATTTAATGTTAGAAGAAAAAAAAATGCAAAATATTATTCAATATTGTGTAACACAATCTCGGTTACCTTACATCAATAAACAGGTGCAGTTGGTAGCCAAACCTTCATACAAAGATAACCATTTAAGTTTTTGTGGGTAACCAAATAGTCATAAAAAAAAAATCAGTCTCAGTCGAACGAAGATTCGTCGAGAGGATACTGAAGTTAGAAGGTCATCTCGTCTTCCTGCACAAATAATTGATGGTTTGTTGTCGTTTCTTCCTTCGATTAGAGCTCTCTTTACTCGACGGAGGCTCTCTTAATTTGCTTGTGGGACGAATCTTCTTCTTCTCATTGGCGTTTTGGACAACGATTTCGAGCTCTCATTGGTGGGAAGGAAGGAGGACGAAGGG
Organism: Panax quinquefolius; assembly: GCA_020205615.1. Classification (NCBI taxonomy): domain Eukaryota; kingdom Viridiplantae; phylum Streptophyta; class Magnoliopsida; order Apiales; family Araliaceae; genus Panax; species Panax quinquefolius. The sequence goes on along the minus strand of CM035155.1, from coordinate 11,886,021 downwards.
GAGGAGAGAGGAGGCAGCAGAGGAGGAGGATGAAGGGGAGGAGAGAGGAAGCGGCAAAGGAGTAGGATGAAGGGGATGAAGGGGAGAAAAGAGGAGGCGACAGAGGAGGAGGAGGATGAAAGGGAGGAGAGAGGAGGCGGTGAGAGAATGGACAGATGAGAGGTGTAGGATTTAATATATTTAGTTATTGTGTTTTATTTTTTTAATAATTATTTTGTAGATACACTAATTTTATAATTACTTTCTTATATAGTAGTTTAAAGAACCCCACATTAAATCGTGCAACTAATTGGGCCATAAAAAATGCTTTAGAGACTGCGGGGAGCTTTGGTTTGAGATATTTTACTCTACTAAGAGCATTCACAACAGTTTTTTTATCTCTATCCCTACACTGCAGTGCTATTGGGTCATTCTGTAGGATAGGGATTCAATTTTTTCACTATCTACCCAACAGTTCCTAATATTGATTCCTTAAATATTAAAATTTGAAAGTTTCAACAGTCAAATCATGTTTTGAACGTTGCAACTATTTTTTATTTAAAAATAATTGTTGTTTGAATTTAAAATTTACAATTATTTTAATTTAAAAATAGATATTGCTAGAAATCAAAATGTACAACGATCATTATGTGTTTATGAGAACTAAAAAATATTATTTTAATTATAAAATAATAAAATTTATAATTAGTAGTAATATTTTTTACAAAAAATGATCAAAATCAAAATTTGACTGATTTATAATTATTTTTTTATAGTTCTCTTTCTTCTCTAAATCATCTGTTTAAAAAATAAAAATGAGTGAATTTGATAGGTATACCCAAATCAGCAATTAAGTGAGATAAGATCCTTTAACCAACATAAAATCGCAATAAATAGGGTGTAAAATGTCATTTTACATAAATAGGGAACGCTCTTTTGATTCTCTCACCGTGAGGAGTCAAATCATATATAGGGATTAAAATAGAGAATTATATAAGGATAAGGAATCTGTTGAATACTGATTTATTGATATATTCTTCAAATATAAAAATAAAGAATCTATTAGAAAAACTGCTGTAAATGCTCTAAGGTTATGCCGGCCTCTTCTATTCACATCTCAAATTTTCTACTCTTTTTGTTATGAGCCGCGTCTAGGTAAATATACTCATATTTTACTCTACTAAGAAGTATGTTGCCGCGTCTAGGTAAATATACTAAAACTAAACTTCACAATTTGATTTATAAATTGATTGGTGAATCTATATTAATTAAAATTAATATTAATATTATTAATAATATTAAACTTGATAATTTGGTTTATATTAACAATTTAGTTATTACTATTATTAATATTAATATTAATATTATTAATACTAATATTACAAATATAAATATCATAAATACTAATATTACAAAATATTAATATAATAGTATTAATAATATTACAAAATATTAATATGAATAGTAACAAGTCCCTACAGCTTGTCGTTGGGACAATTAAAATGGGATATTTTTCTTTTTAATTGTCTCCACCATATAAACTATCATATTATGACTTTTTTTTTAATTCTTCCAACAATAGGTTATGCGTGAATGTGAACCCATATATATATAACAGTTTCTATGGGCTTAGATCCTTTTAGAGTGGATTAGTTTTAGAAGATTACAAATGATATCAACGTGGTGATGATATGGTGTGATAATTATCCTATATAATTTATTGCACACCCTTAGTCAAATACAAGTAAATATATTTAAGAGCGTAATTGCAGAAAGTGATTAGCATAAAGTTTATTTTTTAGATAAGTTGGTCAATTAACCAATAGAATGCTGACACGCATACAAGACTCGGTGTGTCAATATTTTGACCAACTTATAAAAAAATAAACTCCATACTAACCGGATCTGTAATTACATATAGTAATAGTCAAGGAAAAAGGACAGTTGAACAAATGGCAGTTGATTCAGCAAAAGGGGAGAAAAACCATCCAAAAATATAATCTTTTTAAGACATCTTGTCATGTTTTGTCAAGTCATTTCAGATTTATTAAAATTCACAAAAAGAAGCAAATTTACAAATAATAATGACGTATTTTTTATTTTATTTTTTTTATAAGAATGTTAAAATTTTACAAAAAAGAAAGAGAGAAGAAAATGACAACAATGCATGATATCAAGGTAATAGTAGCTTTCACTATATTATTGTTGAAGTAGGTTCTATTTGGAGTCTCTCAAAATCTATAAAAGTACAACACCATCAAGATAAAACTAACAAAGAAGAAAACAGGATCAGAAACAAATTTAGGAGTAAAGTCTTACAAAAATAAGGAGCTAGCTAGAAGCCCTACAGGCAATGTGAAGGCTGCTAAGACTCCAGTCATACACTAAACTGAAACTATAATTTTGAAGGAAAGACTCCTCGATGCCTGGAAAAAAAAAATTCTCGAACACCTTCAAACACCAACACGAATTGATTTTCTACAACTATCCTATATAGGAAAAAGTTTCGATGCTTCTCAATTTAGTGATTCTTCTGGGAGAGTAAATGCAGATCTTTCCCAAATTTGCAGCATGAATATGCAAGCCAGTAAGAACGATAAGTGAGATCAATGCTGGAGTTATTACTGCCAACTTCTGAAATCAACTGATATTTTTAAAATTCAGTCAATGGTATATGGCCAGCGTCAGGTTCAAGTAGAGAGAATGTGTTACCAACTAACTAGACAAACAAATCCATGGCGAAAAAGTTATCAATCAGCACTAGGCAGTAGAAAACTGAAGCCTGAATTTTCACGAATAAGTGGAGGTGGTTCAATGTCTGCAATATCAATCTGATCCATTGATTTAGAGAGGTCATCAACCGAGAACGGTATGCTACATCGATTTTAGGTGAATAGTCAGTCATAAACACGTGAAAAATAAAATTAAAAAAAAGGATGATTAATGCAATCGACTTATATTTTCTCATCTTTAACCTTGAATCATCGTCCAACAAGAAAGAACTGCTGACAGCATTATTTGAATCTTCGGTCATCAACACCCTCATGTTAGATATTACCTGTCAGTAAAAATATCATATTGTCGAGCACAGCTAAGCCATATATTCATTACAGATGTACATCATCCATTTATAACACAATAATTACAAATGGTGAAGAGTCCAGCAATACAGACGAGAAAACTAGGGATGAGAAGTGTCCCCCACCCAAAAAAAAAGGGGACCTGAGAACTGAGTAAATAGAGAATTGATGAACTTGTTCTCATTTCTACCACCAGTAAAATCAAATGAGATAATACTTTTAGATGAATTGGTATACTATGCCAATATTACATTGTGAAAATAAAATAAACAAACCAAGTGAAAGAACATTAATGAAGACTTACATCTGGCGAAACGCTATGTGTGCCATACTTGTCATCCCAGTACATGGTGCTGATTCTATAAAGTTGTTGAATACTAAGCACCTGTAGAAAATTAACAACTTCAGCACAATGAATTATAATATACAGTTTTATATAAATGGTTCATCTAAAACTTTTTCAAAAACCACTTACCGGGCAAAGGTCATGACTTATTTCATCCAGTGTCTTCTTTGGCTTCTGATGTATGACCTAAAACAGGAACTCAAAATTATAATATATTAATGGCATCACCAACTTCTAGACAATGATAAAAGAAAGAAAAATGTATTCCTCTCTCAGATTTCATTTTTTATTCTTTGACTCTACTTATCTTTAATTGAATTCTTTTGTGTATTCTTGCTGGAGTAATATCCAAGAGCTTTCTTTGTACAGAAATGTGCATCAGATTACAGTGCAAAGAAAAGATGACGCTAAAAAAGAAAATTGAAAAAAGAAAAAAAAAAAGCGGAAGGAAAATTATATTTGAATAATAGATTACTTGCAAAGCTGGTAAAATTAAGATTATAAAACAAGCACTGTTGGAAGATTTTAGACACTGTAGGGAGTATGTGATTCAATACCAGAAACCCAATAGCCTGTCTTATATGCTTGAGCTCATCCCAGGCTGAACCTGCATACTGGATATTTGGTTCTTTCATCAGTCAGGGAACCAAAGAAAAAACATTACCAGGAGAGTGAAATGCAAATCAAGATAACCTCATCAGTTGCCTTGTAGCACCAGTGTTCCAGTTCAGCCAATCCAGCCTTGACATACTCACCATTGCTAAATGAGCAGCATTCTCGTCTCAGAAGAAGGCTGCAACCAGAAAGGGGAATAACTAAAAGGAATGACTGTAATCATCAGAATAATCTTACAGAAATATAAACATTTATCAAGATGCTACTAGAAAGAAAACCTGTTAAATAATTGCACATTGATGAAAGAAAATATCTGCGTGAACACTTTACGAACTAAAAAAGGGGGTACCTGAGAAAGAAAGACAAGTGAAATTTATCAAGTTAAATGCATATACAGAAAATAAAATGCCATACAACTACTACACAAAGACAAGTAAAAACAATCGAACCCACAAAGATTCAAAATAAAGATGGAAGTGGAACCATGATATTAGACCAATCTTTAAGAATCATAGAGAAAGAAATATTGTGCCAACAGAATATATACGATTCTAATGATTTTTGATCTTATTGAAAGTCTCATATCTGGAAACAATATGACAGTTACAGTTTAGGTCATAAAAATGTCTGTGGGAGAAACTCTTTGATGACTACTGTCAAATTGATAATTCATTCATGTAACCAAAGTTTTCAATTTCTTCCGTAACATATTGAGTACATTAAAGCTTAATAGAAAAAACGCAAAAGCATAAAATAAGCATGAAAGTTTGATTAAGATATTTTAAAAAATTAAAACAAAACTCAACACCCATGAAACAAAGGTAGGAAATTTTTTATGAAGACGAGAGGTATAAGAACAATTTTCTCATTGGTTGTGGCCACTATGACAGAATACTGGCAACAAACATGTCCTAAGCAATCTAAAGTGAAAATAACCAACATATTAGAAAACAACATAGAAGAGAGAAAACAACATGATAGGTATTTCACTTACATGATTAGATTTCAACATATTCAAGAAAGTCCCAATACTCTTTACAATCCCTTGCCAGTGAGCAATCAAAATCTCTTGAGAAGCAGCATTTGCAAGTGTACGAGCTGTCCCCTTGATTAAGCTTGCTCTGGATATTCTGGGTGCCTACACCATTTAGTTTCCAGTTAAATAAAACTTGAAGTGGATTAGTAGTTAGCAACAAAGAATGAAGTAACTTATCACTATCAGTTTCTCTTGGGAAATTATTTCGAGTTTATTTATACATGGTACCTGAATGCACAAGCCAAGCAGTGGAGAAATCTCTTTCTTCAGATTATCGCGGATCATGCCATATATCTTTTCCACATATGCTGTCAATTGCTGTTTAAACAGCAAAGCAGGATATTTGGCTTCAACTTGGTGTAAGGTATCCACTCCACTAGTCAACTCACCGTTGGCAAAAGAAAGGTTAGCACCTTTACAATGTCTGTAAATATTGCATCCTTTACAATGTCTGCTAAGTAGCATGATCTTAGAATCAAAATGATCTTCTTTTTTTACCTGTGTCATCCTCCCAAATAAAGTAGCTGATGGAGATCGCCGGTGCTGTGGAGTCATCCCAGCAGCACCACCAGCTTTCAGTGTGCATTGCAGCAGCAGCAACAGTGTAGATGCATTGGATAACCAATATGCTAAGGTTTCATTGTTGTCCTGTGTCTACAATTCACAGAAGTATAATCGTAGTTCAAAAGAGCCCGTGACGTTAATGTAGATTAGCATTGCACCATAAAAGCATTAGACTTTAAATATTCTTTTACCTCAATAGCATGACCTATGGTTTATATAATCCGGTCAAAAATGTTAGTCCTTTCCACTTCAAAGGATCTCCATTGCCTTAAGCATTTGTATATAATGCAGGCAGTAACAGGTCTGCCTTTAGAGAATCCTAGGTGCTGTGCTATACATCAGATAAGCAAGTCCTGATACTCCTGCTGTTTCTCATTGAGTGATATTTGGGGTCTCTCCTCTACATCTGCAAGTTCCCTCTTCAGTCGGTGTTTTGGAGGACTTGGGAGATCCTATTACAGTATCATTTGAAATATGCAGTCAAAATAAAATCCCAGAAACTGAGACAAGATAATACTAATTCTGTAGTTATAGTCAATTTCACTTACTATAGCAGCTTTTGTGCTTTCACCCCTCTGCCAGTTTCAAAGAAAAGTGAAACCATAGAAAATGTGAGTAATACATAAGATTTAATAGTCCAATAAAAATGAACCTTTTCTATAGGATTACCTGAATAACTGATTTTGAGCATCCTGATAGGAGCTTATGACTTTGTGACATTGATAAAATCTGCTGACGAAGAGTTTTATTTTCTGCCTCCAAGTCTGATACGACCTTATTATTCTGTGCCATGGATAGAGCTTGCTGACGAAGAACTTTATTTTCTGACTCTAAGTTGGTGAGCTTCTCTTCAAGCCTATTTACAGAAGAAAAATAATTCCATTAACTGCATCCTATATACTATTGACATTGTAAATGGTAATCATCTGAGTACAAGAACATAAGTAATTGGACGTCCTTAGGTGGCTATTGATGCTATTTGTTAAAGTAAATCCAGAACAGCATCATCAGTACAAAATTATTGGGGGGAGTAAACAAATGAAAATAGTGGTCTCCTGAACTTTGTGCTACCAATGATAGTAATGCAAAAGATAAAACTTAAAATTATACTCTTTAATGCTTCATAATATTATTAAATATTACTAATGCAGTGAAGAGAAAAGGGCCTTGAAATTATGAAAATAAAGATCAAAGACTGGATTGTGCATTTGGTCATTTTTATCGAACTGTTGGAGAACAATGATGCTTTGAAATTTGTCACAAAAACCTATAACCCGTGAAGGTGCCACTCAATATTGTCTGGTATATGGATGACAACTAATAGCTCTGGATCCAAAGGGAACATTGGGCTTCTTTTATACTCAAAAGAATAAAACAAGGAAAACAAAACAAAAAAGGAAAAGAAAAATTAAGAATCACGGACTTATTAAGTTAACCGACCCTAATTATTTTGTCCATCATTGAACTTATCAAAATTAATAAAAGATTGTTCATCAATGAAGAGCAAATTACAAGCAATCATTTCCAGCAGGATGAGAGAAAAACCAGATGTAAAAGTCTACTTCATCTTACTTTGTCCCTCTATTAATTTAAAATGATGATTAAAAGTATGTAACTACTGCTTTATCTGAAGACAGAAAACAAAGATATTGTTAAGTGAACTAATCTCTCGAGACGAGCTGTGTAAGAATCTTAGATTTTGCTAAATAAGCAATTCTCAACTGGTATGCATTTTAAAAAGGGAAAACCAAACTATGTAATCCCACTGGAGTTCTTATAACATCTACGGTGCTATGGCCATTGTCGAAGATTAAGTTATGCTCTCGAGGGCATTGGCAATTACTTAGATGGTTAGACTCAAAACGGGATGCTTAGATACAAATAAGTACCTCCCGATTCAGTACTTGTAACACTTGAATTTATTCATAAAACTTGCACTTGTGGCACAAGGACAAACACCATGTTAACTTAGAATTCAACTTGAACAAAAAAGTAATGTTTTAGTTGAGTTCACCCAATATGCTATGTCAAATTTGGCTTCTACAAGGTTTTGAAAGAATTAAAGGCCTATCCCAAATATTTGGGGTCGACTTATATGAATCCTTTTTCGCCCACATTGCAAACCAATTTTTTGGAAATATACTTCAGAGCTTACCATCCACATACACACTCCCAACACAACCATATATTTAGACAAACAAGGAAAGTAACATAGATGATAGAACTAAAGAAAGAGAAGATGAGTATAAACAAAAAGATATATAATGTCCAGACTGGAAGAGAGCCAGAAAATTGAAGACTTACTGAGGGTCAAAGAGTTGGAGCAAGAAAACCTGATGAAACGGAAACAGATGATGCCTCTTTATGAGCCTTCCATTGGTACCGGTGAGGGAGGGGGAATAACATCTTTCTTCCATGTAGACTAACTTTTAATGCTACTTAAAATATTTTTTCAAAAAAAAAAAGAAAAAAAATACTAGACAGAAATAAAAAATTTCTCTTCGCCAATGGATTTATAAATTTATCATGTCTCCAAAAAAAGTGCTAAGCACAGGACATAGACATTGACAGACAAATACCAGAACCTTAATCTCTTTTGCTAAACCCAATAACTTATCACGGTCACTATTTCGGTCTATACTGCAGTGCTTTGAATCCACACTTACTCCTGACATAACCATCTAACCATCTATTTGATAAGCAAGGTACTATAACATAGAACCAAAGAAAGACACAACAAGTACATACCAAAAAGATCTTAACGTCCAGAGTGGAAGAGAACCAGAAATTTGAAGACTTACCGAAGGGGTCAAAGAGTTGGAGGAAAACCCCCTGATGATGCTTTATGTGGGCTTCCACTGGTACTGATGTAGGAGGGGGAATAACATCTTCCTTCCATGGAAACCAACTTTTAAAGTAACCAAAATATCATTTCGAGAAAACAGAAAGAAACACTAAATTGTACAAAAGAATACCTTCGAGTATTGGATTGCTAAAGTTAATGCGTCTCCCAAAAAGTGATAATTACAGGACAGAGACTTCTAGAAGACAAAAAACAGAACCTAAATTTCTTACGCTGAACCTATTACCATATAACAGTCACTTTTTTGATCTGGCGTTTATACAGATAGCAGCAATGGAAATTACTTCACAAAGGTATGTTTACTAGTGCTTTACACCAATTCTAATTCTCTCAACTAAAATCAGCAAATTCGATACAGCAAACCATGCTTTGGTTTGTTATTTCCCCAAACAAAACAAAATATTATCATCTTCAATCCCAGTAAATGTTAATTGCGGATAAAAGTACCCCTTCAATCCCAATTTTAGAGTCCATCTTTCCATTTACAAGGCATCCCGAAAAGAGATTCCAAATTCTAAAAATTAATTAGAAAGTAAAATAATGTTCCAAATTTACCATTAACTCAAAGTGCCTAAAACTGGATATTACTTAAAAAGTCTAATATTGTTATTAAGATTAAAATAGGAGGTTAAATTTGAAATTGACAATTTTTTCTAAAAGCATGATTTTTTATAAGTGGACTCTCATTTTGGAATGGAGGGAGTATAAGATTTTACCATTTGAAATAGAAGTTGCATGAAAATACGTTCTATCTAAATCAACAAAAATGAAACATCTTATATATATATATATAGACACACAGTCGCACACACTTTTCAAATATGGAGAAGAGATTGCAAATATTACCAATAATTTAATTCTCATTGTATTGTTTATCAACAATTTTTTAATGAAACAAAATTAGTAACCTATTTTGGGTTGAGGTACCTACTGACTTATGCCAAAATGCCCAGAGTTAATTAAACTAAAATCTAGGAAGTATAAAACAAATTGAAAAAGCAACTTCCATTAGAAGAAATCATCAAATGCCCCCTCCCGGTCACTTTCCCAGTTTTCAGATCCTGCACAATGCAACCATCGAGAAAAAGAAGATATATAATACAGTTTCTTTTGACCCAACCTGTTTAAAACAAAACTAATATGTATCATTGCACAAACTAACGTTATCTAAGGAATGATGAAGAGAGAGCGAGACAAAATGATATGAGTGGCTGAATTAGGAAGTTTTCCAATCCTGGTAGTGAGAATTATGATACTAGCAACAGTCCAAGTGCAAACAGGAAGACTCTAGGAAAACTAGACTGACCTGAGATTTCAGCCGCTGAAAGATCCTGAACTATCAGCTGGAAAGCACCAGGATTTAGGGAAGAGAGGTTTGCTGGAGTTGAAGCGGGAGCTGGGAAGGTGAAATCAGAGTCAGTGGATGTAGTATCTGAGGAAGTGGATGTCGCATCACCTTGACCATCTCTAGTAATGAGTCCTGAAGTTGAACTCAAGTTGGATGAGGTACACAATATCATTTTCAGCTCTGAAACTTGGTCAGACATGTTGTATATCATCCTGAGGCACACTAGATCATATCTACTATTAGTCAAATAGCATGTAGGAGCCATTCAAGCTTAACTTATTTAGACAATCCTGTAGCTAAATGAATTTTTTTTATATCAAGTATTGCGAAGGGTTTAAACCAATAAACTGAACTCAATTTTCCTCAGGTTCTTCTCTTCCTCCGATTTCCATAATCAATTAAGTTATTCTTTTCTTTCATTATTATCATTCACCTTAATTTCTATACAATTCTAGAATTCTCTTTTACAAGTAAAATATACCCCCTGTAGGCCACCATTATATTACTGTCTGGATGAATCTCCCGCGACATTTCATTTCTACCAAAATCCTCACCGTAAGGAAGCATCTCAATTAAAGTTGCATATTAATGATTAAGATTTCTACAAGGAATCCATCTCTATTTCTGCTTGAACAACATGCATTTGTTTCTATTACCCTTTAAATCATAAAATTTCCCAGTCCACTAGTGCATACTTCCATACCAAATAACTCTTCCACTAAGTAAGTCACCACATTCAAATTGATGCTTTACTACAACACTATTAGTCAAAAACATATACGTTATGTTATCAATACTAATTTATTATAATTTATAAAGAAAACCAATAATGGTGAAAAACACAAAACATTGCTGAGGGGACAAGCTATACACTGCACAACCAAAAAACAAACTCTAACTGTCTTCCATCCCACAAAAGAATTCCTATACCAGGTACAAGGGAAACAAATCCAGCCACCCAAATTGCTTCATTAAACCAAAAGGATAAGAAATTCAGCAACTAGGATCTCACTTTACATGCAGGGAACTCTACCCTGTCAAATCAATTAGGTATGCCGTCACTCATGGATAGAGGCATGTAGACCATGAGAAGACATTGGGCTCGATACATACCCAAATTATAGAAAGAGGTAGAAGAAAACTCATTGGTTATGTCCTACCATCAACGCTCAACTCAGCAGGTGATCAAGCATTCCATGTTAACGAGGGGTAATATAGAGCTACATGAGACAATTACCCCGCACAATATGTCAGGATCACAAGAGCAAGGGAAAATTGGACATAACTAAAATAGTTGATATATTCTAGAGTTAGATATTTTGTGCGCACATGGAGGTTGTTAGCATGTGTGTGAAGGATAAGAGAGGTGTAGGTTAGGAGTATTTACACTTTTTAGCATTTTAGTATCTATATATATGTATGTAGTGGGAAGGGTAATCCCCAAGTTTTGATGTTATGCATTTTATGAATGAAATTAGAAAGTAAGTTTTCAGCTACTCCATTTTATCTCTCACGAACATGGTGAGTATTCACTGTGTTTTTCTTCTTCCTCCTTATTCTCTTTAATTCTCTACTTCCATATGTGTCTCTATCTCTATTTCTGGTTAGGCTTCAACAAGGGCCTTACAAATTAGTATCAGAGCTTAAGTTCTATCCAAACTCATTATCTTCTTCCTTATAATACTCTGTTTTCTTCTCTATCTTCAACCTCTGAAATCTTTTCTTCTTTAAAACCAATTTGAACTCTACCTCTTCTACTCTTCAAACACCACCTAGAACCAGCAACAAGATAGTAGAAACAGACATCACAGAGGCTCTGTTTTCATGTCGAACCTGCAACTCAACAAATCTAAGTGATTAATCACTTATTTCAGGTAATAATCTCTTCTATCTTACTCGTTTCAGTCATATACACATAGCCCATATAATATTTCTCATAAACATCAATACCCAAACATGTTTCAATCCATATTTTACTTGTTCTTCTTGGTCAGGGAAAAATTTTCGAATTCCGAAAATTAAAGTTGTTTGATTTGTTTTGTTTGAGTTTAGTGATTCAAATTAACTTGTTTAGTATATCTAGTAGTATTTTAAATATTCAAAAACTAAAAATATCAAAATCAATTTTGAGAGTTTTTTCAGTTTAAATATTAAACAGTTTCTACTTATATAGCTAGTATTACCAAGGTGGTGTTTGATAAAATTGAGTGTTAAGACCTGAACAGTTTAGATATCTGAATAATATAGAGCATCTGTCCAGAATTGTATCTGAATGAAAAAATATTGTTTGATAATTAATTTTTCAAAGTGTCTAAATAACATTATTTTACCATTTTAATCCTATGTTCAAAATCTTTTTTTTTCATTCTCTGCTTTCATTTTAACCATCACTGCTTCTCACCCCTTTCTCTCTCATTATTTTCTCTCTCATCATTTTCTCTCTCTTCACTCTCTCCTCCTCTCTCCCTTCCGAAACAAGTCTCAACGGCGTGGAGACTCTCCCAAACCCCTTTCTCTCTCATCTTGTTATGGATGCATTAAAAAAAGTCTCCTACAACTATTGGGGTGTGGATGAAGAATTGTATGATATAAAAATTTGTCCCAACAGAAAGAGTTTTGTTCCCTTTATGGAGAGTACTAGTGAATGAGAGAGTTGATAAGATTGCGATTCGTCCAACAGTGAAAGATTTTATGTTGGTTAATTAAGGATCTCACTTAACTGCATGTTATTTTGGGTATGCCTATCAAATTAACTCATTTTTATTTTTTAAACAGAGGATTTATTAGAGAAGGGGGACTCTGGTCTGGACTTCTCAGTTGCCTTTTCAGTCGAAAGCCTCCTATCACTCTCCTTCGGTATCAAAATCCCACCATGTCCTCTGGCAGATCCCTCACCATCACGCCATACCCTTCGGATGATCAAGTCTCATCCGATCTGTCTTCAAAAGCCCTAATTTTTTGATTGAACCTACAAATCTTCAATTATGGCGAAAGATATATACTGATCTATCGGGTCCTTTCCTCTTCTTGATGGCATTTGGGTTGTTTCATTTACTTGTTGAGGTTATTTTTGTCCCAAAAAAATATAATCTCGTTCAGATGTGGCTCTGAATGATTTAGCATTATTTTTGAATCTTACCGATTGAGAGGCATTAAGAGGCATAAAATTTTTTATCAAACAAGTTGTGCCTCTGACCGAATCAGAGGCACACCTATTAAGAGGCTTTAAGACCCAAACAAACACCACCTAACTTGCGTTGATATCTAGCTCTAATCCTTTGGTGCTATAGTTTGTTTTCTGTGTTTAATTACTCTATAAAATTCAACTAAGCTTTAGCTAGTTGATTTAAAAATTTGTTTTGCTTCGGATACTCAGTTGTTTCAGTGAGGAAGTCCACTTCACTTAAATAGTTATTCAAGCTCACTTACTCTTACTCAAGTAGTGTTGTTACTGCTTGAATTCATTTTCAAACTCAGAATCACAATTGTTCTGACTCATTTTCTCTCTACTCTCTATAAGTATGGCTGGTCCTTCACAAGTGTTGCAGAACTATTTCATAAACTATAGAGAGTACACCAATGAAAAATTACAACTCATTGATGAGAAAATAAACCATTTTATGGAAGGTATGAATGAAATGTTAACGCAAAAGTGCCCAAATAATGATGACAGGTTTGAAAATCCTTTTGGAAATAATGGAAGGGGCAAGAGGCATGTTCATATGAGGTAAAGGAGAGATAAAGGCTTCTTTAGAGACCCTAGACATGCTGAACAAGAAAGAGCTAGGAGAAATGAAGAAGATGATGCTCAAAAGAGGAGGAGGAACCAAAATGATGATGATGGTGAAGAGGGGAGAGAACTGAAGCATCTTAAACTGGTTTTCCGTGATGATTCTAAGAGTTGAATTCAAGACTGTGAGAAGTACTTTAGCATCTATGGAATCAACTCCCAGAGGAGGATTGTCATAGCTAGGATGCACCTCCATGGCTCTCCAAAGTACTGGTACTAGTCTTATGTTAATGGAAAGGATGGATTTACATGGAGGATTTTGCAAGTGACTTCACTATGAGGTTCACTGAGACAAGTGTGGAGAAAATATATGAACAGTTCAAGCTACTAAAACAACTAAGCATTGTGAATGCTTACTATGATGACTATGAGAGGCACAAAGGGAGATTGCTTGAAAAGTTTTCTCACTTGATTGAGGACTTCTTTGTTGGGAACTTTGTTCGTGGACTTAAAAGATGAAACCAAAAAAGATGATAAAGCTACTTGACCCTGAAACACTTTCCCAAGCCTTCAAACAAGCCAAATTCTATGAAAGTCCTATTTTAAAACCTGCAAACAACTACAATAAAGCCCAAAGTACCTACACAAACACTCAGCCCGGCTCTAAAAAGGATTTCCCTTCACCTATTGCCACCAAAACTCATATACTCACTTATCCTAGAAAAGACTTTAACAAGCCAAAACCTATTACTGCAGCCCAAAGAGATAAGAATAAAGCAAAAGGCCTTTGTTTCTACTGTGATGATAAGTACACCTTGGGACATCAGTGTAAGGTTCCCCAAAATTTTATGATTACTTGTGAGGACTGCCAGGACTGTGAAGACTACATTGGTCCTCCTATGTTTGATGAAGAACCGGAACTTGCTAGGGAAGGGAGTCAAGAAAATCCAAAAGAAACAGCTGCCCTATGCCACCTGCAACTTAAGAGAGAAACCAAAGGTGAACAAACTCTTATTCTTAAAGGAAAAAAATGGAGTATTTTAAATTTTCTAAGCCAAGAAGTTGCAGGGGTCTTAATCTATTCTTTACATCCTACCGATCATATTATCATTACCCTTCCTAATGGAGAGGAATTCCAGAGTAACATGGTGCCTTGAGTTTAAATGAGACATTGACAACCACAGTTTCAACACACCTATGTGGCTATGTGGGTTATTAATTTACAGCAACATGATGCCATCTTGGGAACTACATAGATGAAGTAACTGGGAGAAGTACATTTCAATTACAATAAACTTCTCATAAGTTTTCTGCACAATGGGAAAGAGATACAACTGCAAAAGATAAAAAATCTACAACACACAGAAGCTATGAATCTCCCATCTTGCAACTACCTAACAATAGCTCAACCAGATTGAAAGTCCCAACTAGTCCCAAATTATAACTGAATTAGCAGCTACAAAGATGGGGTCTAATGAATTTGAATTAGTCCATGGATTACTTAAGTACAAAGGTAAGTGGGTAATAAGATTCCAAGGAGAATTGAGGAAGCAACTATTTGAAGAACTTCATGAAAAAGGAGTCGAGGGCCATTCAGGAACTAGATCCACTCTAAAAAGAATAGAGCAGTATTTCTATTGGATATGAATGAAGAATGATATCACAAAGTGAATGTTTGAGTGTCCTGTTTGTCAATTTTCTAAACATGAAAATGTGAAAAGCCTTGGACCCCATCCCTAATCAACCTTGGATGGACATAGCTATGGATTTCATCAGATGACTCCCCAACTCCAAAGGATATGAAATTATTTGGGTTATTACTGATAGGTATAGCAAGAGCTTTCATTTCTTACCTCTCAGTCATCTTATCTCAACCAAGACATTAACCCAATTATTCTTTGAGAACCTCTTTAAGCTTCATGGCCTTCCCAGTTCAATCATGAGTGATAGAGATCTTATATTTTTGAGTGACTTCTGACAGACATTATTTAAACTTGCAAGAACAAGGCTCCACATCAATACTTTCTATCATCATCAAAGTGATGGGAGCATTGAAAGGATAATAAATATGTTTGGAGCAATACCTAAGAAGTATGTGCAGCCATTCACCAAAACAATGGATCTCTTGGCTACCTATGGCAGAGTGGTGGTTTAATACCATTTTCCACACTTCTCTACAAACAACCCCATACAAAGTTCTCTATGGTCATGACCCTATACACCTAAGCATTCCCTCAAAATTTGGTACCAACATTGCAGCAGTAGAGGACATTCTTGCAGAGAAACAACAACAGTTGGAAATTCACAATTTGGCCAAGGCACAACAAAGAATCAAGAGTCAGATAAAGGAAGAACTGAGAGGGATTTTGAGGTTGATGAGTGGGTGTGCCTGAAGTTACAACCTTACAGGCAGAGTTCAGTTTCTGAAACTAGTCCCAAAATTCTATGGGCCTTTTAAAATTCTGGAAAAAATATGGGGATGTTGCATACAAAGTTACAAACTAGAGCTTCTTCAAGCACTTCAAGGATACATCCCACCTTTCATGCCTCACAACTAAAAAGGCATTTGAGGGCACCTCTAATCAACACACAACTACAAGAGGTTAATCAAGAAAGGCAATTTGATGTGAGACCACTCAGAACCATAAAACATAGGAGAATTTACAAAGGAAACAAGGTCATTTATCAATATTTTGTGCAATGGAAATATTGTAGCTTGGAGGAACCCACCTGGGAAGATGAAGACCTGCTCAAACTCAACTATCCAGACTTGTTACTTCATTCATGAGGACATGAATTTTCTTAAAGGGAAGGGTATGTTTGGATCACAAGAGTAAGGGTAAACTAGGCATAACTAAAACAGTTAGTATATTCTAGAGTTAGATTTGTGTGCACGTGGAGATTGTTAGCATGTGTGGAGGATAAGAAATTGGTGTAGGTTAAGAGTATTTATACTTTTCAGCATTTTAGTAGCTATATATATGTATGTAGTGGGAAGGGTAATCTCAAGTTTTGATGTTATGCATTTTATGAATGAAATTGGAAAGTAAGCTTTCAGCGTATTCACTGTGTTCTTCTCCTTCTTCCTCCCTATTCTCTCTAACTCTCTACTTCTATCTTTATTTCTGGTCACACTTCAACAAGGGCATGACACATTACTTAAAAAGTTTTTTAGATCATGTGGATAATTGGTCGGGTTGAATAAATAAATAAAATAAAATTCATAGAAAAACCCCAGAAAATAAATCTACTAAACTAATATTGAAGGCTAAAGATTTTGCACGTCAAAAATAAGAAATGTAAGCAATTTTACTATGTCTTATTAGCCATTGATAGACAATACATGTGCATTGATGATAAGATATATAATAAACAATGACAATACATAAGGACCTTCTAGAATAAACATGTGTAATACAGAAATTTTTATGAGTTATGCACTAACACTACCTGTTCAAAGATTCCTGAAGCTGATGAACTCTTCTTTCAGTTTCTTCTAACTTCTGACGCTTTTTTTCACCCGACTCCACGGTCGCTGCATACTTTTTTTCAAAATCATTTGCTCGCTCTTTTTCAGATTGCAAAGATGCCTGTAAAAATCAAGATGAAAGGATATGTTGTTCCAGGTATCGCAATATACACATTAATAAATTCTGAGAAGAGCTACAACAATAGATATAGCTTTATTTTTGTCACGTCTTGGGTTCAAGTTCCCCCCAATACACTTATTTATTAGTTTAGTTGAAATGTTTATAGCATATTTGCTTATTTTTGCCTCATCTATAATAGGAGGACACACACGAGGGAATTTATTGAAAGATTAATATTCGTTAATCGAAGAATTCTTTTAAGATATTCAAGTTTTAGAAAAATTAGTAGAAAAAAACATAAAAGCTGAGAGAGAGAGAGACATGTACAATTTGCATTGACGTTTGTTTGTAGCTAAAATATATTTATATGTATATAAATTCATATTAAGTCTAATGGTAGGATAGTGTTAAATTTATAAAATGGGCCCAAAGTATAATATATAAAGTCGCCAAGCTCTCTAACTTTTAAAATTAATTGGCAATGAGAAGAGTTGGCCCAAGTAAACTAGACATACTTTCTCAAGGTATTCAATGTGTGACAAGATATTATATAACACCCTCTCACGTATAACTCGATGTATTGAGAGTTGCACGTGGACCTGATGAATATGAAAACTCATACAAGATAAGCAAGTCCAGAAAAAGCTAGTCACAAGACAAGCCCAGAAAAAATCTAGTAAACCACGGAAAACTATTGGCCCAATTGATAAGGTGGTACTAGTTAAGAAATGGGTAAATTTGACCCTTAAAAAATGGACTACAAGTGGATAAGAATAAAGACTAAGAAAAGTGCTTAATTAGGCTCAATATCATGTTAGATTTATAAAATGGGTCCAAAGTCTAGTATATAAAGACATCAAGCTCTCTAACTCAAAACCAATTGCCAATGAAAAGAGTTGACCCAAGTCATTATAAACTGACATATTTTCTCAAGGTATTCAATGTGGGACAAGAGATAACGTTTGGGGTAAGGAACCTGTGGTGGTGACGACTTGATAAGGCTTTAGAGTTAATATTAGCAAGGAGAAGATGGGTGTGGTGATCGATGGTGGTAGCTATAGGGCTGTATTAAATAGTGGTGGTAAGAGGAAAGATAAAAACTAGAAATGGATAATCATGTCTGTCGAATAGGAAGTTATAGGTTATCTCAACCTTGGTGATAAGCCAACTATTATTATTCCCCATGTCAGCATTTCACCCTAAAATGCTTGTTTACGTGTATAGGAAGGTATAGGTTCTCTCAACCATGGTGATAAGCCAACTGTTATTATTCCCCATGTCAACATATCACCCTAAAATGTTTGTTTCCGTTTATATTTGTAAGAACCGTTGACAAAATAAAATGTAAAATTATAGGATTCAAACTTGATATTTATTGTTCTTTACCAGCTTTACAATTAGAGAAAAAATTTAAAGTACTATTATCTCGAACGTTCATTTGCAATACCAAAGAGATGAGAGAACTCAAATGAATTTATAGTTTTCTAGGGGTTCTCTCCCTCGTTTCTGTCATTCCAGAAGATTAGGTATGAGGAAATTAGATTCTAAAAGCTATACAAGTATGCATAGCAACCATAAATGTGAGATCTAGTCTCTTAAAGTTATTATATCATCCTTTACACTAAACATAAATTACTTAAGTCTGAGTTCATGGAGTGTATTAATGGACATAATACAATTATTCACTAGATCTTTAACAATATTCTTCTATAAGTTTCTGGCAAGAAGGAATCTCTCTATAAATCTAAATTTGATCGTATTGATATCAATTGACTACTAATCCATAAGAGAACGAAGTCAGAATTTTTATTTCTTAAATGTAATCCTTTGAAATATTACATTCAATTTTCATCTAGTTCCTACAATTTGTCACGGAGGGAGCTAGAATTCCCATATAACAAAAATTCCACAACCTTAAAAGATGCAGGATTTGATCCCATGCATCTGGTATGAGTATGAACAGCTAGAGTTACAATAATGACAAGAAGATTGATGGGGATGTAAACTAGAGCTATTTCAAGTTAAAACTGTAAACAAACACACATTTATATTCTGAAACTCAAATCAACAAAGCATTTCATTCCTACTAGTTGGAGTAGTTTTGTGGCTGGAAATGGGTGGCTTATCCAGTTTTAGAAGGGTTTGTGCATAGGGATGGAGTTATTGGGGCATGATTTCCAAGCTTATTCTGTCTAGAAATGGAACGGGATGCTGCTGTTGCATATGAACAGTGGAGGAAAGTTGCATGACAACCTACTTTCCGAAGACATTTTCAGGATTGGGAGGTCGTTGAGGTGGAGCAAGTTTTGGGGGTGTTAGTAAGTGGATTGAGCATTTTAACAGACGAGAATTTCATTCAGTGGGAGAGTAATGGAAGTGCTAAGTTCTCCATTAATTCATATTATGAGAGCCGCATGGACAGAGCAATAAGAACTTCACTTGGTGGAGTAGTTGGACAGCATTCTAACCCAATAGTCTTTATAAAGTGTAAGTTTGAAGTAAACAGATGTTACTTGTGCAAGGTTTGAGAGGTGATAGATCATTTGCTCTTGCATTGCTAATTTGTTAGTCTTTTGCAGGCAATGGTTTTCCATTATTGGGGGTGGGTGATGCCTAACCTGGTTGTGGATTTTTTCATTTTGTGGAAGTAGTCTTGAGTTTCTAAGTGGATTCGTGCTAAATCAAAATATGCTACACATTGCCTTTGGTGGGTGCTGTGGAGGGAACGCAATCGTAGATACTTTGATGCCAAGGAGCATTCTGTTGTGCATATTAAGTTCTTATTCTTGAGTCAGGCTTTATATTGGCAGAATGAAATGTAGCTCGGGTCAATTATATCTTTGTAGATTTCTTGTCAAAATTTGTATTGGGGCATATCTAGTTGTTGTGTGCCTTGATGGCATAGATTTTTCTCCTGCTTTTTGAGTATCTCACTTGTACATAGGTGGCACTCCTCAGTGCCAGTTATCATAAAAAAACATACTAATTTCTACAATGAATTCTGATCTTGAAATTTCACATTTGTTCATCGGAATCGGTTAGTACCATGCATTTTATATAGAGAGAGTTCTCCCTTCCTTACCCCCACAACACAACATTTACTCCCACCATCTATTTTGACTCTTTTCTTCTCTTTTCTATTTTATGGGGTTCAGCATAACTTTAAGATATGTGGAAAATATATTTACATTTTTTATTTTTAGTATATCTAAATAAAATTGAAAATATAACATATAATGCCGGTAAAAGATATTTTGAAAAGATGATATAAAATGTGCGCCAGAAACATCTAAAGAGAAGGGCCACTTGAAATGGGGGAGATTTAGTATAAGATATTGTTGACACAAAGTATGTTGAGACTGTAAAGTCTCATATTTGACAATATAAGCCTTTCAAATCAATATACAAACCCCTCAGGTAAATGAAATTTTACACCCACACAAACACAAACAGAAAAAGAAAAGATGGAAAGAAAAGTAGAGCCGTAGAGGTAATATACTAGGTAAGCTGCATTACCTTCAAGGTTTCCACTTCGGCACTTAATGCCTCAATCTTTTCGGTATCTTCAACAAGAACTGGGGTTTCCTTGATTATAGAAGATGCCTCTTCAATTGCTTTCTGTGCAGCGTCACGTTCCTTTACAAGCAATGCATTCGTTTCATCAACTTTGCTTTGCATGGCTTGCAAGTTATTCTGCAACTTTGATATCTCCTGTCCTTTCGCTTCTTCTAAATCAGTCTGTAAGCATGACATTCAAACTTCAGGCAATATGCACCAAGCTGCCAAAAAGCATGATCTTACTTTGGAATTTTTTTAGGGAATGTTATTTCCACAAGGCCGCCAAGAGTGTGAGGCCAACTTACAGCTCATGTGAGAGGAGACCTTGTAGAACTAATAATTTTACTTGTGGAATAGCAGCCCCTTTATTTAAGTTGATATAGCTAACAAGTATGCTGCAGCAATTTATTAGTTCTTATTTTCTGTAAGAACCTTAAATTACTAATTTTCTAGAAATAATAAATAAATATATATATATATGTGTGTGTGTGTGTGTGTGTGTGTATGTTTATATCAAAGTCTACTTATCCTGCTGAGATGAAATATAGTTAATCTTAAACAAATATATATTACCCTGAGACGTTTTTCCAATTGCAAGCGCCATTTAAGTTCTTCCACCTGTTTTTCAAGGTTATCCTTAGCTTGTTGGAGTGCACCTGTTTCCCTTGCAGCCTAAAAAAATGAATACACATTACATTAGGAATAGACAAACAAATGGAAATTGTTATGAAATTACAACTATTATACTGAGACCTAGTAACAATACCGAGCAGTGAGTTCATATCTGTTCACATTAATTAATTTTTTCTAAAGGCTATGTGCCAATGCATACCTTTTACATATATCTTACTCTAGTTTGGTGTCAAGTGAAATTGTATAGTATCAAGCAAAAGTAGAACTGATGCCAATAAGAATGAATTCATTGATCTTATAAATATATCACATGAATGCTTACATTATCTGAAGAAATGTCACAGAAGTAATTAGCCATGCCCTCACATTCTTCACAAAATTAAGCCTTTTTTAGACTTGTGCTTTGAGTACCAAATAAATAAATTAATATGTGTGTGTGTGTGTGTACGGTGAGTGAGTGTGTGAGTTTAATTCAAAGTGATGTGGTCAGTTAATGTGGTAGTGACGCATAATTGAGATCCCAAACTTGGTAGTAAATTTGGTACCCCTAGCTTTAATCTCTTCTTCTTTTTATGCCAAAAGTACAACACTGACACCCACCGTCTTTAGTTTCCGAAGCTCCCTTCTAGCAATTCTCCCCCTCCATCTGCATTGCGTGACAACTGATGCCCTTGTCAATTTCTTATTATGCGAAAAAGCTCAATGACCACGCCAATGAGACTGCAAATATTGGTTAGAGTGAATAATAGAACCTGCATCAAACTAGACCCTAAAGCTTAAAACAAAAACCAGATACTAACTTGTATCAAAATTGCTGCCTTAGCTTGCTTTCTATATCTAAACTCATTACGGGAAGCCATTGCCCGTAAACCTGTCTGGAGGAGAACAACGGAGAATTTGAGTTTGGAGTAGGACCTCCTCGATGAGTGTCCCCTGAAATTTGTCTGGATTTTAATAGAAGCTGCTTCCTTTTTCATATTTTCATATAATTTGCTAGCGAGGCTTCCTATATAATCAATAACCAAGACGATGTGAATTAATGATATATGATATACAAGAATAAAAATAGATGCAGTTAATTAATCTACTTTCTGTGCAAAGACAGCGAAAACTTCTATGCATTACCCATAGTAAAAAGTGCTTCGAATAAGTCCATTATGCAAAACGCACTTTCTTTTTAATAAGAAGCTATCTGGGAATTGCAAAACATTTAGACAAACCTCTACAGAAGGATTGCATACTAATAGCAGCCACCGGCATAACAAGAAAATGTTTCCTACTAATGTGAGCTCTTATCTTTCTTTGAATAGTCTTGGCTGCATTGCTTAGCTTTAATGCTCTCCGTGCATCTAGATCAGCCATCTGACCAGCTCTTAGGAAAACTTTTGTTTTTCCTGTCTGCAAAACCATTTACCAATGTAATGCATAGATACCACATAGCTGGAAATGGAATTTGAACAAAGTGCAAGAGAATCGATGATAAAAAGATGAATGTTGTATATATGGATGTTTGAACTATAGTAAACGCTTCAATCAAGTTATATCAAAGAAGATAACATGAAGCAACCCCTTTATACCCCCTCCCCCGCCGGCCCTGCCCCCCCATAAAAATATAAAAATACATCCAACTTTACCCCCCCTGTGAGTGCAAGCAAGATATAGGTGTTAAACACGGTTTCAAACTTTTGTTCAAAAATGAAAAACGACGTCTTTATGAAAATATAAAAGTAATATATTACTATATGAATAGAGGAAGTTTTGCATATGGCTTGACCCTTAACTCTTTGCCTCATATGCTGCAACTGACATAATGGGGAACTCCATAAAGAATCATTCTTAATTTGTAATTTTAGAAGCTTGCAAAAGTAAACATATTATCAGGAATTAAACACACACACTCCATGTGGGCCCCCAGTTAATTAATAATGTGCAACTCCTAAACATTTAGAAGCATAAAACTATAGCAATGGATCGGCAATATAAAAGAAATAAGAGTAATTGCTTTAATAAATGAAAAGGAATTAAATAAAAATAAAGTAATTATCACTTGTCCTTATGGATTTGCTATAGAAGTCCTACAAATATGCAAATCCATGAGGACATTGATGTTCTGAAGGGGAGGGGAATTGTAAAGCCTAGTCTAATTTAGGGTTAGGAGTTTCTAGAAACAAGAAGCATGTGCAAAAAGTAGTAGTATTTAAGTTTGATAATGTAGTATGTTGTAGAGGGTTATGTTAGCATAAGATCTATGGTTGAGTATCTTCTATAAATATAGGGTATGAAATCATTGTAAAAAGCATACTATTGCATATATGAAATATCATAGAGCTTTTTAGTTCATCTCTCCCGCTTTTCTCACCTTTTCTGTCTCATTCCTCCTCCCCTTTAAATTCTGAATGTGTTTCTATTCCTTCCTTAATTTCTATTGTGTTGTTAGGAAGTAGGAATCCAAAATACTTTGCATAGCATATTCCCTACAATACCTTTCAAATTTCCATTGCGTCACCTAGAACAAGCCTCAAAAAAGTCTTTGAGCATATTAAGTTACTTTAGAAATACAGCCAATGTAGCACGAATTTGTTGAAAAGGAAATACTTGAGATTGAAAGGTTGACAAGCTCAATTTTACCTGAGATCCTATGAGGCCCATCTTTTCCAAAAGCTTTTTGCAGGCAACCTTTTCATCATGACTGCTCATGTACGCAGTAAACCCAGATGTAAGAATCTAGCTACATTAAATAAGCCAAAACCACCAAAAATTGGAGAAGGAAACAAAATGCTGAAAGGATAACAGTTTTTCTATTTAGTGAATATTAGCTAATACTTACTTCCCCTCCATAACTTCTGGAGCGAGAAGACTAAATCGATTTAGAAATTCGAAAAATGTCTTGCGAGTAGGATATCCAGCACAACTTATTCTGATTGCCTCTAGAACACCCTGCATGAACAATAATGAGTGCTCATAGCAAAAAACTGAACAATAACAAACAGATTAAAATCTGAATTCCAATTTGTACTCACACCACACCGTAGTTGTTGCATGATGTTGACATTCTCAAAAATAGCAGGTTTAAGAAGATTATTAGGCTTCACGCATCTAATGTAATGAGGCTCTGTAGAATTTAGCGTTTCCATCAATGATTGGAGTTGAATCTGTACAAAATTATAAAATGTCAGTTTTTACCTTTATGCAGTAGGAAGAACATGAAATCATTGCTCATAATGCCACAAGTTTACATAAAACATATCCCACTGACTAGCTTACAGATGTAGAATCCACTATAATCGTAAGCGAGACGACAAAATACATTATACCTTGAACCGCGCTCCTATAGATGAGAACTTGGAAGATTTGGATGACGATTTAGTTGTCTCTGTGGGAAGTGGCGGGAAAAGGCCAGCTACAAAAGAGCATTTGGAAGCACTCAACAAATCTTGATGTTCGGGAACAACGTAGTCTTTGTTTTTGTCTAGAAATTGATCAGACTGATACTGGACCTGAAAATCAATAAGCAGCGAGAAGATACATTAATGCATAGGCGCACCCATATTAGCAGCACTCGAGCAAATATTGAAGGAAATGCATAATCCAAACCTCTCCGGCATAATGAGCAACAGTGAAATCGGTCCTTGACAATTTTGGTTTGATAAAACGTTTATGAACTTTGAATGTCTGGTAAAGCTTTTGTGAAAATGTTTCATGAGTTGATTTGGGAAACATACTGAAAAAGTAGAACAAGTCCATCATAAAAACAGAAAAGACAATTCAGCAGTAGTAAGTAGATGCTTATAATTCTGCACAGCAGACAAGCACACCTCCAATAAAAATACATTAACACACAAATATACCAACATATATAAAGTGAGGAATAAAATTTATCCTACCAGGCTTCATCAAGTAGAGCGATGATCCCTCCAGGTTTCTGCAAAAGCAGGACAAACTGAGTTATTTGTAAATTGATCTACAACTAGCCGAACCAGACAACCAGTATTGAAGTTGTTAACTGTACTCTAAAACATGTTTAGCATATCTAAGGGAAAAAATCCTTTAACGAGAGAAAAAGTGCAGCGCGTAAAAGATGAGCTGGATTCAAAACTTTATTGAATATTGAGTGATAATATATCTCTGACAAAAATTTATACACAATGATTAAATGAAGCCAGCTGCTTAATGGAGTTCCTATGTTTGAGACACTATTCCCCAGTACAAGTAGAATTTCCTCTCTGGCACAGGAAACTCTAATCACTAATATATTCTGGAGTATGGACAAAAAGTGTAATACTTACAAAACCTAATCTACTCACCAAAATTACACTGCAGAAAAATTAGTTCTTTTACAGCGTGATGCATGGAAGTCTGATCCTTTAAGGAGAGAATTATGCTAGTACTTGCATAAATAATTCAGCAGGAGAAAAGGTTCATATCGTTTATTTCTTTCAGTAGAAAAGGTTTATGTTATTAAGTAACTCCTTTCCGTGAATAAGTATGTTTCTCTACGAAGCAGTATGTTACGCCTTCAAGTTTAGTCATGTAGGTTCATGTTGTTTATTTCTTTCAGTAGAAAATGTTTATGTTACTAAGTAAATCCTTTTCATGATTAAGTATATTTCTCTCTGAAGCAGTATGTTTCCCCTTCAAGATTAGTCATGTAAGCACAGTTAACTGAATAGTGAAAAATAATAATAATTACTATTTTAATAATAAAAAATAAAAATTAAGCAAATTACAAAATGATAAGAAGAGAGCCAGAGACATACACAAAATGCAGATGGAAAAGCATACATCTAGACATTGCAAAATATATTAAAAATTATCCTGTTCTACCAACCAAGTGACCCTCTGCCTTAATGGAAAATGGTCATATTCTAGTGCTCCTACGTTGTTAGTTATGAGATCTAGTGCTCCTACATTGTTCGTGATGACAAACAAAGAAGTCCTACCTTTTGTCTTTCACTTTGATAGAAACTGATACAGACTGTTTTAAAATTTCTTGCTATATAAAGTCATAGACTAGCTCCATAGGGATTAATATTAGTAAAGGTTAATAATTAAATTACCTTTTCAATAAGATCCAGGACATCTTGGTTATCAACAAATTCTATGTAGCTCCAGTCAATCTCCTCTTTTGTGTACTCTTCTTGTTCCATCTTGAACACATGCTGTATATCACAATAACTAAATTAAGGTTTGAAAATGTGCGTAAAATTGTGTCACCAGACATGCCAAAATTATATACCTGGTTGAAATGCTGTTGCAGCTTCTCATTTGTGTAATTGATACAAAACTGTTCAAAACTGCACAGATGTATATAATGGTAACCCAAGTTGCAATAATTGAGCCACCAATGAAGTAACTAAAAAAATTAGGCTCCGTTTAGAAACTGTATACATAACTGTATACATTATTTAGAAAATCTGCTTTATTATGAAAATAAATATATATATATATATATATACAAAATCCGCTTCCTATGCGGGTGGTCCGCATGCGGACCACCTTTAGCGACGGACAAAACCGTCGCTAAACCCGTCGACATAGGGTCTGAACCGGGTTATAGCAACAGTTCACAGTTATCATAGCGGTTCAGACCTTATAAACTTTTAGCGATATTTTTGTCAGTTGCTAAAGGTGGTCTACGCATGCGACCACCCACATAGGAAAACTTATTATATATATATATAAAACACACGAGAAAAAAATAAGAAGAAAAATATTAAAATAGTGTGAAACCATGATATATGCCAAAATATATGCTAAAGAGGTATAAGAAGATGACAGTATATGCCCATGGGTTCATAAGTTCCGTTCTAGTACACCGACATCTCCTCCAACTTATAAGTAGGTAGAATCTGCTTTTTCTATTTTTAGAATTCAAATGTTTTAACTAGAATGCATTTTTAAAGACAAGCTGAAAAAGATTATAATGAAAAAACACCAATCCCCAACAAACTACCAGAGGACAAAAAGAACAGAAATACCAATTCAGAAGAATGCTTTGCCATTTCAAACTACTCCAATCCTTCCTTTGTATCAATAATACCTGTTAGTTTTGAAGCTTTCAAAACCATAAATGTCAAGAAACCCAATCAGAGATTTTGAATTAGAATCTTGCCCAATTGACACATTAATTTTGTCTACCAACCTGTCAATGTAAAAAAATCAAGTACCCTTAGCATCATTAAAGTTGCTAAAGCCAAGAACCAAGAAATATCCTAATACATCACTGAATTAGTGAATACAACAAAACAATATCAACTTACCATTCAAAGAAGCGTGAATATAAGGTCTTAGCTAAACCATCCCTGCTAACTGTTGCAGCATCTGGATCAAGACTTCTTTTGATAACTTCTTCTGGGGTGACCATAACACGCTTCAATAGTGCATCTTCCAATGCATTAAGATCACACCTGAAATAAAATTCAATCAACTCAAGACATAAACAAACTGAATAAAGTTAACAAAAGCATATGAAGATAACAAGGCTCTAGTCATACATTAGAAGATCAACTGTCGCCTGAAGATGGAACTTGGACTTCTCATCTTTTAAAACTGATGAATCAACTTCTTTCCCCTTAGAAAATTCAACATTACCAAGATGGAGAATTGCAGCCACAACTCTGAAAATTGCTTCCTAAAAAAATGTTGGAAGGGTTATTGCAGATTTATCATATGAAGTCAAATAGTACTGCAGAAACAATTTGAACAGAGATATTGTACCTGATCAGTTTCACTTATGCCAACTATATCCATGGCTCTCCTAGTGGCAAGATACTCTTGAGCATCATTAACACCAACAAGTTCATAGCAATTTGATTGATTAAGATAGTGAAACGATTTAGGACTTCCAGCTTATATTTCTCAATTTCCTGAAAAGAATTGACAAGTTGTAGAAGGATGAAAAATTAGTAAATGGATGAGTGAAGTGGACAACTGAAGTGGAAGTGACAAACTAACCTCTGGTGGTGCTGCACAAAAGAACGTAAAAACAGTGATAGTTACGTTCAGGATCTGAAACCTGA